>JARFIW010001008.1:1200000-1677500 GCA_036346225.1 Platerodrilus igneus
GCAAAAATATAAGTGGTGCGGAAAGAAACGTCATTATAGAAAATGTAGAGAAAGTGAATAGATGGCAAGAATATATAGGGAATTTATATGCAGGAGAGGGACTAACAGCACTAGAACAGGAATCAGACATTGAAAAGGATGACTTGGAATATCCTATACTTAGAGGTGAGTTTGAATTAGCATTAAAGTATCTGATAAACGGTAAGGCGCCCGGTACAGATAAGGTGCAAGCAAAAACTTTAAAAGCCGCTGAACAAGCAGTAACAAAACGTCTGTTCCAATTTGTAAGCTATATGTTTAGGACAGGCGAAATACCCAAAAATTTTAAACGTAACATCATATTCGCTATGCCAAAAAATAGAGGTGCGGATCGTTGTAAAAATTTTCGAACAATAAGTTTGATAGCACACGTTTCAAAATATTAACTAGAATTGTACAAAGACAAAAACGGGCTGAAGAAATACTAGGAGAAGATCAATTTGGATTTAGGCAAAACAGGGGAACACGGAAGGCTATTTAGCTCTGATGGTGATAATGGGGAAAACAATAGAAAAAGGGGAAAGCGTATATATAGGGTTTGTAGATCTGGAAAAAGCATTCGACAATGTAAAATGGAAAATAATGTTCGAAATACTCAAAAGGATTGGAGTGAGTCTTAGGGACAGACAAATAGTACATACCTTGTACAAAGAGCAAATAGCAGTAATGGAATTAGAGCAGGAACGTAGAGAAGTAAATATTAGGACAGGAGTAAGACAGGGATGTGACCCATTCCCATTAATTTTTAACTTGTACATCGAAGAGGCACTGGATACTATCAAATGCAGAAAGACATTTGGAATTATTGTGCAAGGTAAAAGATTGGTATGCTTAGATTTGCAGATGATATAGTTGTATTAGTACGTAGCAAAAAAGAGTTAGAAGTTGCTCTTAATGAAATGGAAACAGCTCCAACAGAGTGATATGGTATGAAAATTAACAAAAATAAAACTAAAGTACTAGTATGCAAAGGAGGGGAAAATACATCAAAAGCAAGAATACAAATAGGTAACGAGAACTTACAAGAGGTTAAGAATTTATGCTACCTAGACAGCCAAATAACGTTAGATGGGAAAGGCGCAAAAGATATAAAACAAGGATTAGCACACATTTAACAAGAAAAAGCAACTATTGAGTTCAAAGACGACAAACGTACAAACAAGGAAACGATTGCTTAAAACATATGTGTGGAGCACAGTACTGTACGGCTGTGAAACTTGGACAGTAGGAGAAGCGGACAGGAAAAAGATAGGAGCTTTGAAGTGCAGTGCTACAGACGTATGATGAAGATGTCATGGACAGACAAAGTTAAGACTAAAGAGGTACTAGAGATGGCAGGTGAAAAAAGAAATAAGTGGAAAACCGAGATTGGATGATGGAATAGTGCGGAATATATTAGAAGAAGAGATAGGAAAAAGAGAAGTAGAGGTAGACCTAGGTTAGACTATTGCACACAAATAGCCACAGATGTAGGATGTGGGAATTACAAGGAAATGTGTAGACTAGCTCAGAAAAGAAATCAATAGAGGTACGCATCCAACCAGTTCCAAGATGGAAAACCTAATGACAAAAAAATAACTACTTGAACCTGATGATTATTATAAACAACTATAGATGTTGGTTTTGAAATATTTTCAATTAGTGTTGATTATGCGAAAGGCTACATTGGCAATCTATTAATTCGGCAAATGTTCAAGTGTTAGGGGATTTTGGTAGCCGCAAGCTGCTTAACCCCCTTCACATACCAGTGAATATTAGGGAAGTAGGGTATATATTTGTAAAACAATAGAGGGGGAACTGAACTGCATCTAACAAGAAAGAGCAGCAGGTATGTTCGAAGACAACAAACATAGAAACAAGGAGAAAATTGTTGAAAGCATATGTGTGAAGCACAGCACAGCACGTCTCTAAAATGGGGGCAGTAAGAGAAGCAGACAGAAAAATGATAAAAACTTTTTGGAATATTGTGCTTCAGAGATATGAGGAGCATAGACCGACAAAGTTAATAACAAAGGGGTATAAAAATATTAGGGTAATAAAGATATCTGTAGAAAAAAAAATTGAAAAAATAGATGGGCAGGATTCGTTCTAAGGCATTTTTAGGAAATAGTGCGGGATACATTACAAGCAGAGATAGAAAAAGAAAGATAGATGTAGACCTAGATCAGACTATTGCACACATTTGGTACGCGTCTAATCAGTTCCAGGACTGAAGTACGATGATCCATAACGATAAATAGTTTAATCCTAAGCTTCAATATATCGGATGGTTCAGAATTTAACGATCAAACTTTGACGACTAATATAATATCTTGAAGTAGATAGACTTTGCTCAATAACTTTATATCTAAAAACACACCGTTTAAAATACAGTGTTAAAGAGTGCAATTTTTTACTTTTCTTTTAAATATGATATTAATTAATAAAGGGATCTTAACAAAACTTGGTGGAATTACTATAAATAATCCACTTGTTTTTTAAGTCTCAATTTGTAAGGTGTCGGAGTATTTCAGAAATTAATGTTTACCTTAATAAAAATAGTGTGGCGCCACTAGATAAATCTTATTTTTAATTTTTTAAAGACCACAGTTGTCCTAATAAAACCATTCGTGACGTTTTTGGCATAAGCCAAATATGGTTTCAAAAAATGAGTTTAAATATCTTTCTGTAATTCATTAACATATGATGCTTTATTAACGATTTAAGTTGGCTGTGATAAATAATGATTAAATTATTTCCCAGAATTATCAAGGTTTGTGTATTTTTTTATAGTAACGATATTGGTCATATTTTTCCCTTATCTACGTCAATTGCAATGCTAATATTATTTACTAATAAAGAGTATAGATATGTTTAATTTGTAACGTTAAGTATCTGCTCAAACTCATTTGAATTTTGCGAATTTGGTGTTAAAGATGACAGAAACGTAAAAAATGAAAGAAGAAGAAACTTAAAAATTGACCACCAAATAAATAAGATCAGTGTTTAACAACAGTTAGTTTCGTGTATAAAAGTTTAATTACAATTAATATTAAAAGTAAACATATAGCATAACCGATTAAAACTGAATGTTTATACATTTCACAAGCTTTATTGGTTCTTTATTAATTAAGCGCGTGGTACGATCGTCCTTGCCCAACAGAAATAGGGTGTATACTTGCAGTCGATGTCTAGTAAGTTTCAAAAAAACTGCGTACAACGTGCTTGAAAATTTTGTTTGAGTACAGACGGTGGTGTTGAAGCTTTTGCGAATGCAACTCAAATTCACATGTAGACGATCAATGAGCGTGGCTAATGGAAGTTAGTAGTGTTAACTCTTAAAAAACCACTGCATTTGGAGTAAAATATTTTAGTAACAACTCCACATATACATATAACCTCAAATTTTACTTGAGGTTTAACTCCCCGAGGCAACGAAATGCGTTGCAAAGTTATTAAGAATATCTCTTACCACAAGATGTGGAGGTAAACAGCCCGGAATGGAGGAACACCACTCTTATATGATGGACGGTTGTCTCGCGACTAAAACAGGTCCAACAGCGGAAATACATAATGTCGAAAACGGTGATAGAGAGATAAGAATGTTAATTGCAATACGAGGAAACCAGTGAGAACATAACGAAATGCTCACCCGCATTACGGGGTAACAAAGGAAGGGGATAGCGAGAGCAAGAAAACGATTGCCCCGCTAAACTTAGTCGGAAAGGGGGAGGAGGGGTCCTAAAGAACGAAACTACACTACACACAAATCAATTTGCCTTTTTTGTTTTCGAGCGCCTGTCTGCAAGAATAATTATTCACAAAACGCACATAAAATATGACCCTAATAAATTACTTCTAATAAATTAAATAGCAAAACAAAATTTAATTGTAAGGACCAAACATCTGTGTCCTCCATCCCTTCTTAAATACTACTTACATTTAAAAACAAACAACTTGGAGGTTGTTTTGGAAATATAAGAACTAGGTAAGTATACACGACCTAAAATATTGTCCCATAATTTAGAATGACAAACTAAGTGGATTTAATCACCGTAATTAATAATTGATGTAGATCGAATTTGCAATGTCTAGATACTGAAACATGTATGTACACGAAACCCACACCTATGTACAATAATACATTTAAAGGTAAAATTACAATTATCAGATAGATCTTACACTAAAGTGTTACACTTAACATTTTATAATGTACGCAAACTACATAACATGCAGGAGTGGAAACAAACAGCTGACAGTCACCAACACCTTATATACTTTCTCGCTGGCCGTGCTGAAAATAGATAGCCAGAAAAAATATGCTGTAGTGGTAACGTAAATTTCTAGAGTGCAACAAAGTAACCTTAGTTCTAAAATCAAGTAAGTCGCGTATAAATTGAGTGTTCAAATTCGGCGTAGTTCTCATCATCATTGGGTCTTCAGTCCTGAAACTGGTTATACGCGTACCATCATTGTTTCCTATTCTGAACTAACCTACAGATTTCCCCGAAATTTGCACAGTCTGCATCTATCACTATCTGATCTAGGTCTACATCCACCTCTTTTTTCCTATCTCTGCTTGTCATATATCCCATACTATTCCCCAAAAATGCCTTAGAACGTATTCTGCCCTTCTATTTCTCATATTTTCCCCCAAAGATATCCTTGTTCCCCTACTGTTCTTTTTTGTTAAATGCAGTTCGGTCACCTTCTATTGTTTTACAATTATATACCCTATTTCTCCGACATTCAGTGGTTGCAAAGGGGGGTAAGCAGCCTGTGGCTGCCAAGTTCCCCCAACACTTGAACATTTACTGATTTAATATTTTTTCCAATATGTCTTTTCGCACAGTCAACATTAGTTGCAGATATTTCACAACAAATAACTAGTTGTTTATAATAATCATCAGATTTGTCTGTGCTTATTTTTTCGTCATTGGGTTTCCCGTCTCAAAACTGGTCGGACATGTACCTGCACTTATTTCTTTTCTAAACTAACCTACATGGTTCCCTGAAATTCTCACAGAGCTCGGTTCCCCTTATATTGTTTTCTAATATTATGCCCTATTTCACAGAGAGTTATTGAAGGGGGTTAAGCAACCTGTGGCTGCCAAGATCCCCCAACACTTAGACATTTGCCGAAATAATAGTTTTCCAGTAAATGCTTTCACGCAATTACCATAGTTCGAGAATATTGCCCATCCAATGCTTGTAGTTGCCTATAATAAATATCATGTTTAAGTGCAGCTACTTTCTTCGTCATTAATTTATCCATCTTGGGACTGGTTGGATGCGTACCTACATTGATTTCTATTCTGAGCTAGCCTACACATTCCGCTGAAACTCATACAGCCTACATCTTTCACTATCTGTGTGCAGTAGTCTAACCTAGGTCTACCTCTTCTTCTCTTTTTTCCTATCTCTGCTTCTAGTATATTCCGCACTATTCCTTCATGCCGTAGTATGTGGCCTATCATCCTATCTCTCCTATTTTTTACCGTTTTCCACATATTTCTTTCTTCCCCTACCATTTTTAGTACCTCTTCGTTCTTAACTTTGTCTGTCCATGATATCTTCATCATACGTCTGTAGCACCACATTTCAAAGGCTTCTACCTTTTTCTTGTCCGCTTCTACCACTGTCCAGGCTTCACAGCCATACAGAGCTGTGCTCCACACATATGTTTTGAGCAATCTTTTCCTTGTTTCTATGTTTGTGGTCTTTAAGCAAAGTAGTTGCTTTTTCTTGTTAAATGAGCACGACCTTGTGCTAATCTTTGTTTTATATCTTTTGTGCTTTTCCCATCTTGCGTTATTTGGCTTCCTAGG
The DNA here is from genome assembly GCA_036346225.1 of Platerodrilus igneus. Classification (NCBI taxonomy): domain Eukaryota; kingdom Metazoa; phylum Arthropoda; class Insecta; order Coleoptera; family Lycidae; genus Platerodrilus; species Platerodrilus igneus. Next base: position 1,205,847 of record JARFIW010001008.1, read on the forward strand.
TAGCAGAAATTCTTAACCTCTTGTAAGTTCGTGTTACATATTTGTATTCTTGTTTTTGATTTATTTTTCTCTCCTTTGCATACTAGTACTTTAGTTTTACTTTGGTTAATTTTCATACCGTATCTCTCTGTTAGAACCGTTTCCATTTCATTAAGAGCAGTTTCTAACTCTTGCTTGCTAGATGCTAATACCGCTATATCATCTGCAAATCTAAGCATATCAATTTTTTGTCCCTGCATAGTAATTTCAAATGTCTTCCTGCATTTGACAGTATTCATTGCCTCCTCAATGTACAAGTTAAAAATTAGTGGGGATAGGGAACATCCCTGTCTTACCCCTTTCCTGATGTTTACTTCTCTACGTTCCTGCTCTAATTCTATTACTTCTGTTTGCTCTTTGTATAAGCTATGTACTATCCGTCTATTCCTATAACTCATTCCAATCTTTTTGAGTATTTCGAACATTTTTTTCCATTTTACATTGTCAAATGCTTTTTCCAGATCTACAAACCGTATATACACGCTTTCCCATTTTTCTATTGTTTTCTCTATTATCACCCTCAGAGCTGAGATAGCCTCCCGTGTTCCCCTGTTTTGCCTAAACCCAAATTGGTCTTCTCCTAGTATTTCTTCAGCCCGTTTTTCCATTCGTCTTTGTACAATTCTAGTTAATATTTTTGATACGTGTGCTGTCAAGCTTATTGTTCGGAAATTTTCACATCTATCTGCGCCTTTCTTTTTTGGTATAGTTACTATGATGTTATGTTTGAAATCTTTGGGTATCTCGCCTGTCTCATATATATAGCTTACAAGTTGGAAGAGACGTTCTGTTACTGCTTGACCAGCGGCTTTTAGAGTCTCCGCTTGCACCTTATCTATACCCGGCGCCTTACTATTTTTCAGACCATTTAATGCTATTTTAAATTCATCTCTAAGTATAGGATATCCCAATTCATCATTTTCAATGTGTGATTCCTTTTCTAATGCAGTTAGTTCTTCTCCTGCATATAAACTCCCTATATATTCTTGCCATCTACCCACTTTCTCTACATTTTCTATAATGACATTTCCTCCCGCGTTCCTTATATTTTTGCTATACGGTTCTATATCCCTAAAATTGATTCTAATTAGTTTGTATGCTTCATCTGTTTTCCTACTTCCATCTTAGTTTGTACCTCTTTGCACTTTTCATCAATCCATTGTTCTTTAGCTTTCCTGCATTTTTGAATAATTTCCCATTTTATGGCTTTGTATCTCTGTTTTCCTGTTTCGTCTGATTTATTTTTGTATTTTCGTCTTTCTTCTATTAAATTCAGGATATCCTTTGTTATCCATGGTTTCTTATTTACTTTTTGTGTATACCCCAGAATATCTCTGGCTGCCATGTCGAGGCTGGATTTAATGTTATTCCATTCTGTTTCTACTTCCTTAGTATCAGATATTTTCCTGATATCTTTTTAGCAATTCATTTGACCTTTTTTCGAATCTTTCTTGAATATCTTTCTCTTTTAGTTTCTGTAGGTGCAAGTGCCTTTTTCCGTTTCTTTTTTTCAATTTTTTAAATTTAAGTGCGGCCTTTATAATTACGATGTTGTGGTCAGTGTCTATATCTGCTTCTGGGTAGCTTCTACAGTCTTTTACTTGATTCCTAAACCGTTGTCTAACAAGAATGTAATCTATTTGATATCTTCCTATATCTCCTGGCATCTTCCACGTATATCGTTTTCTAGCATGATGTTGAAATAATGTGTTTGTAATGATTAAATTGTTCTTGTCACAAAATTCTACCAGCCTATTTCCTCTGTCGTTTCTAGTGCCTAAACCAAATAAACCTACTATCGCTCCTTCCCTAACCTCACCTACCACGGCATTAAAATCTCCCGTAATTATTAAATTTTCATGTCCTTTTACGTGTCTTTAGATGTCTTCGATATCTTTGTAGATCGCTTCTACCTCTTCGTCACTGTAGCTAGAGGTGGGCATGTATACTTGTATTATTACTGTGTTTAACGGTTTAGATTCTAATCTAACGATGAGTACTCTTTCGTTCTTTTGTAAGTAATTTTCTACACAGTATCCTATCTTTTTCCGCATAACTATCCCCACACCCAAATTTCCTTCCTCGGCTCCTGTATGAATTACCCTGAAGTCTCCACTCCAAAAATCCCCCGCCTCTGGCCACCCAACTTCGCTGATTCCTACTATGTCTAATGATAACCTGTTCATTTCGATTTTTAGGTTCACTAGCTTACCCACTTGCTTCATAGTTCTAACATTCCACGCTCCGACTCGCAAAATGTTCCCGACTCTTATTCTTAACTTTCCGATCGCATCCTCCGAAGTAGTCCTCTCCCGGAGATCCGAATAGGGGACTATTTTAACTCCGGAATCTTTTACCCCAGAGAATGCCATCATTTTATTATAATTTAGGTACGCTGTGTACTTGGGAGGTAATGTGGTGGTTTCCCGTTGCCTTCCACATCGCGGTAGTGTGTCTTAGACTGCCATGCCGACCCATATGGTCTCTGCCAATCTAAGTACCGAAAGAGCCGCTGCCCTCTTTCGGGGACCTGTCTTAGTCTGGTTCCTCACTAACGACCCTACTACTTTGGTTGGACCTGTAGTTTGGCTCTTTAGCTCATTAGAACACGCAAGCCATTTCACCTGTTCTAGTAATCTAGAACTTCGGCAAGGTGCATGTCCATTCGAAATGGGCGTAGTTCTAAGAGCCAAAAATCTTAAGCAAAAAATTTGGCCTGAAATATTAACGATGTTATTAAAGGAATCTCACCCTGCAAGTACTTACCAATCACGTAATAAGAGAGAGCATATTCTTCATGATAAGTATTTGCAACTCCTGGATTTAATAGAGAAAAAGCAATGCGACAAATTGCTAAGTATCTAGTCAAATCGAATATCCAATGTTATGTTATAAACTTGTTTTCTGAAGAAATAATCACGGAAATCCCAATATAAAAAGAATAAATTAAGCAGGTGTTTATTTTCTTAAGATAACCCAGCGGTTTTAACTAAATACCATTAAACTAGCAACATTCAGGAAAGTTCTAATTAATAAAGATTACTTGTCTAGATAAGAATAAGAATATAGACAAACGAACTTGTGAATTTAATCAAGGACGAGAAAAATTGTCTGTCAATCTAGACGAGCTTGAAATTATAAAAGTATTAGAAGTGTAGCAATCTATAAATTCAAATGATTGAAAACTGGTAGTTTTTAACGTAATAAGGCTGTAAATTACAAATTTGCAATGGATCGAAAGAAGAAAAGTAGAGTTCTAGGGCAAACATCCTAGAGAAAGAGGAGAGAGTAGAGAATGTCCCTATTAAAACAGATTGGTCTAAAGAATGACCTGCAACGTTAGAGATAAGATAAACTCTATATTACCACATGAATATCAGAAAAACACTCAAGAGAATTATCGGAACCGATTTTACAAAAATATATTGCGCAACATGCGTAATAGCCTAAGTTATTAATTATTTGTAAAAACTAACTGCGGAGAGATTTAGTGCGTAACAACACATCCCGGTTTTTATGATGGGACAACATATTTTAATGCAGTAAATAAGTCTCGAACAATTTTTTGGCGTATATTATTATTGTGACTTAGTCACGTTGTAAAACAATTGCCAGAGCTCCACTAAGACTTTTATATAAGGAACTTAAAATAAGTCAGTATAAGACACAAGATATGTAAAAATCTCCCACAAACCTGTAATAAAATAAGATCCGAATTAAATGTACCAATATAAGAACAGTCTATACAAATTTGTTAAAAATTACAAAAAATACACTGGACCTATACTTGAAAGAGTACTAAATTTCAAAAAGATTTCTCTGAGCTAATAAAGGCTGTATTGTCAGGAGAACTGATAACACAATAGCACTAATGTGAACTACTGATTGTCGTGCAAAGATAACGGAGTCTACGATAAGAGAGCTTGTAATCAAACAAAGAAAGACTGTCTGGATTTTATGAAAAATAAAATTAATAACATATTTGTTTATTAAATGTTTATTAAATCATTTATACATATTAAAGAAGCTTTATAATGAAGGAAGTCTAGTCAAAATCGCACTTCAAAATTCCACATCCCAAAAATTAATTAATTACCTAAGACACATACATTCAACTACTCGATCAAAAATTCGTTTGCGTTTATGAAAACATACAAAACTTTCCACTTCCGGATAATTATCAGTTACCACTTCATGTATCGTCATTTTATAGGAATATACCCAAGATCTTAGTACTCAGTACTATAAATAAACATTGATCAATAGCTAAACAATATACTAAAATTAGTAAATCAAAGTGTATTTAAATTATTAAATTAATTTTTGTAGATTAGTTTTTTTTGGTTCAGCTATGAACAGTTCATCTTTGCTAGTTTTTTCCAACCTTTCTTTGCTTTGCATGCTTTATAGTTACTTTACAAAAGTTATTTCAAATTTATTTCTCGTGCATTTCTTATCTTATAACTTTAATCATTTTTAACTGATTTTTTTAACCACATACAGCTTACTACAGAGTGAAAGGCCGATGGAGTTTCACTTTCTCTAACTGCGTGGGTTTTAAGTACAGTCTAACACTTTAATGACTGGTATTATTCCATGAGAATTATAAACTGTAGATCATTACATGTTATAAAAAAATATTATTCTGAGATCATTACAAGATATAGCAACAAACTAGCTCATTCACAATTTAAAAAAAACATGTGACTATACTAAAACTCTGGACTACCCTTAAATATCATAAAGGGAAAATAATGCACTCACATGTATGCCACTGCAGATACTCAAACCGTTACTAATTTTAAATTCTCTTCTATGAAAGATTTTAGTGGAGCTGGGGCGAATATTTTATGACATGATAAAGCAAAAAGGTTAGAAAAAGAGTCGGAAACATCCTGCGAATCGGAGCGCGGAATGTCAAAAGTATGAAGAAAGTAGGTAAGCAAGAGAACTTGAAAATTGAAATGGATAGGTTAGCACTAGACATAGTAGTGATCAACGAAGTTCGGTGGCCAAAGGCGGGGGATTTTTAGAGAAGAGACTTTAGCGTAATTCATACAGAATTAGAGGAAGGAAACTCGGCTGTGGGTATAGTTATCATAAAAAAGATAGAACACTGTGTAGAAAACTACCTACAAAACAAAAAAGTACACATGGGTAGATTAGAATCTAAACCGGTAAAAACAGTAATAGTACAAGTATACATGCCCGCGTCTAGCTACAGCGAGGGGGATTTTAACGCAGTGCTAGGCGAGAGTAGGGAAGGAGGGGTAGTAGGTTTATTTCGTTTAGTCGCGAGCAACGACAGGAGAAAAAGGTTGGTAGAATTTTGCGACAAAAACAATTTAAACATCGCAAACACATTATTTCAACGATACACGTGGAAGTGCCTAGAAATATAAGAAGATGTCAAATAGATTACATTCGTGCTAGACAACGGTTTAAGAATCAAGTAAAAGACTGTAGAAGCTACTCACAAGCAGATATAGATACTGACCACAACATTGTAATTATGAAGCCCGCTTTTAAATTTAAAAATTTGAGAAAACGGCATGGAAAGAAGACACTTTGACTTTGAGAAATTAAAAAATAAAGATATCTACGAAAGATTTGAAAAAAAGTCAAATGAATTGCTGAAAGATATCGGGAAAATTTCTTACACTAAGGAAGTAGAAACAGAATGGAGTAACATTAAATACAGCTTAGACATAGCGGCCAGATATATACTGGGGTACACACAAAAAGAAAATAAAAAACCATGAATAACTAAGGATATCTCGAATTTAATAGAAGAAAGACGAAAATACAAAAACAGACCGGGCGAAGCTGGAAAACAGATATAAAGCCATAAAGTGGGAAATTATTCGCAAATGCAGGAAAGCTAAAGAGCGATGGATTGATGAAAAGTGCAAAGAGGTACAAACTAAGACGGAAATAAGAAAGACAGATGAAGCATACAAACTAATTAGAAAGAATTTTAGGAATATAAAACCATATAGCAAAAATATAAGGGACGCTGACGGAAACATCATTATAGAAAATGTAGAGAAAGTGGTTAGTTGGCAAAAATATATACAGAATTTACATGCAGGAATGGAACTAACAGCACTAGAACAGAAATCGATCATTGAAAACGATGACTTGGGATATCCTATACTTAGAGATGAATTTGAAGTAGCATTAAAAGGCCTGAAAAATGAAAAGGCATCGGGTATAGATAAGGTGCAAGGGAAACTCTATAAGCCGCTGAACAAACAGTAACAGTTTGTTTCTTCCAACTTATAAGCTACATGTATAAGACAGGTAAAATACCCAAAGATTTCAACCGTAACATCATAGTGACTATACCAAAAAAGGGAGGCACAGATAGATGTGAAAATTTTCGAACAATAAATTTGACAGTACACATGTCAAAAATATTAATTACAATTACACAAAGATGGATGGAAAAACGGGCCGAAGAAGTACTAGGAGAAGATCAATTTGGGTTTAGGCGAAATACTCAAAGAGATTGAAATGAGTTATAGGGATAGACGGATAGTACATAGCTTATACATAGAGAAAACAGCTGCAATACAATTAGAGCAGGATCGTAGAGAAGTAAATATTAGAAAAGGAATGAGAGAGGGATGTGCCCTATCCCCGTTAATTTTTAACTTGTACATTGAAGAGGCAATGAATACTGCCAAATGCAGGAAGACATTTGGAGTTACTATGCAGGGACAAAAGATTGATATGCTTAGATTTGCAGTTGATATAGACGTATTAGTATCTAGCAAGGAAGAGTTAAAGGCAGCTCTTAATGAAACGGAAACAGTTCTAACAGAGAGATACAGTATGAAAATTAACAAAAATAAAGCTAAAGTATTAGTATGCAAAGGAAGAGAAAGTAAATCAAACACTAGAATACAAATAGCAAACGAGAACTTAGAAGAGGTTAAGGATTTCTGCTACCTAGGAAGCCAAATAGCGTAAGATGGGAAAAACGCAAAAGATATAAAGCAAAGATTAGCACAAGGTCGTGTTACATTTAACAAGAAAAAGCAACTACCGTGTTCAAAGACAGCAAACATAGAAACAAGGAAAATATTGCTGAAAGTAATCATCCAAGAAGGAATAGTAGCCTTCATTATAGCGAGTTTTATACTATACTTTATCTACATCTAAGTATCAGTAAGAAAGCGTAATTTATATAACTTTACTTTCCAAATTATTGAAATTCTACAATTAATTAACATTTAATTAACAATTAACATGGCTAGTTGTTTGCGTTATTGTATTGACACATAGTATTTGGTATTTGTCATTTGACGTTTGTTTTAAGTTTCAAAGGTATTGGGATTTAATAATATTATTTACCAGTTGATCTATAAGAGAGAATAAAGTGCCACTATTCCCTCTGTTTTTCATTATTCTCTAGCGTAAATAATATATAGCATTATACTGCAAAAGCCACAGGTGTAATACGTATGTTATATTTTAGTTATAGATAAACGCTTTTACAGAATGGTATTGTAAAATAAATGCGGTGTAAATTTCAAATAATTTATTTGGTAGAGAAAAAGTGGACTGTATATAATTTAAATTGTTAATTTTACAAACAACAAATAATTAAATGTTCTTAATCAAATCAAAGCAAAGCGTTTACTATAAAGCACTCACCCGGTTGTTTACAAAGTCGTGCCAATGCAAAAAAACATGTAGCATCTAAGCTGCGTCTTGCGGGGAAGCGAGGCACATTTAGTTCACTAGTGGTTCTAACGAAAAAGGCGGTTCCTGCGCAATAGCGATGCGAACAGTTTTAAAAACCAATCGATACTCCACACAGTTGGGCGTATAAACTAGCAATGCGGCGAGATCGAAAGACGAAACGAAACTCTTCATGCAGAACGTGCACGAGCGATGCGGTCAGTTCGAAAAAACGAAACTATACTCTTCTGGCTTTGTAGATTTTCCAGTTGAACACTACACTGTTTGCACATGCGGAGTAACGTTTATCACTCACGGCACTGTTGGCGCGTGCTTAGTAAACACATGGGGCTTTTGCAATAACAAATTTAAATATACCGCGGCGAATTTAAAATAACCAAAAAACTCAATGAAATAAAATTTAACTTTAATTATTTACTATAAATGAAACACACCGCCCACCAAAATGCAAGACATTTTAAAAAAAATAATTATAAGGCGAGGGGGCGAAAATGACCAAGCGAAAAAAAAGCGAAAAAGAAAAAAGGATCTACAAAAAACAAAAGAAAAAAAAGAATTCTTTTCTACATTGCGGGCAAAGGGCAGAGCTTTAACACAGGAAGTTTCAGCTCGTCATGAGCGGTTTTAAGTGTGACCACCCTAACAACGCCATCTGTCCCAGGATGCACAGCCACAACACGGCCGAGGGACCAATAAAGGGGAGGAACATTAGCGACCTTAATTAGTACTAAGGTGTCCAAATCAACTTGAGGAGACGGGCTGTGCCACTTTGAGCGCTGTTGTAGCGAGTGTAAGTATTCTTAGGACCAACGGAACCAAAAATCTTGGTGAATGCGCTGGAGCAATTGCCAGCGAGAGAGGCGGTTAAGCGGTAGGTGAGAAAGTGCGGGCTCCGGGATGGCAGTTCAAGGGGCCAATTTGCGAAAACTCTTTTTTAAAGGAGATCCAGAATGAATGGATTCAAGCTCAATAGCAAAATAACATTGTTGAGTATACACAAGCAAAGGGATCAAGGCGTTGTGCAACTCAGAAGATGACAAAAGTTCGGAGTATCTTTCGAGTGGGTGACGTAGATTATGACGAAAACGGAGAATCCAAGCAACAATGCAAGTAGTAAATGGAAATGAAGAGTGATTTTCTAGAATTTATTCAATCCAAGAGGATGTTGCAACAGCGGATAAAACAATAGAGCGTTGTTCAGTAAGAACTTCAGGAGTATCTGAAGGCGGAATATATGGACTGCAGTTTTCGAAAGATCCATACAAGGTTGGTGAAGCCGCCCACCATAGAGAACATTGTCACAAGTCGGTAGGGAGTAAACCACGTGACCCGACATGGCAGGATTCTCGGTGGAGGGGATGTGATGCCAAGCGGCGCGAGACGTGTTTTGCTGAATGTAAGCAACACGATTGGCGACGAAAGTCTTTCAACGCTACGGCGGGGAACGAATCCACGAAAGTACTACCATGGAGTCAGACCAACCATAAATTTTATGAAAAGTAAGGTTCTAATCAAAAGTTTTGAAGACAAATGTTAATAATTTTGATGCCAATGTAGCGGCCAACAATTCGAGACGGGGCAAAGAGATTGTACGAAGGGGTGCGATTTTAGACTTAGCGCACACTAAGCGAACCTCAACGGCGGAAGGAGTAACATAGCGAAATAAACAACAGCACAGTAGCCACGTTCAGAAGCGTCGGCAAAGCAGTGAACTTCGCACGTAGTAAACTGTGGCGGGATAAGCAAGCGGGGTAAAGCGAAATCCGAAAGAAGCGGTAACTCATGCAAGTATCTCTACCACAAACGGAGGAGGTCATGAGGAGGGAGCATTCTATTCTAATTTTAACGACCACAAACGTTGAATTAAGTGTTTTACCAGATAAGTAAGAGGGGATAAAAGCCCCATAGGGTCAAAAATACGGGTTAAGTTAGAAAGTAGGTTGCGTTTGCTACAGCAGGTACTTAGTGGCTAAACTAGAAAACAAAAATTATCTGAAGTGGGATTCCATTGAAGACCTAAAACTTTTAAGGGTTGAGTATCAGGATCCTCAAAGAAGCGGGGTTGCGCGAATTGCTGCGTAGCGGAAAGATCTTTTAACAATTCGGGATGGTTACTTGACCATTTATGAAGTTCAAAACCACCAAGTTTTAAAAGAGTAATTAGTTGATCACGTAGAGCGAGGGTTGATTCAATAGAATCTCCACCAGTAGCGATGTTATCAATATAAGTAGGGTGGCGAAGTGCGGAGGCGGCTAACGGATAAGAATTCCTTTCGTTCACGGTCAACTGTTGAAGTGTGCGTATGGCAAAAAGGGAGCACAATTGATTCCATACGTAACGGTATTTAATTTAAAATCCTGAATGGGCTTCTCAAGAGAGAAGCGCAAAACAATTCGTTGATAGTCACACTGAGCGGGATTTACAAGAATTTGTCTGTACATCTGACGAATATCGGCAGTGACACCATAAGGATGTAAACGAAAATGTAACAAAATTGCGGTAATATCGGGTTGCAACTTCGACCCAACAAACAAGTGATCGTTTAAGGACGATTGAGACGAAGTTTTAGTGGAAGCATTGAAAACAACTCGTAATTTCGTACTTACGCTTTCGGGTTTCACAACGCAATGATGCGTGATGTAATAAGACAAGTCCGAATGAGACCCAATAACAACAGATTGCATATGTTAAGAATCAAGATATTCACGCATGAACGAAACGTACTGCTCGTAAACACGAGGTTGCTTAAGTAGACGATTTTCTAAAGCGACAAATCGTTGTAAGGCAAGATCACGACTACCTGGAAAAAATGGTTCTTGATCTCTAGACGGCAGTGAGACGACATATCAACCTTGTTCATTGCGGCGAAACGTATCGACAAAATGCTGTTCAACAAGAGTCTCTTCAGGCGTGAAAGGTTGAGCGGCGGGGACAGCTTTGACTTCCCAGAATTTAGCGACAATATCTTCCAATGGGCAAGTAGAATCTGTCATGCAAAACAAGCTAGTTATTTCAGAAGCGGTCGAGGGAGGTACGTTTCCCATTAAAACATATCCGAAAATGGTATTAATCGCAACAGGTTGATCGCTATCACTCTGGATGCGACCGTCTAATAACACTTGGGGGAAAATGTCCGCGCCAAATAAGAAATCAATGGGTCCAGATTGAGCAAAGAGCGGATCAACTAGCTTGAGGTTAACCAGATGATTAAAATGTTCCAAAGAAATATTAGAAGTAGGTAAATTCTCACAGATTTTGGGAAGTACTACAGCTTGAAAATTAATAATCGGTGAAGAAACACCTATTGGTTTGAGCGAAACGGCGACAGTGCCATGCTGAGCAGCTGAGCGCATGGAATCTAAACCACTAAGGGTAAGAGAATGTGGAGTAGTACGAAAACCTAAACGTTTCACACTACTTTGCGAAATAAACGAAGTCATGCTTCCCGAATCGAGTAAACCGCGAAATTGCTGGAAAGAACCAGAGCAATCAGCAATTTCCACTTGAACGATGGAAAGTAAAACAACTGAAGGTTTAGCTAAAGAATTAAATAAAACGACATTCGACGTTGACGCACCACTACAGCTAAACGAATTCGATGATTCCTCAGAGGCCCGAGCTGCGGAAGGCTTGTAGCGGTTTTGAATAGCGGGAATAGTGCGGGGTGATACCTTATAGGCGGCGTTGTCCGGGCTCAAGCGAGCCTGGCTACTAGCAGCGAAAGCGGGTTTAGACGAAACGCGATCGAAATGCAATAACGAATGATGACGTTGGTTGCATTGGCGACATGAAAACGTAGACTTACATTTATTTAAAATGTGAGAATTGCTAAACAATTAATACACAGATGTTGGTTTTTTGCAAAGTTGTAGCGATCTTGCGACGAAGGTTTAACGAAATCATTACAGCGATAAAGATTGGGATCTTGATTGCAAAGCGAACATTTATTTACACTAGGTTTTGTCTGTACTAACATGGAAACGGCGGATCGAGGTATAGACGGGTTGCTGGAACGAATAACTTTGTTTAAATCAGTTTTATGATTTACCGACAAATTCGATAAGGATTTACACGTATTTTCCAGATAAGCAATTAACTTTTTATAAGATGGGATAGCGGTCGGATCTTGATGCAATTCAAAACTACGAGCGGTGTGTACATCCAAGCGGTTTAAAATCATTTGTACAAGAATGAAATCCCATTGCTCTACGGGCAAATCAAATTTTTTAAGCGCTTGTAAATTATCCACAAATGTATAAACTAATTTTTGCAAACCGACGGGATTATCGGAGTTTAATTTAGGAAATTTATCAATGTTCCATAGAGCAGAGGTAATGTGACGAATATTACGATATTTTTTACGAAGTTTTGTGTATGCAAGAGCGTAGTTAGCTTCAGTAAGGTCAAAGTTTTTAATGGTTAGAAGTGCGGAACTTTTTAGTGATGGTTGAAGATACGAAAATTTATCTACGTCCGACAAATCGTTATTATGATGAACTAGACTATCAAAACGGTGAATAAAACTCTCAAATAAACAACTTTCCCCATCAAACGTAGGCAGCGTCAGCGTAGGTAATGATACTTTTGACCTTAAAGTATCTAACGGCGGGGACACCTCAACCTGAGGTGAGAATTGTCTGGTAAACAACTTGAAATATAGCGCTTTTATTTGAAAATAGTTGTCAAACCGTCTACGGATAGCATCTTCAAATTCAAATTTTTTATCAGCGTCACCGGCTGAAGAAATTGCACCCACTATCCAATTGTGATGCGTGAAGAAATTTTCTCTAACGGTTTCCAATGATTCATACTGCGCGCGAAATTTATCTAAAAAAGCGGTATCAACTGTTCCGTAGAAAACAAGTACGCTTTAACTTTTCTGCCATAGTTAAATATAAATGGAATACAAACGCGGATGAGATAAGAACGAAAACTTGACAATTTATAATAGCCTAGCGGCGAAAACAGACGTAAACCTATTGCACGGGAGATAAGAAATGGTCGTAAACTCAACGATACAAATTATGCTAATTAGCTGTCACTGCTTTGACGGGCGGTATAATTAATTATGAGTTTGTTGTTTATTCCAAATCCGGTTCGAAGGACCAAATGTAAAATAAATGCGGTGTAAATTTCAAATAACTCATTTGGTAGAGAAAAAGTGGACTGTATATAATTTAAATTGTTAATTTTACAAACAACAAATAATTAAATGTTCTTAATCAAATCAAAGCAAAGCGTTTACTATAAAGCACTCGCCTGGTTGTTTACGAAGTCGTGCCAATGCAAAAAAATATGTAGCATCTAAGCTGCGTCTTGCGGGGAAGCGAGGCACATTTAGTTCACTAGCGGTTCTAACGAAAAATGCGGTTCCTGTGCAATAGCGATGCGAACAGTTTTAAAAACCAATCGATACACCTCACTGTTGAGCGTGGAAACTGGCGATGCGGCGAGATCGAAAGACAAAACCAAACTCTTTATGCAGAACGTGCACGAGCGATGCGGTCAGTTCGAAAAAACGAAACTATACTCTTCTGACTTTGTAAATTTTTCAGTTGAACACTACACTATTTGCACATGCGGAGTAACGTTAATCACTCACGGCACTGTTGGCGCGTGCTTAGTAAACACATGGGGCTTTTGCAATAACAAATTTAAATATACTGGGGCGAATTTAAAATAACCAACAAACTCAGTGAACTAAAATTTAGCTTTAATTATTTACTATAAACAGAACAGGTATAGTCCATTCAAAATAACTTTAGGATGACGTCAAATATAGTAATAGAGTGTTGGCAACTGTATACCTACAAATAAATACCTAGAATTGCGCATGAAGGATAGTCACTTAGCACAATAAAGGTTGGCAGTTCTGTATGGTGTTGCCACCAATTCTTCTTGCCAATGGGAATATTGCTACATCTTTTATTAAATATATTATAATATAAACTAACATTGGCAATGTTGCATTTCATCTATTTGTGACGTCATCCTAAAGTTAAAGCGAATGGACTATATTATTTATGTAACATTTGTTGCTTTATTGTTTATTTCATAAGTAACTCGACTGTCGTCATTGTAAATAATATTCAAGGCAAGGACTATTTCAGTACTACAAGTATATGCGATCGCACAAAATGAATATTCCGGCACTGGTTGCTTGGCAACTTGCTTAACAACGAGTATGGAATAAAAACCGGTATAAAATGTATTAGATTTCTCTATAAAAAAAACAATTAAAATAAGCTCATTGTAAAACAGTCGTAGAAAATTTCTTTTTCGTTATACCGTCATACTTAAGTTTCAAAAATATAACTGCACCTATAAATTGGCTATTCTGGAAATGCTAGGATTGCACACCCCTCTAATAAAATTATCTTCGGGGCGGCCAATTTATTTTAATAAAATTAATTTTTTATTGTTATAATTATACTAATTGCTTTACTTGATGTTATATTTTCTAAAACAAAGGAATTAAAACGATATGCTTAGTTAAGACTAATGATTTGTGAAATTTATCGTACAATGTGCGTCATATTCAAGGCCGTGCCGGACTTTTTTGCCGCTCGTGTGCGAATGATTGATTTCTTCAATACCTATTGACTTTTTAAGCGATTTTTGAAATTTTTTAATACATAAATACGAACATCAACTACGATATTTTGTTGGTACCTATGAGTAATTTAATATCAAACAAACTTTTTAGCTTTGTAATAAGCAATTCATTTTAATATCAATGAACCAGATGAAATTATAAATTATTATTACAAACATCATTATAAACGTACTTATATACAAACCAAAGTAATTAAATATTGAACTAAAATTAAAATACAAATTACTTACAACTACATTACGGAAATAAAAAAATACATCAAAAAATAGCTTGTCTTGCTTTTTTTAACGTAAATTCATTAATTATTTCTTCTGTGTCTAATTCGTTATAAAGGTCAGATTTGGTTGGAAAAAGTGGCCATGATTGTCAGTTTTTCCTGATCTATTGGAGAACGGAGATGGTTTTTTATTATTTTAAGTTTTGAAAAAGATCGCTCCCCTTCGGCAACAGATACGGGCATTGTCAATAAAATACAGATAGAAGTTGCTAGATTTGGAAAAGTATCTATTGGATCATTTTTGTAAATAAATTCTAATATTTTAGACTGAATATTTTTCAGCAGTTAAAAAGTTTTGGAATGTTCCAATCTCACCTATGAGATCAATAGCACAAATATCTAAATGATTATTGTCTGTTAATTTAGTTTTTAGATCTTTACAAAATTGTGATAAGGTAACTTTATCCGTATATATTAATTTGCCGAAGTCATATAAAAAATTGAAAGTGCACCATGCTCTTTCCAGAGAGAAAATCTTTCTTGGACATAATTTATAGCTATATCCAAAATACAAAAACAAAAATTGATTTTAAATTTATCTTTTGGATTTTCAATAGGCTGATCTTTATCTTCATACTGAAATTGTTGTTTAATTTTACGCTTTCTGACTGTTTGAGGTTCTGGAAATGTTTGTTCGGTTTCTAAACTTTCAGTAATTTCTTTAGCATCTACTAAAAGACCGTTGAATTTGTTCTCTGATCTACATTTCTGCAAATATTTTAGAAGATTATCCAAGTTTCTATGCATTTTACAATATTTATCTCAGATTTTTGTAGTGCTTTATTGCTATATTAACATCAAATAAAATATTTGCTACGTACCTAGACGTAGCCGGAAGAAACGTAAATACCAGGATAACTACCAAACGCGGAAAGTGGGAGGATTCACCTATATACCAAAAAAACAAAAAAAACATTTCCCCCACGATTATCTATTAACAATAAAAATAAATTAAAATTCCTTGATTTACGTGCACAAAGAAAAGTATTAAATTTAAGTTATATTGTAAAGGACAAATTTTATAATGGATCTGCGAAGTGCGCATTTCGTAGCTATCATGTAATAAAACTCATTGGAAAAAATAATGCTTAGATTTTCTCAATAGCAAGTGTGTTAAATTAAAGTATTAAATGTAGATTTTGTCCATAGCAAGTGTGCTAAATTAAAGTATCAAATGTAGGTTTTCTCAATAGCACGTGTGTTAAACTAAAGTATTAAATGTAGACCAAGTTGTAAAAAGAATTAAAAAATATAACCAGAAGCACTAGCGAAGCTAGCTTTTAAACATGTATGGTGAACTGGTTTCACAACATCAACCGCTGATAAATAATAATCCTCGATGTGCATAAAAGAAAACGAGTCACATACTTCTATGCGTCGGGATGCTTATCATGCAAGTCGTCAGGGGTGCGTCAGCCCGGCAGCGACACTGTAGTCAGGATCCATTCGCCCTACCACCATAACTGCAGCAGCGGTCTACCTCAACGAACAGCTGGGTCTACATAAAGAAAAAACCAATTTGGCCTCCAGCTAAGAGCGATACACGCAAGATACCTCCTACTTGTCGAACAAAAAACGTGCATCGCTGTAGAAAATATTTCAACGCACAAGTTGAAGAATCAAATTAAAAATCGGTTCAAATAACACGAGTTCGAGCTGCAATCCTCGCGTTATCAAAGCGCGATTAGCAAACTGGAAAACACGCTATCAACTAATAGTAGGATCTATTATGTCGACAAGTCTTTAGATGGGAAACACAAGCGAAAGCAATTATACGTTATCGGAATGTTTAACAAATTAACGGATACCTAAAACAAGGTATTGACTATTTAATTTATCAAATAAGTTTAGTTTGAGAATGAATAGATTTGAAAGAAATGTTATGATTGCGCGTACTATTGCAACGAGGTAAAAATACAGGATGAGGTTTTGAATAGAAACAAAAGCTAGGTGAATGAAAAACGAATTACCACAAGAAAGGATGTATTTGAATCTATCGTCGAAAATAAACGTAACATATTGTACCAAACTACTGTGGAACATATAACTTTAAAGGATTTTATTTTAACGCAATTGACTGTGCTACTGCTGAGGTGTTGACATCTCCACTAACTATTTCTAAAAGCGAATCGTAAATTTCAGAAAGATAATAGCTAAGGGGTTTGATGACTTCAATTCTGCTTTCCCATCAAGTGTTTGAAAGTGATTTCAAAGTTAATTACGATACATTCTTTTTTTTTAACTTTCCTATTAGTTGAAACAAAAAAAAATTTATGGAATTCTTTGATTATCCCAAAAAAGCTAACCGTTTCATGTGAAATTTTTGCGGCATCATTAACAACCAAATTCAAGGTGTGTGCGGAACAAGAGATAAAAAACGCTTTTAAATTAATATCGAATATCTTTTTGTACTCCATTACGCGTGTCTCTCACAGCTACGTTATCATATCCTTGTCCACTCAGGTTATAGATGTTAATATTTTCGTTTTGAGAATATCAATCAAACATTTCGCAAAACCTACACAAGATTGATTTAAAATAGGAAAAAGTCTGTCTTGAATTTCTAGTTTCTGATTTTTGTTATTAAATTGAACAAATCGTACAATAATAGTTATTTGTTCTTGATGACAAGTATCTAGGGTACAGTCTATTATTATGAAATAATATTTTTGCTGTGTGCAAGTTACTAATAATTTTTTTGTTTGATTTTTTTCACTTACAATATAAATAATTTCATTTTGAATTTTATCACCTAAATAATGTGGCAGGTTTTTTGTCTTTCAATTGTATTCTCTGAATATGATCACTCATAATAGAACCAAATTGACAACTGTTTCAATATGTTGTAGAAAATTGCCGTTGTTGCTACAAAAAGTTTATTATTTTCTCCCCTTAGCGCTATATTTTGTCTGGTTATAAATACTGTATTAAAAAAATTATCCGTTGAAGAACAGCCCGCCAGCGTGCTATTTCTAGATTAATAATACGCTCAGAGACGGAATCAATCGAAGAAACCGATTTTTTTAGAGATTTTTGAAATTCAATTAATTTTTTTAAACAGTCAATGTGCATATTTGATTTTTCATGCATGTTAAAATTTTGCGTTAGGGGTGACCAGTTACTAAAACTATCATTCCTAGGGGTGTTAAGCTATTTCCAAAAATTTTGAACGGAAAGCAGAAGACACTATCTTTTGTCTTAGAATGTAATAACCACGTTTTATGAACTCGTTAATCATTATTCAATTTTCTTTCGTAATATTTTTTTGAAAACTTCTTTCTTCTGAATTTTTTGGAAAATTAAGCTTAAGAATTTGCGTCGGCCTTATTTCTATCAAAGCCGTCGTTTCTCTTTCACTAACATTTAGAGACCACAAAGCGGATCTTCAATATTAAAATTTATACATGACTGGGTTTATTAAATTTGCTGTAGATTTTATATTTCTACAATTGCTATCTAGACAATACCTTAGCATTAAATTCTTGCTGACATGGGTTGAATTTTCTGCTGTTCTTGTTATTTAATATCTTTATATACTCAAGATATGTGTGTGATAATCGCTCAATCTTTATTGTCAAGTTGTAGTTGTGTTCTATAGAACAAATCAAAAATCAAAATTTTTTTTAAAATTGCCGTAGTCAGGAAAGAATAATGATAGTGGTTGAATTAAAATTATTGAGTAGTTTATAGTCAATCCAAATGAAGTGCTGGAAAAATCGTTGGCTCCGTGAGCAGATCCACCAATTGCAACGTACGACCTGATGACACCAATACACAGTATGTATTCGTTGGCTTAATATATAGATTTAATTTTCTTAATGCATTTACTAGATCTAATCTTTATCTGAATCATTTTTTTAGTGAACAGGAATAAGAACAACCAGAAACGACCGCGCGTCAAAGATGAAGAAGACAGCCCTCATAGAACCGATAAGGTAATATTTTACCTTTCAGAGTTAGAGTGAGTTAGAACTGTTCTTTATATTTGGGATGCTTGCGCATTTAGAAAACAAAGATATAAACAACTTAAGTAAATTATAGTATGTTTATTCTAGAGTACATAACATTATATATATATATATATATATATATATATTGCTGTGATAAGGGGTTGTTTAAGGGTTTACTTTATAGGAAAGGTCATTTAGAAATGAGAAATTACCATAGGCAGCAGAAAACGGCATTTATTTAGTGAAGAATTGAGAAATGGAGATAGTTTGTAAATAGTCAGCAGTCAATACCCTGTATATAAAGTAGAAATAGTTTTAAGCGACGCAGATAAACATAGGAGGACGCATAGTTGGCGTAGGAATGAGAAATACATGCATTAAGTAGATAGTAAATATTAAATACCCTGTAGATAAAGTTTTAGTTAATTTAGGTATAGCAAGTAATGATATTTTTCAGCGGAAGCACGCGTATATTTATAAGTAAACGATAAAGTGTAATTAGACACGCATTCAAAAGAGTTCCAAACAATTAGATTAATACGGAGATAGAAATAGAGCTTCAGGTAGCATAGGTAAATGCGTGCAAATAGCTAACCATTTTTGATAAAAAAGGAGATTAAAAATTGCGTGAATAACATGTAAATATGAAAATTAAAAGTCGAATTGCATCAGTTGTTTATGGAAAAGCAATTAGATCTATCAAAACACAGCATGTTGATAACGAAGACAGCTGCGACCAGCTTACAATTATTGGGAATCGTGGAGAATTACATCAGAAACTACTTTGAATGTAATTATTTGATTGGTCATAAATAAGCGACGAACTCTAGACCATACCCACTGACGGAGTGGGAACGGAATAATATATTAGCAGGTACAGTGATAACGAAGTGAGTTTGCAACTCAACAAAGGCCGAAGTGCGCCGCTATGAAATAAAGTAATACGTAATAATTTTAAAAGTGAAAGATAAAATAAGTGCCAAGATGAAAACTATAATTGCCGATTAAACAATTTCGAAGTCTGGGGAACAGTAATACAACTTCGAAGTACGGGGGAAAAGAAGAGTAATACAATTGTGAAGTACGGGGGTGAAACAAACTACAATTTCTATGTCCGGGGGAAACGAACGACGATTTTGAAGTCTGGGGGGGGAACAGTAATACAATTTCGAAGTCTGGGAAAATAGACTACGATTTCTATGTCCGGGGTAAACAAACCACAATTTCTAAGTCAAGGGGGAAAATAAACTACGATTTCAAGTCAGAGGACAATGATAATAAGAATTCTATTCAAAGTTTGAGGAAATTGATTGATAAGAGGTAATAAGTCTGAAATGAAACGACAATAAATAGGGGTGCATAAATTAATAATAGTAGTCTATAGGGTAATGGCAATAATTTAAATGTAATCCTGAATTGGGGGAAGATAATTTTTATGCAAATGGAAGTGTCGATGTGAAGAAGATAGACCAGGTCAAATTTTTAGTTATAAGACATTTTATTTTTCTATATATTTTTTTATTTTGAATATTGAATTTCCTTAATATAATATGAATGTGAAAAAGTCAACAAAAGAAGTTGCATAAGTATAAAGTGAGTAATATGATAACAGGTTTAGAACGTTCTACGCTTCGTTGGTAAGGATAATAGGTTTTTTTGGTGACTTTGGGTTTTGAGTAAATAGGGATATGATGTTTAATAAATGAAATTTACAACATTAACTAATTGAAAAGTGTATTTCAAATAATTTACAAAAGCTGTACATAATATATTGGTTTCATTATATAAAATCGAAATTAACTGAATTTTATAATTCCAAATAAATGCTAGCCGAGGTCATAAGATTTAAATAGTTCAAGGAGGAGCTACGAGTTGAATAGGAAATTGATAACAAGTAAGGCGGTAACGTATCGAATTTTGCTATTGGCAGACAAGGTTGCTTCAAGATAAAATCCAGTTAAGTTTCTGGAGAGAATTGATAGCAATATTAATAAGACAGCCCTACGTCGGAGGAGATAATTACAATCTTGTTTATTCATAGTAAATATTAAAATGGTTGTCCAAATGATGGAGCGCGAATAATTTAGAGTACATAGCAAATAATATAACAGCCCAACATAGGGGTTCGATAATTCCGGCAGTTCATAGCAAAATTAATAAGGCGCACAACGTAGGGGCACGATAATTTAGAGAGTATCATAGCAATATATATATATATATATATATATATATATATATCTATATTTTTTTATTATTTTTTTATTTAGTTACAAACTCAACAGGTCATTGACCCAATTATAGAGTAAGAAAAATAATAACAAAAAGAAAAATGTATACAGTAATATGTAACTCATTATCACTTGGCACAAGTATGTCATTATATTAGAACAATATCTAGTCTTTCCTTCATCATTTCTGGTTTACTATTAAAAATGTCCAATTCACTTTGTATGCTGTTGTATAGTCTGCACATAACATTCAAGGGTGCATTTTTTATAATTATTTGAATGCACCTGATCCACTCTGAAGGTAAGTGTGCTTCTTGTGTGGTACGGTTGTGCATTAATATTAATTAGTGATAGAAGATATGGGTTATCTACTCTGTTATTTAAAAGCTTGCATAGATAAGTAACAGACGCAATTTTGCGTCTAAGTTCAAGCGATTGTAAATCGTAGCTTGCTAATAGTTCTTTTTTTGTAATGCTTAAGTCATAGTGACCATTGTCTTTGTAATATAGATATCTTAAACACCTCGTTTGTATTTTTTCTATAGAATATTTATGACATTCATACTCTGGACTCCATATAACAGATGCATATTCCAATATGGTCCTAACCAGTACTATAAATAATATCCTAATACAGGATGTACTTGTAAATTGTCGTGTATTACGTATTATAAATCCATACATTTTATTTGCTTTGTTTGTTAATACATTGATGTGCATTTTAAATGACAATCTATTATCAAATAGAACTCCCAAATCCTGATATTCATTTACATGATCCAATATTTTCCCATCAATTTTATAGTTGTATACTATAGGGTTATATTTCCGAGTAAATGTTAAGATCTTACATTTATCGATATTCAAGTACAGCTTATATTTTTTACTCCAATCAATTATGTTATCAAGGTCCATTTGTAACAATTTACAGCTTTCCATATCTGCAATTGTTATATATATTTTTAAGTCATCCGCATATAACAAAAACGAAGCATAATTTATTACCAAAGACAAGTTATTTATATATAATAAAAACATCAATGGACCCAGATTTGAGCCCTGCGGAACACCTGATGATGCTGTATAACATCGAGACTGGTATCCATTTAGAGCAACTATTGGTTTGCGTTCTATTAAATAAGATTTGAAAAACTTTACTACATTATCACTAAAACCATACACTTTGCTTAAGACTTCTAGTAAAATTTCATGTGATACCTTGTCAAATGCCTTAGTGAAATCAGTGTAGATAACGTCCACTTGCCCCCCCATATCCATTTCTTTAGAAATATACTGTGTTATGTTACTCAAGTTTGTTAAAGTAGATCGTTTCTTGACAAATCCATGTTGGTAAGTAGTTATTTTTTGTGATACCTCCGTGTATATGCGCTTGTAGACTATTGTTTCAAAAATTTTTACTGGTGCCGATAATATAGATATTGGTCTATAATTTTTTATGTTGAATTTATCCCCCTTTTTAAAAATTGGTATAACTTTTGTTAGCTTCCATTGATCTGGAAAAGTACAGGTTTTAAGACTCAAATTGCAAATCGTTTTTAATGGATAGCAGAAGTAATCTATTAGTGCCTTCAGAACATACGAAGGTACATTATCAGGTCTAGTAGCCTTAGTTACCTTTAACTGTCTTGCTGCTTCTAGTATCTCAGAATCTTCTATAGAATTAATTGTCACCAGTCTTGCATTCATTTCAAAATTTACAAAGCCATTACTTGAAGTATGTTTCTCTGAATCATACACTGATTCAAAATATTTAGCAAATGCATCTGCTATATTTTGGCCTGCAGAATACTCACTTTCATTATAAAACATTCTATTAGGAATTCTAATTGATCCCTTTTTAGCTTTAATATAGTTCCAAAATGACTTGTAATCATCCCTAATATTATTTTGAATCTGTAATAAGTACTGTTTGTATGCTACATCAATGTCTAGCTTTATTTTTGCCCTCAACTTCAAGTAATGCTTGTGTACTTCGGGTTTATGTGTATTGTTTAATTGCCGTCTTAATTTTTCTTTCATTTTTATATCCCTTATTATTTCACTATTGAACCACATTGGATACTTTTTAGTCGCTTTACTTGCTGGTACACAAAAGTCAAATATTTCATATATTTTTGTATAAAATTCGTTTACAGCATCATTTACATCTGTGCATAGTTCCAAGCTATGCCAGTTAACTTCCTTGATTGCGGCATTCAATACGCTAAAATTTGTTTTGCTGAAATTGTATTTATAACCAATGTTGGTTAATTCTTTTGTTCTATCCACTTTTACCGATATTTCTATTAGTAGGGTTGGATGATGTAGATCCTCTTTCACCAGACTAAAAGCATAGTGCTGCACCATACATCTATATTTTGACATTACTAGATCTAAAATGCGATTGTTCTGATTATGTATGTGATTGAATTGCTCCATATCATAAAAATTCATCAGGTTTATGTATTGCTGTATATAATCATCTGTAAAAGTGTTGTCTAAGTAGTAGTTACTTAGAGATGGAATATTAAAGTCTCCCACAATTATAAACTCCTTGCCATATAAAAATTCGGCATTTTCTAAAAAGATATAAAAATGTTCTCTAGCTATTATGGTACAATTAGGTGCGATATATATTACTAGTACATATAAGTGAGATACCTTATTGTACTGTACATCAACACAGAGTATATCTATGTCAGGATCTTGCTTGTAGTTAATATCTACCAGCCTACTTTTATACACCTCTTTTATGGCAAGTAGTACCGCCCCACCTCTTGTTTTCTGGGCATTTGCCATCTCTCTACTCCTGCTCTTATATAGTATCATGTTATTTGGCACAATCTCTGCATCCAACACTG
Source organism: Platerodrilus igneus (assembly GCA_036346225.1). NCBI lineage: Eukaryota > Metazoa > Arthropoda > Insecta > Coleoptera > Lycidae > Platerodrilus > Platerodrilus igneus. Next base: position 1,229,529 of record JARFIW010001008.1, read on the forward strand.
AATCAGGAAGCCATGATTCTGTAATAGCTACAGCATCATATTCTTTGTATGATGCACATATAGAATTATAAAAAGTTGAAAGTTTTGTATTTAGACCTCTCACATTTTGGTAATATAAAATCAGCTTGTTTTTGCAGAGCTCATTCACCGTGCTAGTTTTAGAAATTAAATTTGGGTTCTTAGAAGTGTACGTTATGTCTCTAATTGTGCTTGACATTGTCGTTTCGGAAAATTCGACATTGTATTGCCATTTTCAGTGAAATTTGCAACTTGCTTCCTCTCGTAGTACTTTCGTATTGCAATTCCTTGTGGCCAGAAACTGGGATTTAGTAATATGGAAATGTATGCAGAATTAACTGTTATTTTAAATGAACTGTATATTTCTGGAAAGCGAGAATTAAGGCAGGTTAATTTTAAGTTTGAAATTTCATCAGGAACTGTATTTTCTATTAGTTTCTTATTTATATAATTGTATATTATGGATTGATCTACATTTGGTTGAACCCTTGTTAAATGCAATGTACTATTTCTTCTCTTTTTAGTTACAGCAGAAAAACCATCAAGGCTTGCAAGATTATTGTCAATGACATTATTAACATTTGCAGTGCCAATTATTAACTTATTTCTATTTTGCTTTGATCTATAGTCTTCAACCTTCTTGTTTGTTTCATTGACATTTCTATCCACTGATTTACTAATTTCACATGTATATATATATATATATATATATATATATTGTATAAAAAGTAAGATGTATCTGTAAACAAACTCTTATGAAAATAATAAGAGCCATTGACAAATACAAATCGGGCTGGTAGTTATATAGCCATTAACAAAACATTAGCTTTATTACTTCATAGGGGAGGGAACATCCACTGACCAATGGTTTCGGCTAGTTAGCCTCATCAGAGTGGAATAGTTCCCAAGAACCCTATGGAGTAATCGAAGCTATTATAATGATATAATTTCGAAACAATCACTGTACTATGGCAAAAGTAAATAAAACCGCCATCAGGTGATAAAAACCAACACTACTAAAGTGTGGAAGTACAGAATTGAACCGAAACTACATAATAAATTTTATAAATGACTATAAAAGTACGTCTGGCCGTTGAGATTTGCGGAATGTTACAGCAAAATTTATTTGCATACGTAACAAACCTTCTCGTGGCGACACCCGGGTTCATGCCCCAAAGGCAATTCAAATGAAACAAAGACAAGTTATTTGCAGTCCGCAATAAGAAAATTGTATAAAATGTAAGATGTATCTGTAAACAAACTCTTATGAAAATAATAAGAGCCATTGACAAATACAAATCGGGCTGGTAGTTATATAGCCATTAACAAAACATTAGCTTTATTACTTCATAGGGGAGGGAACATCCACTGACCAATGGTTTCGGCTAGTTAGCCTCATCAGAGTGGAATAGTTCCCAAGTTCCCACGAGAAGGTTTGTTACGTATGCAAATCCGGGAGAGGACTACTTTAAAGGATGCGATCGGAAAGTTAAAAATGAGAGTCGGGAACATTCTGCGAGTCGGAGCGTGGAATGTTAGAAGTATGAAGCAAATAGGTAAGCTAGAGAACTTAAAAATCGAAATGAATAGGTTATCGCTAGACATAGTAGAGATCAGCGAAGTTTGGCGAAAATTTTTGGAGTGAAGATTTCAGGGTAATTCATACAGGAGCAGAGGAAATTTGGGTGTGGGGATAGTTATGCGGAAAAAGATAGGAAACCGTGAAGAAAATTACTTACAAAAGAATGTGTAGTGTAACCGACCTGAAGGCTGACCAAACGCCCTCTAGGAACGGCACCCCGGGCTCCATGATCTAACATCTAGTGGCAGTGGCTCGACGACACCTACGTTGTGTTGTTATAATGTAATCCAAATTCACACTGAGAAGATGGCGTTAAGGCGGGAAGGTTTGAAATAAAACTACAGTATTTTCCTAACTAATTTTAATCAAAATAATAACCCCTAAATAGGTCATTGGCATGAGAGTTAAGATAATTGAAATTCAAAGCAAACAGTGCCGTACTCAACTTGGGTAATTGGGGAAAGAGCACGGCAGAGGAAACCCCAAACTGCCCTCACACTTCCAAACTGCATTTTACACATCTCGACAGGGACGGGTAACGTACAAATACCCAGATCACCAACATTGAATTTAACGGGATGTCAACTGTTACCCAGGTACATCTCACGTGACAACTGAAAAAACATTAGTGTAAACCAGCTAGTCTTTTCTGGTAGGTATTGAGGTCGGCGAGGCCAATACTACCCAGCTAAAGTTGAAGAGGGGGAACACCAGGAAGATGACCTGCATCTTGACTACCAATGTTCCCACCCGCACGGACATAAAATGTTAGTAATATTCACCAAGGCTCGATCACACGCGCCCACATACATACATTAACAGTTTCCAGCCCGTGCTACAAAATACTTCACAAAGGCTAACCGACTTCCTATTATTTGCAAGAGTACTACTACAAGTACAATGACAAAAACGACATAAAATCACTGAAATGAACTTATGGTATGATTGCGCCTAGTTAAAAGGGCGCTGGTTATTTAATAGACTATCTCCAACATAGTCTTCAAGGCAAACGCGTAAGGCACGTGAAGGTCGGTCATACCAGAGGTTCAGTTTAATTACATTACAACAATTATCACACACGTTAAATACTAGTTAATTATATAGGAACATCGGCTAGATAATAGGATATACAAAAACAACAAAATATATAATTATGTTTAAACCGAGATGTCAGCAATGCAGTGGAATATGTGGTTAATAAGCTGAAATAAAACAATTACACATAAAATAAAAAATGCAAATGCATCACAAATATCAAACATTATAAAACATGTAGGAAGTAAAACATATCAAGATTTTATAGCACAAAATCTAAAGCCCAGATTCAGGCGTTAAATGTTTATATAAAAGCATGTTAGTTTATACATGAAATCTAGTGAGCAAACGTTAAAAATGATTCATTATGCTTGCATCGGTTAAAACCTGCCTTTGAAAAATTATACAACATCGTAACAATTATAAAGTTACAAACAAAAATATACACAACATCGTTATGGTTAAATTCAATACTATCGTAAAATCAAAGCAGATTATTAAATACTAAATAAACATTTTTCAAATAAACAAACATTAGTTTTGGTCGTCCAAACAAATAACACTCATTTATACATAAATAATTTCAATAAAATTGTAAATCGACAGGAAAAGTATAGCTTACACCTGATAAGTAAAGCAAATGGCAAAATTCAGAGACAAAAGCAACAGGTAGTAATCATAAAAATATTTCCTCCAATGGTTAACTAATAACGGCTTTACAATAAACACCAACAACCATTCAAAACAAGGCGCTGATTACAAAGATGTAATCGGATTACCTTGGATATCCACTACATTATTAGTTTATAAAACATTACCTTTAATAAAACCAGCCAAGGGGAAGCTCTTTCGACCTACCATTTTCGAAACTAAAGACCAAATGCTTTTCAAACCTGTCGATTCTAGTTCGATCACCCATACGCATGCGCCCCTTCTACTCTGAATTCTGACATCCCTGAATGCGTTCAGAAACCTGCAAGTGGTTACTGAGCTACTAACAAATACCTTCGAATATCGAAATGTACACTATAATATTTGTAATAATTATCGACCAATGAGAAAAAGATTTAGAAATACTACGGATCACTTCAAATGAAAGAGTACTCATGGTTAGATTAGAATCTAAACCGGTAAACACATTAATAATACAAGTATACATGCCCACCTCTAGCTACAGTGACGAAGAGGTAGAAGCCATCTACAAAGATATCAAAGACATATTAAGATACGTAAAAGGACATGAAAATTTAATAATTACGGGGGTTTTTAATGCCGTGGTAGGTGAGGGTAGGGAAAGAGCGGTAGTAGATTTATTTGGTTTAGGCACGAGAAACGACAGGGGAAATAGGCTGGTAGAATTTTGCGACAAGAACAATTTAATCATCACAAACACATTATTTCAACATCATGCTAGAAGACGATATACATGGAAGATGCCAGGAGATATAGGAAGATATCAAATAGATTACATTCTTGTTAGACAACGGTTTAGGAATCAAGTAAAAGACTGTAGAACCTACCCAGAAGCAGATATAGATACTGACCACAACATCGTAATTATGAAGGCCGCACTTAAATTTAAGAATGTGAAAAAAAGAAACGGAAAAAGGCACTTGGACTTAGAGAAACTAAAAGATAAAGATATTCAAAAAAGATTCTAAAAAATGTCAAATGAATTGCTCAAAGATATCGGGAAAATAACTGATACTAAGGAAGTAGAAACAGAATGGAATAACATTAAATCCAGCCTAGAAATGACGGCCGGAGATATTCTGGGGTATACACAAAAAGAAAATAAGAAACCATGGATAACAAAGGATATCCTGAATTTAATAGAAAAAAGACGAAAATACAAAAATGAATCAGACAAAACAGAAAACAGAGATACAAAGCCATAAAATGGGAAATTATTCGAAAATTCAGGAAAGCTAAAGAACAATGGATTGATGAAAAGTGCAAAGAGGTACAAACGAAGATGGAAATAGGAAAGACAGACGAAGCATACAAATTAATTAGAATGAATTTTAGGGATATAAAACCGTATAGCAAAAATATAAAGGACGCACAAGGAAACATCATCATAGAAAACGTAGAGAAAGTGGGTAGATGGCAAGAATATATAGGGAATTTATATGCATTAGAACAGGAATCAGACATTGAAAATGATGACTTGGGATATCCTATACTTAGAGATGAGTTTGAATTAGCATTAAAGAGTCTGACAAATGGTAAGGCGCCGAGTACAGATAAGCTGCAAGCAGAAACTCTAAAAGCTGCTGGACAAGCAGTAACAGAACCTCTCCTCCAACTTGTAAGCTATATGTATGAGACAAGCGAGATACCCAAAGATTTCAAACGTAGCATCATAGTAACTATACCAAAAAAGAAAGGCGCGGATAGACGTGAAAATTTTCGAACAATAAGTTTGACAGCACACGTGTCAAAAATATTAACTGGAATTGTGCAAAGACGAATGGAAAAACGGGCGGAAGAAATACTAGGATAAGACCAATTTGGGTTTAGGCGAAACAGGGGAACACGGGAGGCTATTTTAGCTCTGAGAGTGATAATGGAGAAAACAATAGAAAAAAAGGAAAGCGTGTATATAGGGTTTGTAGATCTGGAAAAAGCATTCGACAATGTAAATTGGAAAAAAATGTTTGAAATACTCAAAAAGATTGGAATGAGTTATAGGGATAGACGAATAGTACATAGCTTATACAAAGAGCAAACAGCAGTAATAGAATTAGAGCAGGAACGTAGAGAAGTAAACACTAGGAAAGGGGTGAGACAGGGATGTGCTCTATCCCCATTGATTTTTAACTTGTACATAGAAGAGGCAATGAATACTGTCAAATGCAGGAAGACATTTGAAATTACTATGCAGGGACAAAAAATTGATATGCTTAGATTTGCAGATGATATAGCGGTATTAGCGTCTAGCAAGGAAGAGTTAGAAACTGCTCTTAATGAAATGGAAACGGTTCTAACAGAGAGATCATCATCATTAGGTCTTCAGTCCTAGAACTGGTTAGACGCGTACCATCATTGTTCCCTATTCTGAACTAACCTACAGATTTCCCTGAAATATGCACAGTTTGCATCTATAACTGTCTGAGCTAGGTCTACATCTACCTCTTTTTTCCTATCTGTGCTTGTAATATATCACATACTATTCCCCAAAAATGCCTTAGAACGTATTCCGCCCTACTATTTCTCTTTTTCCCCAGATATCCTTGTTCCCCTACTATTTCTGTAACTTATTTGTTATTATTGTAACGCGCTACTACTACCGCGTTTCTTTAATTTAAAACAAGTAATAATAATGGTCTTTATTACTCACTGTTCACAAGTCTAATTAACAATATATGCCTTATTTATAGATGTTTTCAGTCCACTTAACAATGAAGCACTATTACACTAATGAATTTACAAGCACTAATATCTTCTTAAACTAACTTCTTTACCCTAGGTCCAATAACCACACTAACACAACTATTTGTTTATACACTTCTATTTATTTATGTATACTGCAAGCTGCATGCACTTTAGACTCAGCATATCATTTATGTATATATTCTAAAAACTCAACTACGTTTACTTTACAACGATATAATTTATATTAGACATTCAAGAATAGACTAACTCTTACATTCATAAGCGGCCTTATATATACCCTGCATTAAGATATGACTCATTATCTAGAACTTTGTAGAAGGATTCTCGAATGCTGAAGAATACGCTGTGCCCCGGGCGTTTGTATGTTTGACGGGTTGCCTAATAGTGGATCGCAACATTATCTTTGTCTGTCCATGCTATCGTCCTCATACATATGAAGCACAGCATTTCAAAAGGCTGCTACCGTTTTAACAGAGAGATACGGTATGAAAATTAACAAAACTAAAACTAAAGTTCTACTATGCAAAGGTAGGAAAATAAATCAAAAACAAGAATACAAGTATGTAACACGAACTTACAAGAGGTTAAGGATTTCTCCTACCTAGGAAGCCAAATAACGCAAGATAGGAAAAGCACAAAAGATATAAAACAAAGATTAGCACAAGGTCGTGCTACATTTAACAAGAAAAAGCAACTACTGTACTCAAAGACCACAAACATAGAAACAAGGAAAAAAATTGCTTAAAACATATGTGTGGAGCACAGCACTGTACGGCTGTGAAGCCTGGGCAGTAGCAAAAGCGGACAAGAAAAAGGTAGAAGCCTTTGAAATGTGGTGCTACAGACGTATGATGAAGATATCATGGACAGACAAAATTAAGAACGGAGAGGTACTAAAAATGGTAGGGGAAGTAAGAGATGTGGAAAACGGTAAAAAATAGGAGAGATAGGATGATAGGCCACATACTACGGCATGAGGGAATAGTGCGGAATATATTAGAAGCAGAGATAGGAAAAAAGAGAAGAAGAGGCAGACCTAGGTTAGACTACTGCACACAGATAGTAAAAGATATAGGCTGTAGGGGTTTCAGGGAAATGTGTAGGCTAGCCCATAATAGAAATCAATGGAGGTACGCATCCAACCAATGCTAAGATGGATAAACTAATGATGAAAAAATAACTGTGCTTAAACATGATGATTATTACAAGTAACTACAAGAATTGGTTGGGCAATATTCTCGAATAATGTCAAGTGTGTGAAAGGATTTACTGGAAAACCATTATTTCGGCAAATGTCTAAGTGTTGGGGGATCTTGGTAGCCATAGGTTGCTTAACCTCCTTCACTGAATCTCGGTAAAATAGGGTATAAAATTAGAAAACAATAGAAGGGGTACGTGCTGTATACACATGCTGTGTGAGAATTTTAGAGAACTATGTAGGCTAGCTCAGAATATAAATAAGTGCAATACGTGTCCAACCAGTTTTGAGACGGAAAACCTAATGACGAAAAAATAAGCGCAGATAAATCTGATGATTAGTATAAACAACTAGTTGTTGGTTGCTAAATATCTGCAACTAATGTTGACTGTGCGAAAAGATATATTGGAAAATATATTAAATCGCCAAATGGTTAAGTGTTGGGGAACTTGGCATCCACATGCTGCTTACCTCCCTTCACAACCTTACATGTGATTTTCCAATGCTCCACCTGAAGGTACTACATTGGCCAGGAAGCGAGGTTCTTTTTTACCTGGAAAATTTGGAATTTTGCCGAACCCTTGCTGTTCCAAGCAAGGTAGGGATCTTTAACGTGCGTGACAACACTCACACACGGGACCTCCATTTTACCTCTCATCCGAACGAGGGTGTATTTTTGTGAAAAATGCTCGCCTAACATTTTTCGGGCGGACCGTGTCGGGATTCGAACCCGGGACCTTGGGCGTAGTAGTCACACACATACCACTACGCCACGGAGCCACCTTCCCTTCACAACCGTTCATTTACATTTCCAATGCTCCACCCGTAGGTACTACATTGACCAGGAGGCGAGTTTTTTGTTGCCTGGAAATTTAGAATTTTGCCGAACCCTTGCCGTTCCAGGCAAGGTAGGGATCTTTAGCGTGCGTGACAACACTCACACACGGGACCTCCATTTAACCTCTCATCCGAACGAGGGCGTAATTTTTGTGAAAAATGCTCACCTGTCATTTTTCAAGCAGTCGGCCGTGTGATTTGAACCCGGGACCTTGGGATCCGTAGTCTTACGCTTACTACATAGATCCACGGAGACGCCTCCCTTCACAACCACTGAAGGTCGGAGAAAGAGGGTATATAATTGTAAAACAATAGAAGGTGACCGAACTGCATCTAACAAGAAAGAACAGCACCTATGAGGAAAGACAACAAACATAGTACAAGAAGAAAATTGTTGAAAGCATATGTGTGGAGCACAGCACAGTATGCCTATGAAATACAGGCAGTTTGAAACGCAGACAGAAAAACGGTAGCAGCCTTTTGAAATGCTGTGCTTCAGATGTATGAGGACGATAGCATGGACAGACAAACATAATAACAAATAGGTTATAGAAATAGTAGGGGAACAAGGATATCTGGAGGAAAAGAGAAATAGAAGGGCGGAATATGTTCTAAGGCATTTTTGGGAAATAGTATGGAATATATTACTAGCAGAGATAGGAAAAAAGAGGTAGATGTAGACCTAGATCAGATAGTGATAGATGCAGACTGTGCAAATTTCAGGGAAATCTGTAGGTTAGTTCAGAATACGAAACAATGATGGTACGCGTCTAACCAGTTCCAGGACTGAAGACCTAATGATGATGATGATATCAAATTTCGTTAAAACGCTATTTTTAACTAAAATCACATTTAAAAGAAATTAAGGATTTTTAAACTTTGACTACTATATCTGGGCAATCACGCGTTTTTAGATATATTTACCAAACAAAGTTGATTTATTTTAACGTAACCTATTAGTTGTTAGAATTTATTCAGTAAATTCTAAACCACCCTGTAAAATACTATTAGTTTTATAATTCTCGCCTGACACCGCGTTTAGTACGAGCGTCTCGCGGCAGTAATGACATGGCTGCAATGACAGTTTAGGTTACTGTTAGAAGTGGATATTTTTATTAAAAAACATAAATCACTTAACACGCATATCAGAACAGTTGTTCTAAAATTATTGCAAACTGTTCTGATATGTGTGTTAAGTGATTTGTGTTGTGTGTTTTTTAATAATAATATTTATTTCTAACAGTAACCTAAACTGTCATTGCAGCCATGTCATTACTGCCGCGAGACGCTTGTGTTTAGTTAATCTCGCACACCATCGTTTTATGCATAACTGCAGATTTATCTACATATGTTTAAAGAAGAGAAATTTGCCAAGTCATTGACGTGAGCAGTGTATAAATAAAAAGTATTTTAAAATAAATTAAGTGGGACACCTTATATTTAGCCGAATCGCCCACTAGTAGTTTCATTCCAAAACAAACTTGAACTTTCACATTTATTTGTTTGAACGTTAGAAATAGATGTTTTTGTTTACTTATTCGTTGTATTCGGTAAACTTGTCTTAATTATGATAATTGGATAACGACTCAAATAATCATTAGTGGTTCTATTATAAACCATAATATATCTTGCAGTGTTTGAATAATAATATAGACATCTACCTACCTCAATCCACTCTTAGAATACAACAAGGTGGATCGAAACTAAATTTTAGAATAGTATCTAGACGTATTAAGTAAATGTCCTGCGCATTTGTTATTAGATAATAGTAACAATTTATTATTTTATACGATAATTTTATAAATATTCTAAAATTGACTGAGTGCGACAGTATTATCAGTGACTAGTTCCGAAGAAAGTGGTATGTTACTATCGTGACCATGAAGGACTGTAATCACATATAAATTATTGTAATAGATAAATTGTGATAAAGAATGTCGAAATCTAATGATGATTTATAAAACATTAATTTTGTTTTTCATATATCAGACATTGCACTTTATGGTAAGTTGCTAGTGGTTAAGACAGCAATTATCTGCAACTTCAGTTATTTTTAGCTGATATTTGTTTATGATCTTTGCAATGTAAATCTATTGAGTGGAAATTATAACACATTCTCATAACCGTAGCTAGGGGAGATTAAGGGTGTTAGACCCCTTTTTCTAGCTACGGTGTTGTGTTTAGCAGCAACCTATTTACCTACAGTAATTACACAATCCTTAACACGAATTCCATTAATCGTTATGAAAACAATCACTTAAACACACTAGCTTTGATTACTTCATAAAACGGCCTAGAAGTTTAAGAAACAGATGCTATATTCGTGACATGTTCCACTTCAGATGCGCTAATCAAAACCCTCGTCTTTTGAAGTTTCGACTTGTATTGACGAATTCTTCATCGAAATGAATAATTAATAGTTTACGGTAAAAGATGTTAGAAAGTGATAATGAAAATAAATAAATAACAACAAATGATAAGGTATATCGTGCAGTTGATGCGGTCTAGCAGGGTTAATATAAATCGAATTGAACTAAACTATGCTAATGCATGAAAATTCAATATAAATTAAACGCTATTTTACTCAAAATAAAAGAGTAACCTACGTTGTGAACGCAACTATATACGCGTATTTATGCACCGTTCACATAACAATAATAAAAAGTACGAGCCGAACGATCGAAACATAATTACCAGGAGCACTGAAAATCCCTCCGCTATTGTCGACAACTGGTGTGGGTGCGCGCGCACGCGTGTAGGTGCGTGTTGGGTAGATGTTGTGCTAGTGGAAGCGTGCATGCATGCGCGCATGAATATCTGGGCAAGCGTGTGCGCACGCGTACGTGCGTGACTGTGTGCGTGCGTGCGTGTATGCGTGTTGTGAATGTACACCGTTGTTAATAGGCTGATCAATTAATCACAGGGTCTTCTTTTCAGTTATATTTATAGAATACAAAGAACGAATACCATAAGTTATTATACGTTTAATGTAATGATGATTCAAACACACACACACACACACGCGCGCACCACACGCACACACAAGTACAAACTCATCATCATTCAGTCTTCAGTCTTTAAACTGGTTTGACGCGTACCTCCATTGCTTCCTATTCTGAACTAACCTACACATTTCTCTGAAATTTCCACAGTCTGCATCTTTCACTATCTGCGTGCAGTAGTCTGATCTAGGTCTACATCTACCTTTCTTTTTCCTATATCTGATTGTAATATAGCCAGCCTGCGCTATTCCCCAAAAAACCTTAAAACGTATCCTGCCCTTCTATTTCTTCTATTTTTTTTTGTTTTCCACAGATATCTTTATTCCCCTACTCTTTCTATAACCTCTTTGTTATTAACTTTGTCTGTTCATGCTATCATCATCATACATCTGAAGCATAACATTGCAAAAGGCATCTTCCTTGTCCTGTCTCCTTCTCATACTGTCCCTATATCTTCCTTGTTTCTATGCTAGTTGTCTTCGAACATAGCCGCTGCTATTTCTTGTTAGCTACAGTTTGGTTCTCCTTCTATCTTTTTATAAATATATACTCTATTTCATCGATATTTAGTAGTATGTGAACGGGGTTAAGCAGCCTGTGACCATCAAGAACATCAACACAGACATTTGCCAAATTAATGGTTTCCAATAAATCCTTTCGCACAATCAAGCATAATCATTTTGTTTTCGGCCTTACTTAAGGTCGGTTTGACGCAGCTCTAACTTCTTTTCTATTCTGTGCTAATCTAAAAAGTTCTACATACCCTTCACAACTTAAATTTCTAATAATTTGACTAATATAGCTTGCTCTAGGTCTTCCTATACTCTTCTATCTTTTTGCTATCTACCTGGTTCTACATAGATATTAGCTACCTGATGGTTGTTAAAGAACTTCAACATGTTCACATGATTCCTTATGATTCCCTTATAAATATAAGGAACTGAAATATTACCTGATTATCCCCTCCAAAAAAGTAAAAGTGTTAAATTATATGTTATGGTAAAGCTTAAGCAACGAATCGCTGCCAACAAGTCAGACCGTTAACTAATTGTGAGTTATGTCATGGAGACGTTTATTAAGTTATATGTTATTGTAAGGCTTAAGCAATGAATCGTTACCAACATGCCAGACCGCTAACTAATTGTGAATTATGTCATGGTGACATTTAGTTAACTGATTTTATTTATTTTTTTTTGTTTTGTTTTCGAACTTACTTAAAGTCGATTTAACGCAGCTCTAAATTCTTTTCTATTCTGAGCTAGTCTAAAAAGGTCTACATACCCTTCACAACCTATATCTCTAATAATTTGACTAATATAGCTTTGTCTAGTTCTTCGTACTCTATTTTTATTTGGTAGTTTATAATCTAAGACCTTACTAAATAGTCCCTCATGTCTTAACTGGTGCCCTATCATTCTATCTCTCCTGACCTTTAATTGTTTCCACATACAGGGCTCCTCACCTATCCTTCCATAAACTTCCTCATTTGTTACTTTATCTGTACAACTAATCTTTATCATTCTCCTATAACACCAAGTTTAAAAAACTTCTATATTTTTCTTATTTACCTTTTTAATTGTCCAAGTCTTACTATCGTATAATAGAACACTCCCCACGTACGACTTTAAGAAACTTTTTCTGTTATCTAAACTAATACTATTAGCTATTAGTAAGTCTTTCTTTTTTAAAAACATTTTTCTAGCTTGAGCTATTCTAGCTACTATATCCCTTTTGCTACGTCCGTCCTTTGTAATTATAATATCTAAATAGCAAAATTCATCTACCTCCTCTAACTGGGTATTACCTATTATTAATTTTGGTTTAGAGCTAGGCTATAACTCACTTGTCTTTCCTGAGTTAATTCTCATACTATAATCACTCTGTAGTATCTCATCTAAAATATTTAAAAACTCTCTTAACTCTTTTCTAGACTCTGCTATAATGGTTATATCATCTGCCAAACGTAACATGTCTATTTTCTGTCCCTGTACACTAATACCTATCTCTTTTCTCTCTCTAGCTAAGTTTAAAGCTTCCTGAATATAAATATTAAAAATCAAGAGAGATAGTATACAGTCCTGTCTAACACCATTTCTAATTTTTGCTTCCTTTTCTATTTCATCAAATGTAATTACTACGCCTTGGTTTTTATATAGACTGTAAATAATTTTTCTATACCTATGAGAGATTCCTATTTTTGCAAAACCGTGACCTAATAATCCAATTAACTCTATCAAATGCTTTTTCTAAATCTACAAATGCAAAATGAGTTTTTTAAATTTTTTTGTAATTTTTTTTGATAATTACCCTAATCATTAGTATCGGTTCTTGAGTCCTTTTGTCTTTACGAAAACAATATTGGCCTTCGACTAAATAATTCTTAGTCAAAGCTTCTACTCTATTTTTAATTATTATTGTTAGTATTTTGGAAGCGTGGAAAGTTAAACTAATCGTTGTAAAATTCTCACACCTATCAGCTCCTAACTTTTTTGGGATTGGGAAAAAAATATTAGTTTCGAAATCTATTGGGCCCTCACTTGTGTCATATATTACTTTTACTAGTTCATATAGTCTGTCTAAAGTTTTCTGACTTGCATATTTTATTAATACTATGGGTATATCGTCTATACCCGACGCTTTATTTAGTTTAAGATTCCTTACAGCTACATCAAATTCCTCTCTTAATTTTGAGAACCCTATTTCTACATCCTCTTCTTGGTCGTTCTCTAACTCATCCATATCGCCTCCTCCATATCTTCTATATATCTTTTCCATCTATCTGCTACCTTGACTTTAGTTGTTAGAAGCTCATTATTCTCATCTTTAATACCATTATATTTTTTCCTATCTTCCCCAAAAAACTTTTTAACTCCCTGTAAGCCCTGTCTGTGTTTCCTACTCTAAAATCATCTTATATTCCCTTACAATTCTTCTCCATCCATTTATTTCTAGCTTTTCTACACTCATATAGTATCTTATTTCTAACTATTATATTTTTGCTTACTTTCACTATCCAATTCTCTGAAAGATTTAAACTTTCTTCTATTCTCTATTAAATCTAATATCTCTTTTGTTACCCAGGGTTTTCTCGCTTCTACTTTTTTCTTACCCATAGTCTATGTTGCTGTATTATGTACAGCCCTTTTTATTTCTTTGCATGTATTTTCTACGTTTCCTCCTATAGCTATCTCTTTGATCTTATTATCTAATACTTGTTTATATTCCTCTTTTATCTCGCTATCATTAAGCTTATCTAAATCCCGTCCCTCTCTTTTAGCCTTTCTCAATTTTTTGAATTTTAGGTTACACTTCATTTTAAGTAAGTTATGATCGCTATCTAGCCAGCCCCTGAATAACTACGATAGTTTTTAACTTGGTTTCTAAATCTTTGTTTAACTAAAATGTAATCTATTTGGTATCCAGCCCTATCACCGGGCGCTTTCTAGGTATATCTTCTTCTAACATGTTCCTGGCAAAACTCAACTAATCTTCTTCTTCATTTCATCTATCATACCCAAATTTTCCTACCTCTTTTCCTCACTACCTTCTCCCACGACGCAATAAAATCGCCCATAACTATTAAATTTTCATCTCTTTTTTCACTATACTATTTATATCCTCGTATACCTTTTCTACTTCCTCATCCTCGTACTGAGTTGTTGGCATGTAAACCTGTACTAAAACAGTGTTTTTGGGTTTCGCATTCAACCTAAACATAATTATTCTATCACCAAATTGTAAGTACTCTTTAACTTTACGTCCTAACCTTTTACCTAACACTATTCCTACTCCTGCTTGTCCATTAGTTGAAGAAGTTGTAATTATTCTATAATTATCTTTCCAAAAGTCATGACTCTCTAGCCATCTCACCTCACTAATACCTAAAATGTCCAGCTTTCCTTTTCTCATTTCGACTAATAAATTCGTTAACTTATCTACTCTAAGTAATGACCTCACATTTTAAATCGAACTGTTTTAAATTCTTACTATAACGAGCCCCAAGTACCCCCTCCCGGAGATCCGAACGAGAGTTATTTTACCTCCGGACAAGAATTTTACTTGTTAGCTCTCCATCAAACATAGTTCGTGTTTAGGCTTCGCATACCTGGGAAATATTGTGGTAGGTCCCCATATCTTTCCACATCGTACAATCAAGATTAATTGAAATTTGAAAGTTCCCTGAGATTTCCACTGTCTGAATACAGCTCGGTTCTCCTTCTATTGTTTGTAAATATATACCCTATTTCACCGATGTTTCGTGGTATGTCAAGGGAGTTAAGCTGCCTGTCGCCACTAAAATTCCGCAACATTTGAACATCCAAATTAGTGGTTTTCTAATCAATCTTTTCGCACAATCAAGATTAGTTGAAAATATTGCAAAGCGAACACCTATATTTGTTTATAGTTATCATCAGGTTTAAGTGTAATTGCTTTTTCGTCATTATGTTTTCCGTCATGAAACTAGTAGGCGCATTCATCCACCGATTTCTATTCTGAGCTAGTCTACACAGATCTCTGACATTCCTACAGCCTAGATACAGCTCTATTGTTTTCTAAATATATGCCCAATTTTACCAATATTCAGTGATATGTGAAGGGGTTTAAGCAGCCTGTGGCTACCAAGATCCCCAACACAGACATTTGCCGAATTAATAGTTTTCCAGTAAATTCTTTCACACAATTAACATTACCAACACTTATAGTTGCTTGCAATAATCATCAAGTTTAGGTACAATAATTTTTCTTTTCGTCATAAGGTTTTCCGTCTTGGAACGGATTGGACGCGAGTTACAGTTCGGGCCTTGGGAGCTACGTTTTAAAAAAAACACTTCCAAAACTTAACAAATTTATTTGATTGATACAGAAACTAATATGGTATTTTGACAAACTGATATTAATTTTAAATTGAAATAAATTAATTAATTAAACTAATATTGTGAGTCGCCTAAGCAAACTGCAATGCTAAAGCTGAATACTTTGACTGACTGCCAGGTCTTGGAGCTCCCGTGCTTTTTATAATGTCCCTACCCCCTCACATGGCTGTGGGAACTTGCAGATCTCATATCTGCTTATTCTTAACTCTATTCATTACTACATTGTTGTAATCTTAATTTCTAAGTAATCACGGTATCTTGACCGTCTGTGACCTGCCACCTGCAGTGTCACTATGGTTTCGGATACAAAGTATTGCATCCGTTCTCATGAACTATTAATAAACTTTATAAATTGTTCTTGTGTTACTTTGTTGCACTTCACTTAGCGTATTCTTAACACTTTCTAATATTTTCCTAATTATTCTAAATTATAATATATACATCAATTGGGGAATACATAACTCGCGTTCCTCTATTGATTTCTATTCTGAGCTAGCCTAAACATTTCCCTGAAATTTCTTCAACCTACATCTTTGACGATCTACCTCTCTTTTTCCTCTTTCTGCTTCTAATATATTCCACACTATTTCCTCATGCCTTATGTGACCTATCATCCTATCTCTCCTATTTTTTTACTGTTTTCCACATATTTCTTTCTTCCCCTAATATTTCTAGAACCTGTTTGTTCTAAACTTTATCTGTTCATGATATCTTTATTATACGCGTGTAGCACCACATTTCAAAGGCTTCTATCTTTTTCCTGTTCGCTTTTCTGACTGTCCAAGTTTTACAACCGTACACTACTGCGCTCCACGCATTTGCTTTCAGTAATCTTTTCCTTGTTTCTATGTTTGTTGTCTTTGAACACAGTAATTGCTTTTTCTTGTTAAATTTGGCACAACCTAGTGCTAATGTTTGTCTTATATCTTTTGCGTTTTTCCCATCTTGCGTTATTTGGCTTCCTAGATAGCTGAAATCTTTAGTTCTCGTTTCGTATTTGTATTCTAGTTTTTTATTTATTTTCCCCTCCTTTGTATAATAGCGCTTTAGTTTTATTTTTGTTAATTTTCATACCGTATCTCTCTGTTAGAACTGTTTCCATTTCATTAAGAGCTGCTTCTAAGTGTTTCTTGTTATATGCTAAAACAAGCTATATTATCTGTAAATCTAAACATATCAATAGTTTGTCCCTACATAGTAATTTCAAAATGTCTTTCTGCATTTGACAATATTCATTGTCTCTTTGATATATATGTTAAAAATTAACCAGGATAGGGCACATCCCTGTCTCACCTCTTGCCTAATATTTATTTCTCTACGTTCCTGCTCTAATTCTATTACAGCTTTTTGCTCTGTGTATAAGCTATGTACTATCCGTCTATCTCTAAAATTCATTCCTTTTGAGTATTTCGAACATTTTTTTCCATTTTACATTGTCGAATGCTTTTTCCAAATCTACAATTCCTACATACACACGTTCTCCTTTTTCTATTATCTTCTCCATTATCACCCTCAGAGCTAAAATAACCTCCCGTATTCCCATGTTTCGCCTAAACCCAAATAGATCTTCTCCTAATACTTTTTCAGACCGTTTTTCGACCCGTCTTTGTACAATTTTAGTTAATATGTTTGACATGTGTGCTGTCAAAAATTTTCACATCTATCCCCATCTTTCTTTTTTGGTATACGTTTGTACAAACTAATAAGTAATATCTTATAGCAACTAAAAACATAGATAAATGCTTAAATTAAAACAATCTCACCGGAGCTACAACATTTATATAGCGTGCTGGGGTATTTGTTGGAAGCCGCGTTCTTTCGCTTGAAGAATTTGTGTCTAATCCACTTGTACCGCTACTCTCGGTTCTACCCACAACCCTAATCATAAATCAAAATACACATAACTTAGTTTGGCCTATTACATCCCCCTTCTTTAAATCGAATATAAGAACAATTTAAGAAATTTAAAACTAATACTCAGAGGCGCAACTTAACAATTAAACATTAGGTCGGATATATGGTTTAAGATTGTATACATTTTGTATACTCTTGATATCATCTACTACCTCGTAGGAATTATTATCGACTATGAAAATAACAGTAGCAAGATTCTTAAATAATAAAAAGAATTTCTTTATCTCGCAACCAACTAGACGAATGAGGATGGGTTCTGGCAAAGACTTTATCACCTACAGCAAAGACCCACAACTTATAAGTTACTTTGTTACGTTTCTGACACAGTCTAGTTTTAGATAATAATTGCTGACGAGCAAACATTACAATTTGTCCCGATCTAACGGGGTTCCCTGCTTCTAGAAATTCAACTTCTTAAATAAACAGGATCGCAGGGCTATCACGAAAATATGAAAATTCAGGCAAAAAGGACGTGCTACCATTTATTACCCGATTCAACAAAGACTGTATTTCGTCAAGAAGCCACACTCACATCGTGACGATAACAGCAAGTGTTTCGCAATAATCTCACAATTCCTTTGTTAATCCTCTCCACCGGATTTCCTTGAGGTAAATACGTAGCGGGATGTCATTTCCTTAGCACCTCATCCTTGAGTATTCCCGACCATACTTTAATAGAGAATTGGGTTCCGTTATCTGAAAGGATACTAGTCAGCATTACCCATTAACGAAATACACTTTGAAAATATACAATTCCAAATGCCCTTGGGGAAAGAACTTAAAACATACCAAGTACATTGTAGCCCCTCCCCCTCCGATTTTAGCAACAGACCTACCAGATCTACACTAAGGGTTTAATTTATATTGTCTTGGACCCTGTCCTACATGACTTTGTGCGAATGTAAAGAAATTTTGATTTTTTGTTATAGATCACAAGTGGCAATCAATTTACAACAGGTACGACGCTATTTAGGCCAATAGTAATCCAACAATATACATAACATTTCTACTGACTGAAGTGTTCTTGTTCCTATCGCTCTTGTAACACTAAAACCTCAACCTAGATCGTGCGATGCATATCCGGTAATGAACATTTGCACCTGACCCTCTCTTGAACAATAGTCTGTTATAAACATAAACCACATTGACTTTCTTCTTAATCTTCTTTGGGAATGAAACCACTCATAGTTTTTAAAATCTATTTTATTTACGTTTCGATCCATGACCTAGGATCGTTGTCAAAATTTATGTCATAAACGTCAAACTTGAATTTTTTTATTATTTTGACAACGATCCTAGGTCATGGATCGAAACGTAAATAAAATAGATTTTAAAAACTATGAGTGGTTTCATTCCCAAAGAAGATTAAGAAGAATGCTAAACAAACCACAACAAACATACAGGGAGTATTCACATTGACTTGTTCGAGCCCCAGGTTTAACGCCTTTTGTGAATGTAGACCGTCGTTAATGGGATGATCAATTAATCGCAGAGAGTTTTCTTTAGTTACATGCAAAATCAAACAGCAAATACTGTGAGTCATTACATGTTTAATGCAATGATTCAAACACGTGTACAAACTAATAGTAAATGACCATAGCAATCAAAAACATTCATAAATTCTTAAATTGGAACTATCTCACCGGCGCTGCAACGTTTATACCACGTGCTGGAGTATTCGTTGAAAACCAAGTTCTTCCGCTTGAAGTACTCATATGTCTAATTCACTAGTACTTTTATCCCACTACCTAACATTAACTTCTTCGCAACTAACCATCCCCTCCAATTTGACTATTTCCTAAATGAAATCCTTATCGCGAAACCCCCGGTCCAATAATAGTATCCCCTCCACACCAGTATCCCCACCTCCGTAACACTACACTGCAGACCAACTTCTCTGCAAATAGTAGATGATTAACTCGATGATTAAAAAAAACAAGATTATCAACGTACTACATCGAAAATTTATATATATATATATATTGCAAATTTATGTAATTTATGTTATTTGTAAAATGTTTGTTCGTATTCACTAGTTTAGGCCTTTGGCACAGGAATAGTGTACAACAATAAATAAACAAACCACAACAACAACCGGCACTTCCGGACGTCCCCACTACCTTAATCATAAAGTAATATACACATAACAGCTGGGCCTTCTAAATTTAATAAATAAACAATTTAAGAAATTTAAAACTAATACTAAGAGTGAAGCAATTATATTTTTTTTTCTTTTTTTTTTACTTACTTAAGCCTCCTTGTTGATGGATAAAGTGAAGCTTTAACTATTCGCGGCTAAGTCTGGGAATTACCCCAAGGGTGAGCAATGAGAAAAGGGTGTGGTGATGGTCTAAACTCTACAATAAACTAACAAAAGGAAAATGGGTTGAGCGCCACTGTATCTGTAAGAACGATTACACTAGAGATTCATTACCCCTATGAGAAGATACAGAAACTCACGGGATGTGAACACAGTAAAAAACTTACAACTTACTGAACTGATGTATCTGGAAACCTCTGGAACATACTTACGACCTCTCCGATCTCGATGAACCTGGAACAAAATACACAACAAATTCCCTATTAGAAAGACACAGTTTGTGATTCCCAATAAAAATATATGCCAATAATTACAGGTGGATAATATCGAGATTACTACACCAAAGATATTTAAATCAAAAATAAGTACCTAGAACAAACCAGTTGTAGCACATATGGGCTTTTTAAATTACTTCAGCCTCATATAATTTTATAGATCAACAAACTTATTTACTTTAAAAATTTAGTAAATTTAATTATGCATGGAATAAAAACTTGAGTCTAAAATGAAATTTAATATAGTTTCTCTTTCTTGAATTTTTTCTTTAAATGTGTTTATAAAATGTACAAATAAAATTAAGTTTCAATACATCTGTCTTTGACATAACAGATCCTTAAGTTAATAATGATATATCAAAACAAGTTTTAGCACCAAGCTTTCAGATCTGAGTTCTGGTTCACATATGTGTCTCAAACATTATTTCTAAAAAAACTCTAATCACATGTCATTAACTTAGACAAACAACTTTTCATTTAAATCTGGTATTAGAGGCTTATTAAAATTTTAATATGAGTAAATAAATATTTTAAAAGTAAAAAATGGACTGATATATCATATTGTTAGCAAGTGGATTTATGCAAATTTTACAAAACTATTACTGTAGCAATTCTTAACTGTTTTCTCTCACGCTGTTCTAAACATACAAAATTTAACTTGACCAAACGATCTTCGAAAATTATTTATGTAAGCATTCACGAATCCTCACAAACAGAACAAAAAAGAAGGTTTGATACCTGTAGGTGTTGTTGCTTTCAAATCTAATTATTGATCGTCGACACACATGCTCCAAAATCTGCTCCTCAAACTGTTATTACTAAACATTAATACACAGCTGTAGTTGCTCCGATAAGTGAACAGCTTTCCAATCTTGGATTCAATTATAACATCTACCTTCTAGTACATCATTTTAATTTTCCGTAATGTCATACTCATTAACAAATCTTAACACGACATATAAAGGAACGGCGCGTTTTAATGCTTTTCCGGTTTCGCAGGAGCCTGGCGCTTCGTACCGCGTCCCAAAGCAACTCGCCTCCTTCTACCATAACTATTACAAACCGATGCGAAGGCCCCACTTGTGCAAGGCCTGGAGATTCATGCTCGTTTTATCAGAAAAAGAATGCCAACACGACTACATCTATCAGAACAATCGCTGACCTCCTTTCAGCGGCACCTTATTAGCGTGTCGTATCCCGTGACCAGTACGCACATGCGCTATTCTGATTATAACGAATGTAGCGGGAATATTCGCCTGTGAGGTAGACAACACAAACTACTAAACCCCATATAAATACGTTTCCTGATAATTATAAAAATACCAAATATCTCCGTACACAGCATTTAAGTTCTTTAAGTGAACATGACTTCCTGTTTTCATATAGAATTGTTTCTTTTAGATATTTTAACATCAAATACAAGGATTAAATACCACAGAATAAATTTATGCTGAAGCGATTCTTCCAAGCATGGTGCTATAGAATATATTTTCGTTACAAGAGGTGCAACTTAACATTTAACATAAGATCCGATATAGGTTTAAGATTCTACCCATCTTGGATACTCTATGGTTTACACGTGGTATCATCTACTACCTCGTAAGAAATATGACCGATTATGAAAATAACAATAGCAAGATCCTTAAATAATAAAGAGAATTCTTTATCCCCCGCAACCCAATTGAGTTTTGAGGAGAACTTTATCATCTACAGCAAAGACCTATAGTTTGTGAGTCGAATTGTGACGTTTCTGACGCAGTTTAGTTTTAGACAATAATTGCTGACAAGTAAAAGTTATAATGATATCGCGATCTAATTCGGGGATCCCTGCTGATGTGATTTGAACTTTTGAAATTAAAAATCATTTCGTGTTGTTACGTTCTAAATTGACTCTAGTTACATAAATTAAATTTACTCTACCAAGAGGACGCAACAGTAAATAATGTACTACGTACGACTGTGGTGCTTGTCCATATTAATATTTCCTATTATATTACACTTTTAACTAATCGTGCATCAACAAAAAATCCTCATATCAATAAATTTTTTTATAATCATTCTGAACGGACCTGCACCTAGACGAAGTAGAGTGGCTTGCGTGTTTCAATGAGCTAAAGAGTCGAACTATAGGTTTAACCAAATGAGTGGGGTCTTTAGGGAGGAACCAAACTAAGGCAGGTCCCCGATCTAGGGCAGAAGCTTTTTCGGTACTTAGATTGGCAGAGACCGTAGGGGTCGGTATGACATTCTAAGACACACTACTGCGATATGAAAGGCAACTGGAAACCACCACATTACCTCCCAAGTACACAGCGTACTTAAATTGTTATTAAAATGATGGCATCCTCTGGGGTAAAAATTTTCGGAGGTAAAATAGTCCCTACATTTGATTTTCCAATGCTCCACCCGAAGGTATTACATTGGCCAGGAAGCGAGTTTTTTTCACCTGGAAATTTTAAATTTTGCTGAACTTTTGCTATTGCAAGCAAGGTAGCAAGGTAACAACACACACACACACGGGACCTCCATTTTATCTCTCATCCGAATGAGGGCGTATTTTTGTGAAAAATGCTCGCCTATCATTTTTCAAGCAGACCGTGTCGAGATTCGAACCCAGGGCTTTGGGCATAGTCACGCATACCAACTACACCACGGAGCCTCAGGTAAAATAGTTCATCATTCGGATCTCCAGGAGGGGACTACTTCGGGGGATATGATCCGAAAATATAAAAAAGATCCGTAAACATTGTGCGAGTCGGAGCGTAGAATGTTAGAAGTATGAAGCAAGTAGGTAAGCTAAAGAACCTAAAAATCGAAATGGATAGGTTAGCACTAGACATAGTAGGGATCGGCGAAGTCCGCTGGCCAGAGGCGGGGGATTTTTGGAGTAGAGACTTCAGGGTAATTCATACAGGACTAGAGGAAGGAAATTTGAGTGTGGGTTTAGTTATGCGAAAAAAGATAGAACGACGTGTAGAAAACTACTTACAAAAGAACGAAAAAGTACTCAAGGTTAGATTAGAATCTAAACCGATAAATACAGTATTAATACAAGTATACATGCCCACCTCAAGCTACTGTGAGGAAAAGGTAGAAGCGATCTACAAAGATATCGAAGACATACTGAGATACGTAAAAGAACGAACATTCAATAATTAACGGGGGATTTTAATGCAGTGATAGGTGAGGGTAGGGAATGAGCGGTAGCAGGTTCATTTGGTTTAGGCACGAGAAGTGACTAGGGAAATAGGCTGGTAGAGTTTTGCGACAAAAACAATTTAACCATCACAAATACATTATCTCAACATCATGCTAAAAGACGATACACGTGGAAGATGCCAGGAGATAGAGGAAGATACCAAATAGATTACATTATTGTTAGACAACGGCTTACGAATTAAGTAAAAAACTGTAGAAGCTATCCAGAAGCAGATATAGACACTGATCACAACATCGTAATTATGAAGACCGCTGTTAAATATAAAATTTTGCAAAAAAGACACGGAAAAGGTATTTTGACTATGAGAGGCTAAAAGATGAAGATATTAAGCAAAGATTTGAAAAAAGTCACATGAATTGCTGAAAGATATCGGGAAAATTTCTGATACTAAGGAAGTAGAAACAGAATGGAATAACATTAAATCCAGCTTAGACATGGCGGCCAGAGATATTTTGGGGTATACACAAAAAGAAAATGAGAAACCATGGATAACAAAGGATATCTTGAATTAAATAGAAGAAAAACGAAAATACAAAAGCAGATCAGACTAAACAGGAAAACAGAGATACAAAGCCATAAAATGGGAAATTATTGGCAAATGCAGGAAAGTTAAAGAACAATGGATTGATGAAAAGTGCAAAGAGGTACAAACTAAGATGGAAATAGGAAAGACAGACGAAACATACAAATTAATTAAAATGAATTTTAGGGATATAAAACCATATATCAAAAATATAAGGGACGCGGGAGGAAACGTCATTATAGAAAATGTAGAGAAACTGATTAGATGGCAAGAATATATAGGTAATTTATATGCAGGAGAGGAGCATTAGAGAAGCATTAGAACAGGAATAAGATATTGTAAATGTTGACTTGGGATATCCTAAACTAAGAGATGAGTTTGAATTAGCATTAAAGGGTCTGAAAAATGGTAAGGCGCCTGGTACAGATACGGTGCAAGCAGAAACTCTAAAAGCCGCTGGACAAGCAGTAAGAGAACGTCTCTTCCAACTTGTAAGCTATATGTATGAGACCAACGAGATACCAAAAAAAAAGAGGCGCGGATAGATGTGAAAATTTTCGAACAATAAGTTTGACAGCACACGTGTCAAAAATATTAACTAGAATTGTACAAAGACGAATGAAAAATCGAGTTGAAGAAATACTAGGAGAAGATCAATTTGGTTTTAAGAGAAACAGGGGAACACGGAAGGCTATTTTAGCTCTGAGGGTGATAATGGAGAAGACAATAGAAAAGGGGGAAAGCGTGAATATAGGCATTGTAGATATGGAAAAAGCGTTCGACAATGTAAAATGGAAAAAATGTTCGAAATACTCAAAAATATTGGAATGAGTTTTAGGTATAGACGGATAGTACATAGCTTATACAAAGAGCAAACAGCTGTAATAGAATTAGAACAGGAACGTAGAGAAGTAAATATTAGGAAAGGGGTAAGACAGAGATGTGCTATATCCCCGTTAATTTTTAACTTGTACATCGAAGAGGTAATGAATACTGTCAAATGCAGGAAGACATATGGAATTATATGCTTCACCAGTCGATTTCTATACCAAGTTCTTTATATTACCTCTATCTCGTGTTTCCGGTTCTATTGTAGATAACTAACGAGCTCCACTGCAAGAATATGGACTAAAGCTGCAACCACACCGACGCCCAATCTTGATACATATCGTATTCGACACCCAGCTTCCAACGTGCGAGTGTTAATTAATTTACATTGTTATTTCGATACATAAATTAGATTGTTTCCTTTTGTGAATTCTGTGCAATAGATTACGCCTGTAATGTTAATTTCCATATACATTTTCTTAATAGCTAATGGATATTTTAATACCAATAGAAAACATTTTTAACTTTCGACCTTGGCATTTCTACCTTAACAAGGATTTAAACGTTTCAAACTTTAGGCAGCAGAAGATCTAAGGACAGTCATTACCGCTGCAAGAGCTTCCAGATCGTTTAAATTATTGGATAACAGTGAATGTATTCTTTTTACTTTGTTAATAACTTTTTCTTTGGGCCTAAAGATTTTTCATTTAGGCTCAATGAAGCTATTTTGGAGCTATCATAACTCTATAGTTTTTTAAAGCTTAAAAATTAAATTAGCAAGGTGATAAAAGTGAAGGTGGTATCAAAGAAGTTAATTTATTTTTAACATTAGACAGTTAGTTTTAGAAGGCGAATTTACGCCTATAGTTAAGCATACACAAAGTCAGATTCTTAGCTTTTATCTTATCTCCTACTTATTTTTTAGGTTAAATGAACTATAGAGTTATTGTTTCTAATTTTAAAGGTGTTCAGTTTCTCAAAATTTTTAACTTTACGTTTTAAAGCACATAAGGTTCATTTTAGATATAACCGATTTTATAAAATGCGCCCTGTTTATACTCCTATCTTATTTGTAGGTAAAGCATGTTCCTTTTTCATTTTATTTCGTGGACTTTAAGAATGCTTTTTTAGCTACATATAGTATAAAATTACTTTGTTTCAGACAATTACATTGAGCGCGCCTACATTTAACGTAGAAACGAAGAAAAAATCTTTAGATAGAGCAAATGTTGTACCTAGAATTTTAACTGGTGTTAATGGTACACACACAGGTAAGAGCTTATGAGCATGATTAGCAATTACCTTTAATAATAGATCTTAAGTTTATATATTAAATGGGCAACCATTTAAATTTAAACTAATTATGTAAGGAATTAATAGAAGAGTCTGTTAGACTTGTTACTATACAAATCATATTTTGCTGACGTAAATGCGAATAATTTCTCTAACGAAGGTGTTTGAAAAAGGTGTACGAACTTTAGTCTGTAGTTGGAATCCAATGTAATAATATATATTTAATTTCGTGTATTTATGGTAGAATTGTAAATCATTTTTAAAAAGGACTTGTGTAACTACCGAAGTAAAATTTATCGACAAATTTTCGTCAATACTTCCTGTGTGTTTGTTGTGGCTTGTTTTGTATTTTTCTTAATCTTTTTTGGGAATTAAACCAAAGTTTTTAAAATCGTCTTTATTTACGTTTCGACCCTCTCTACCTCTTCGTTTTGGAGGTTTTGGGATTAGGAAAATAACAGATATAAATATTCCTTGTTTCCTTGCATCAGTAAATTCAGTGTCAAGTCTCGTCCGATCCATGTTAACCACAAACCCGGACTTACTTGACATTGCCTGTTACGAAAATGCTTTAAATTTATGGAAAAAAGATTACGAAGAATACGAAATTCCTTCAGACAACTTTAACCATATACAACGAACTTGAGAAAATCACGTATGCAATAGGATAAGCAAATCTCTGAATAGTTCAGAATATGTCAGTGCATTACACCGAGCATCATTACGAATAGAATCAAGTGCCTGGCTCGACGTTTTACCGTTAAAAAGCATTGGTACTCTATTAGATAATAACACCTTCCGCATTTCAATCTCACTGAACGATACCATTCGAAGAGGCTTGATATCAGTTCGAATTCCTTCGGTTTTGGAACCAAACGGTTTGAGCAGAGATGACAACAAAAGACCAGATGAAATGACCATTATTCCTTGGAAAAATGGTGAACCTATCGGTGGAGATGCTACATGTACTGACACCCTAGCTTTATCAAATTTGCCTTCAACGTCTAAAGAAGCAGGGTCGGCAGCCGAGAACGCAGCAATGAAAATAATTTTAAAATACACTAAAATCATAGAAGACAATTATCTTTTTATTCCTTTCGCAGTAGAAACTCTGGGACGTTGGTGCGAAGACGCAATCAAGTTGGTCATTGATTTAGGACGTTTGTAACATCTGTAACTGGCGAGAAGAGATCTACTTCTTATCTGATGCAGAGGATCAGTATTACTATTCAAGAAACGCGGCATGTGTTATGGGAACTCTTCCCCAATCACTTTCTATGAATGAAATTTTTTATTTGTTATAATTATTAAATTTATCCTCGTGTTTTAATATTTGGATCGTAAATGTTCGCCAATAAACCTATTATATAATAATTTGACATTTATGTGAAACTTAAAAATTTCTATTATTTTGACAACGATCCTAGGTCATGGATCGAAATGTAAATAAAGACGATTTTAAAAACTCTGTGTGGTTTAATTCCCAAAGAAGATTAAGAAAAATTTTCGTCAGTTTCGACCGTTTACGGAATTTCAAATCGAGTTCTTAGAAGCATCTCTAGGAAACTGCAATCGTTCGCAAGCCATTCTAGCAATCGAATAAGTCACCAACTGTTGATCAACATTCTGGTAACCGAATCACTACCTACTTAGCAGTCCTACGAAATTATACAAAAACGAAACCTATGGTGAAAGGATGAGTTGCAATCTGTATGTAAGTACGTTTTTGAAATTTCTAATCTGTTGATTTGTGCTTAGTGCATAAAACATTTTGTGTTGATTCTAACATTAACTGAAAGCGTGAGAAACCTCCAACTATCAGACTCAAATATTCAAAATACAAATACATCAAAGAGAGAAATAATGATGGAACAATGTAAGTAAAATATTTAAAGTGCGTGTACGACGTTTTTAAGCCAAATCCAAATTTTAAACCTACTAATCCGGCAACTCCTACGTCTATTTCGACTAGACAAACCTTTCACAAACTCTTTCAATATCTACCTAAACGATTTACATCTGAAAAAACAATCAAGAATCTGAAAGAGTCAACCGGTAAATGAAACTTTGCATCACCAGGATGCCATCGATTTTAATTTAGAAAACATTGAAAATGATAATGAAAGCAACAAAAATTTCCAGGAGATTCCGATGCGGAACGAGATAATATAAATGATTTCAATAATAATGTAGGTAGAAAAATAAACTTCCTTATTTATACCATCCAGAACAGATTTGATACAGGAACTACCTCTCCCTTTATTAATCCCGAAATAGCAACTAGATTGGGACAGAAAAGATAAAATACGATCCAATTGCAATTTTAAATTGTTTTAATAAATCCAGACAAAATTATTCCGCATTAATCCCCAGTTTAAATTTCAGTAACCCTTCAAAAATGCTTAAACTTCATTTGTTTAAGTTCCATAGAATTTTTAAAGTTTTAATGGGTATGGATAATTTAAAGGAATTAAAGACTAAAGCAGATTTGAAAATAACCTTTTAGTTACTTAAGTAAAAATATCTATTTACTTTTAGGAACTAAATGGTGCTATAAATACAATAAAAGTCAAACCCGTAACGCAAAAACAAATTCAATTGAAAGTTTCTGTTAAAAACGGTGAATTTTTTATACCCTCTACAAAAACGGAACATACAGAAATGCCTGAATAATTACAATAGCAAAAATGGTTTAACATTTATAACAACAAAAAATTTTCGGATTCTCTCGTAGCCATAAATGTTTAAGAACCAGTCACTGTTTTTCCTTACCAAGCAAATCAATTTGAACGTTTGTGTGAATTAAATCATTACGACGCCGAAACAAAACATCTTGATGCTGAAAACAAAAAAATATTTATCTTCGTGAATATCAACAAATTGCACCTTTATATTTCCTAAACCCTTACCTGATATGTACAAGGTCGAGAATTTCTTATTAACAATGAAAGCCCAAGGTAAAGTTGGATGGAAAACGGCTTGAGGAAAAGAAAACTCTTTAGACATAAACGGCTAGTAGAGTGTTAGCTCTGGGTAAATCATGAGCTTGGGTCATGGGTTGTCTAATGACCAAAAATATAAAAAATGAACGCCACCGTATTTTTCAATACAACAACCTACACAAATTATCTGTGCTTGTATTAAGGGAATGCGGAAACCTTATATCAACACCACTAACATAGTCATAAAACCTGAATTTCACTCTTTTAAAACACTTACCAAAAATCATACAGATGTCTCGACTTGACCTGTGAACAAACAAATGCACAACATGTCCTCAAAAATATTTACCAAAAATAAAATAATAGAATTTAAGTTTCAAAAATATACAGCCAGGGTATTTGTTATCATTACACACATTTATTGATCAGGAATGACCTGTAAGTTTTACTTGTATTTTAAATAATAAAACAATCATGCGAAAATAGATTATATTTGATTAAATTTTTTGATTTGTTTTAATATAATATTTTTCAACTAATAATTTTTATAGAACAGAAATATAATAAGGATTTGTATTCAAAAACATAAAGATCTCTAAATGGAATCTTTCTTAATAAATTTTATAAAAAGTTTGAGCTCACTTAATAATTTATATTACATATTTTTCAGTCATAGTAGTACTACATTGACTTAACAATCAAATTTAATTACATAAGTTCAGACAAAATAGCATGTTTCAACACAGAGTTAATTTTACTTAATATGTATAAAAAGAATTCGTCACGAAAGTACATGACCTCAAAATTATTAACTATATTTTAAATTAGCGTAACATACCATGTGATGTCTAAGTTGGACAGCTGAATATTTTTTTGTTTGACATTATATGCCACTAACAACTTTTTAGTTTAGTTAACGTTATCTGTTTGTGCAATAATTATGACAAGCAAACAGCATAGCCATCTTTAAAATTTATGCAAGGTTATAAATTTATTACAGAATTCTTTCTTTCATTAAACAATTTTTAAGTTACTTTAGTCTATGTAAAGTTTCAACCTTATATCCTCATATTAAGATTAAATAATTATGAAAGTAATTAAATGCTAAATAACACTCACGTGTGGAAATACAATACGACCAAAAGAAATCGAACTATAACCTCAGCTGTCGGAAATTCCATTAACATCTGCGTTCTGCGATGCACAAATAGAAGCCACATAAATACGTACGAATTTATTGCTGTAATTTTGAGAATTCTTCTGAATAAAACATTATTTAACGAAACCAATTTCTCTTTAATTACATTCTATAAAATTTAGTATTCCAAATCCCAAACTAAATTTTCTTGAAATTAACTGCATGATATAAACTGTATCCAACAAATTTTCTAGATCCAAGATATCTACTTCCGTGATATTACTTATATAATATTGCATGTTTTAATGATAAGGGGAACCTTCTATCTCCTTTGGCCTGCAAGATACAACTGAGCTGCTCTAGGTGGAACATATAAATGAATACCATCACGCTAAAGCCGCTAGAGAGTACCTTCAGACACGAAGATTCAATCAATTAAAAATTCTTTTTCGGACCGTGTTACAGGCCACGTGCTTAGACACAACCATCTTGACTTTACTACGCCGCCGATAGCAGCTTACCTCTTCAAACGCTGATAGCAAAGTGATCGAATTGACAACTCGACGAAGCTTAGTAACGAAACTTAGACCTCAAAAGTAAAGGAGTCTATATGCCATTATAAATTTTATGTATTATTTTTATTGTACGGAAATTTACAAATTATATTTTTATATTATTGCTGTTTTATTTTATATCAATAGACGAAGTGTAACTACGTAAAAAAAATACGTTACACAGCCTCTATTATCAGAACGGATGACATGAATTCGGAAGAGAAATATGCCGTTTTGAAACTATGTGCTAAATATTCGAGATTTTTTCACATCGATGGACAAAACTTTACATTCACGAATAAAATTAAGTATTCAATACGAACTGCGGATGAGATTCGAGTTTATTCTAAAATTTATCGATACCCATTCGTTCACAAGCAAAAGGTAAAACAGCAAGTTGACAAAATGTTAAAATTTAAAATTATAGAACCATCTACTTCTTCGTGGTCCAGTCCCATTTGGGTAGTCCTAAAAAAATTGGATGCTTCGGGCAAGTAAAAATCGCGCACAGTAATTGACTATCGTCGCCTTAATGAAAAGACAATCGACGATAAGTGCCCCAACCAAATATCAACGATTTACAGGACAAATTAGGTTGATTTGGATACTTTACGACCCTTGATTTGGTAAGTTGGTACCATAAAGTCAAAATGGACCCAAAAAATGTTGAAAAATCTACGTTCAATACAAAGAATAGACATTTTCAGTTTCTTAGAATACCTATGGTATTAAGAAATTCGCTTTCTATCCTACAATGTGTAATGGACCATGTTCTACACGTTTTAACAGATATTTGCGGAGCCCATATGAACGATATCATAATCAGAAGTGTTTCTCTCCAGTAACACCTCACCATTTTAGAAACGGTATTTAAAGGATTAAAGGAAGCTGATTTTAAAATCAAATTGAATAAATGCGAAATATTGAAAAAGAAAATCGCGTTTCTAAGACACGTAGTCGCCCCCGACGGCATGAAACCCAATCAAAAAATTAAAGCTATCTACTTTTCCTACCTTTGACTACTAACCAAGTAAAAGGATCTTTAGAATTGTTAGAGTATCATTACAAATTTATAAAAAACTTTGCCGATTTAACTAAACCCATACAAAGTGCCTTAAAAATAATGCAAAATCAAAAATTGATTGATTTAATTGAATGTTTTGAATTGTGTAAAAATTTGTTAATCAATGAACTAATACTACAATTACCGGATCGAATGCCCGTTTAATATAACAACTGCTGCTAGTAATGTACCTATAAGTGCAGTATTATCACAAGGACCAATAGGTAGAGAGATCTTTCAACTTCATACATGTCACAAACTTTTAACGATATCCAGCGCAATTACAGTACAGTACAAACCATAAGCTATTACAACGGTTATTCTCATTAAAAAACCCAACCCTAAACTTTTGAGGTAAAGATTAAAATTAGACGAATACAACTATAATATTATTTATAAGAAAGATAAATTAAAAGTCAACGCAGGCGTCCTGTGACGCGTTAAAATTGATGCTAAAGAAATAGCTCAAAATCCGAACATTGATTCAACTCTCTGAGGAGCCTGCAAACAATGAAGTCCCAAATGGCCAGTCTATACTTGTAAACCTTGACGAACCGGAGCACTTTAATGATTCCGAGGAAATGGCACAACACTCAAACGATAACGAAAATCTGACTCTTGAAGGACAATGGAGCAGGTACTTCCAAAACAACAGAAAACACGACACACAAAGTCAAATCAATAGACAAAACGTTTACAAAACCTAAAAAAGAAAAAATAGCAAGCGAGAAAAACTACCAAAACTCCATAATAGCGGCCGAGAGAGCATGTCACCTTACAAATTACCGATAATTAAAAGACATACCAAAAAGAACTGACTGACATGAAAAGGAGGTAATGGGAATTATTCGTGGAAAGACACTTACACACCGATGCCTGGGGGATACCCTATAAAATCACTCAGGGTAACATCAAACCACCGCTGACTTATTCGACATTAATAAAACAAACGGTACATACACATAAGACTGGGAGGAAACTGCGACACTACTATTACAAACACTTTTGCCTGATGACAATGTTCAAGACGACAATGACGTACAACGACTCTGACAACAAGGAGTAATTGACAGAACAACGTAGGTAACCGACTATGGCACAAACAAGATGACAACTTAGATCCTTTCACAAAAGACGAAGTGAGATACGCACTATGCCAATCGAAGAGCAGTAGAACACAAAATACAAAATATCTGGCCTTAACATTTGACGAAAAACAGAATTATTTTACACATATAAACACCGTGTGTGCAAGTGCAACTTCTGCAATGCAGAACATCGCAACGCTGGCCCAAAGGCATAAGATACCACTTAATTGCGTAAGGCTTTATCTTAACAGTGTGCTCGGGGTTATGGAATCATACACCGCGAGCGCCTGGGAACATCGCCTTAGTACAATCAAATTTAGACAAAAAATTAGCAGTACACAACAAAGTGTTTTATTGCGACTGGACGGGGGCTTATGGGACTACCGTACATGATGCACTTCATGTACTGATTGGAACCACTTCTCCTCAGACCGGGGCTCTGCCCTGCTCTTGGAATTCCAAGAGCTCCGCTCTTGATGACCAGAAGCGACAAGATGAAAGCATCAACCCGACTTTGAAGCAACCCAACCCCCTAATATGTAGAATTTGCATGCTCCTACATATTAGCAACCCCGTTTCTAACAAATAATAGCCAACAGTAGTAGTAGTATAAGTTAATCTTAAGTAGTAAAATAAGGAATTTCTTTTCTTTTTACTAACGCTAAATTTTAAGAACCAAACTTACACATACCTGAAGCAAATAATAAAACAAACAAATCCTTTTCTATGATAGAACCTAATTTTTAATGCAACAGTATAAGTTCAAACCTGTACAAAATTAGACCAATTCAATCCAACCTTTTGGCAACCTGAGCAAACATAAACACAAATTAAGATTTCAAATACACTTTAAGTACATCTGCTAAGCATTCTTTTCCGAAAACCGGATTTCCGGCTGCCGATGGTTCTAGTACTATGGGGAAGGGGGTAGGGAATGCAAAGAGGATACAAATAACACACAAACACACAAGCACCTCTCAAACACTGTACAAACACAAACACCTATTCACACACTTACATTGCCTTTTCAACATCTGGATTTCTGGCTGCCGATGGTCCGAACTGATAAGGCAATATCCGCTGAGCGTTCCTCCTTGACGACTGGGATATCCGGCTACCGATGGTCCTAGTCCTAGAGGGGGAACGTAACACGGATATCGACATCACATACACAACACCCATACACACAATCCTCACCCAAACACACAACTCTCTCTCTTTCTCTCACACACACACACACAAAGACACACACCTAACTCACGGTTACTTTCTCAATTGCTGTACAAACACAAATGCCCACTTACATTGTCTTTTCAACATCTGGATTTCTGGTTGCCGATAGTCTGGACTGATAAGGCAATATCCGTTGAGCGTTCTTCCTTGACGACTGGGATATCCAACTGCCGATGGTCCTGGTCCTAGAAAGGGAACGTCACACGGATATCAACACTACATACACAACACACATACACACACACAACCTTACCCACACACATACACACACATAATACATACCCTCAAGCGCGCGCACACATACACACACTCCTTACTCACGGTTACTTTCAGGGGAAGCCAGGTCTGCTTAAATTTCAGGTAGCAGACTACTGAAATGTTGGAACAAATAAATAAATAAATGACCCTAGAAGTTCCTATCTCGGAAAAACTATTAAATTATGAAATTAATCAGATAGTATTAACAACTGTAAATTTTTTGTCTTATTGCCAAAAATAGTATATTATCGTGACCGACAAAGAATTCATGTTCAACTATCAAAAAATAATTTCGATGCCGACTTAATCGATTTTATCAAAAAATTCATCGTCACCCAAGTAAAATATACTTATTTTAAAGATGAGGACGCGTATACAAGATTCTACGAAGTACTGCGATGAAATTTTAGAAGGCAATATTCATAAAATGTTACAAAATTTTAGAAGTCGTTGAAGATAATAAGATCTAAAATAGAAGCACATACCATGCCTCAAAAACGAACCATCTTGGTATAACTGAAACCCACGAGAGAATAAAGTTCATATATTATTGGTTAAATATGACAAATGCCATTCAAAACCTTATAAACCGCTGCGATATATGCCTAGTAACTAAATAAAAGCGACTTCCCTGAAAAATTCCATATAGCATAACCCCCACCGCAACTAGACCTTTTGAAACAACAGTTCATATTGATACATTTTCGGCGAAAAAAACAAAATTTCTTATAATCATTGATACTTTACCAAAATATGCTCAGACATACCGCATTAATACTATTAATCACATCGTAGTAATAAAAAATTAAATTAAATTCTTTTGTCAACATGGAATTCCTTCCACAATGGCACAATTACAAGTGATCTAGGTACCGAAATTAAAAATTATATTTTACAACAATTGTTGAAATTGCATAAAATAGATACACTGTTTACCTCATCACGAAACCCAAGTTCGGACGGTATTATTGAACGGGCGGCTCCGTGGCATAGTTGGTATGCGTGTGAATACTACGCCCAAGGTCCCGGGTTCGATTCCGAAACAGTCCGCTTGAAAATGTTAGGCGAGTATTTTTCACAAAAATA
The DNA here is from genome assembly GCA_036346225.1 of Platerodrilus igneus. Classification (NCBI taxonomy): domain Eukaryota; kingdom Metazoa; phylum Arthropoda; class Insecta; order Coleoptera; family Lycidae; genus Platerodrilus; species Platerodrilus igneus. The sequence continues at coordinate 1,265,209 of JARFIW010001008.1, forward strand.
CGCCCTCGTTCGGATGAGAGATAAAATGGAGGTCCCTACCTTGCTTGCAACAGCAAGGGTTCGGCAAAATTCCAAATTTTCCAGGCAAAAAAAAACTCGTTTCCTGGTCAATGTAGTACCTTCGGGTGGAGCATTGGAAAATCACATGTAAAGTATTAATGAACGGCTATATTCCACCTTGTTGGTGGTAATATGTGGAGCAATGATGGTGCTGTTAGGTCAACATCTGCTATTACTAAGAGAGAGCATACACCGCTGTATCAAAACAAAGCTATTTTTATTTTATCTTACTTGTATTTTATTTAAATTAAAATCAAGCATAAATACATATAGCAAATTAATTATTTATGGAAATGTATTTAAATTCATGAATTTATTTCAATTATAACTATTACAAAATGGATGTTGTAATGCACATATTCCGAGTATAATCATTCTGGCTCTCTTGATGGGTAGATACGGAGAATGGAAGAATAACATTTACATTTTGCCTTATCCAAGAATATTGACTTCTTTGCTCTTTTTGAACCAAAATCTTTTATCAGTACATCTAAATTGATTTGCTTGGCAAGCTTAAACTTCGCGGCCTACACATCCAGACTAAACAATCTGTTCTGGGACATCGTCGACCTTAGGACACTCTTAATACATTTTAAGATGGAAAAATCTGGATGCGGTCGCAGAAATGGTTACGAAAACTCTAATGGTCACACACACACACACTCACGTACGCACGCGCGCGCGCAAGCCCGCACGCGCATACGCGCGCACGCGCGCATGCAAGCGCGCGCGCGCGTACACACACACACACCTCAATTTTATCAAAAAATGTATTACTTCCAAGTAACATATTATAATTATTTTAAAGATGAGTACGTGTATACAAAATTCTGCGAAGTAGTACACCGAAATTTATGAAGGTAATCCTATAAATTCATAAAATGTAACAAAATTTTAGAAGTCGTTAAAGATAATTAGATCGAAGATATTATAAACACATATCATTTCTCAAAAACGAACCATTGCAGTTTAACTGAAACCCACGAGAGAATAAAATCCAAATATTTTTGGCCAAATATGAAAAATCAATTCAAAACCTTATAAACTGTTGCAATATATGCCAGGCAACTAAATACAAGCGACATCTCTTAAAAATCACATATAACAAAATCGTCACAGAAACCAGACTTTTCGAAATAGTTCATACTGAAACATTTTCAGTGAAATAAAAACAAGATTTCTTACAATCATTGATACTTTCTGAAAATATGCTCAGGCATGCCACATTAATACTATTATTTTCATTGAAGTCATAAAAAATTTATTTAAATTCCTTTGTCATAATGGAATTCCCTTCACACGTGCAAGTGATCTAGGTATCGAATTTAAAAATAATATTTTACAAGCACTGTTAGAATTGCATGAAATAGATCTACATTTTACCTCATCGGGCGGTATTTTATTAAACGGCTGCATTTTATTTTGCTGGCACACCTTAGAAGTTTAAACTAAACGCACCCTTCTGAAGACATGAAAACCAAAATGTTGTATGCCATATTAGAATACAATAACCCAGTTCATTCAACAATTAAATTAAAATCAGCTGATGTAATCAATGCGGCGGCTCCGTGGCGTAGTGGTATGTGTGTGACTACTACGCCCAAGGTCCCGGGTTCGAATCCCGACACGGTCCGCTTGAAAAATGTTAGGCGAGCATTTTTCGCAAAAATACACCCTCGTTCGGATGAGAGGTAAAATGGAGGTCCCGTGTGTGAGTGTTGTCACGCACGTTAAAGATCCCTACCTTGCTTGGAACAGCAAGGATTCGGCAAAATTCAAAATTTTCCAGGTAAAAAAAATTCGCTTCCTGGCCAATGTAGTACCTTCGGGTGGAGCATTGGAAAATCACATGTAATGATGTAATCAATGGTCACAAATCAAACGACAATCCCTTAATTATAGATTTAGAGACTCAAATTTTATCCTCATATCTAGACTCATAAATAAAAAACCAAATTGCTTTATGAAGCTGTAAACGAAAATTTAATTCAATAGAAAGACAGCGTGATATCCAAATTAAATGAGCAGAATAAGGACGACCCCATCTTACTATTAGGAAAATCAGTAAGACTAAAAACCCCTGTAAATATAAGTGAAAGAGACAAACTCAAAAATCGATTTTCTTCTGAAACAAAAATAAGGTGGATCCGTGGCTTAGTTGGTATGCGTGTGACTGCTAAATCCAAGATCCCGGGTTCGATTCCTGACACGGACGGCTTGAAAAATGTTAGGCGACCACTTTTCACAAAATTACAGCACTGTCTAGCCTCAAATATGTAAAGGAACGAAAAAACAGCTAGAGTAAAAAAATATATTGAATACTTCCATCACTGCCAATTCCCAGAACGACCGGAAAATCGTGCCTTCTGAACAGCGTAATCGTTTGATTTCCTTTCACCATGATCCGTCTACTTCTGGTCCCTGTGGCGTGACTAAAATTTTCACTCGTGCTAACGTCGCTCGTTATATCCGACGTATGTTGTTTGTGCTACTCATAAATTGCCCTTAGTGCATTAGAATTTCACTGTACATACGGGTAAAAGACTTGTGTAATTAGTTAATAATAAAGAACTGTTGCTGTAAAAGCAGTTTCGTTATAGTATATTACTTATAAAGTGGTGCTAATATTGCAGATTATGTTTCTGTGACTAAAGTATAATTGTTTTTGTTTTTATTTTATTCATTGGAAGTAAATTCAGAAATAAATTTCAACAAATATCTCTTACTTGAACGAAATCATTATGTAAGCATTCTTGTATGTAGCTTTGTTTTGGAATACATCAACATATTATTTATTTGGCCATAAGCATATCGAAATTGGACCTTATTACGGGTAAAAATGGCATTACGTTAATAATTTCGAGTTACCCAAAAGGGGCGGGAATGCCCTAACCAAAAATTTTATAGATGCTCCGGCCAACTTTCAGTGGTACGGGTGCGGCGATAAAAGATAATAAAATCTAAAATGTAAAATGGCCGAAATATAAAACTCTTTACACGTACTACTTACCTTAAAAACCTTTACTAATTGTCAAAACTAAAGGGCGTCAAACCATCTTAACCTAGCAATTTCGTCTATATATTCGCTACACGAAAGACGGTTGTTCCGGGTAGGCATCCTTGCTGTCGATTTTCCTAAATCTCGCCCCCATATCTTTTATCTTTCGTAATCACACTTTAAAAACAACTCTAACGATTAATCAAACTAAAATAATTTTTTAAAATAAAAGCTTCTCCCAAAATAGGACATCATCATTGGAGTGCTGGGCATTCTTTAACAATGCTCATCTTTACCTTATATTATAAATAACTACAAATAAAATTCCATCTAAATTTACAATTTATTAACAGTAAATTTCAAAACAGATCATTGCACGTACATTAACATTAAAAATAACAAACCTAATCAAACCTCCACTGGTCTGGTACTATTAACAGAACTCCTAAAAAAAACATTAATCTGTAAGTAATACTACCAATCCATTGTTCTAATTTATCCCCCGATTTACCTATATGACATTTTAAATCCCATTTATTTGCAAACGCCCTTAACAAATATACAGAAAAGGAAACGGCGCAATACCAACTTTTCACAAAATCATTCTATTGTCCATTTAAAATACTAAGTTTGCACCCTTTAGCTAACAATAGTTCCAACCCTTAAGCTTACATGTACATATTTTTTACTCTTTTAAAATATTCAAAACTTCCTGTGCCAATAAACTTATGCTAAAATTTAAACAAAACTAGTTCCGTCGCTATTTCATAGTTCAAAAGAATACTTATATAACGGAATATTAATTTTCCATATGTTACGTTTAACTCCTAAATAATTTGGTTTATAGAAAATTTAAAATTATAAATCCCGGACTGTCTCCACGGTTAATTGCGTGTATTAGCGAACGCGACGGCCTTAAATTTAAACAAGTACTTAGTCATACCCTCTAGAATTTTATTAGTATATTTATTTTAAGTCAAAGTACCTCAATCTATCTCTATTGTTTGATATAACATCGTAAATGCATTCGGTTATTAGCAGCTTGTGCTTTCTGAAAAGATATGCTCGCTTTATTAAAAGTAGTACTACTAGTTTATATAGAATATATTTTCTACGTGTATGATTTAGCAAAGACGATTCAATTCGAATTTTCCGGTTTCTTTATCGAGATATGCATTCTAGGTGTTATTAGTACATGGTATTCAATTCGGGTTCTGTGAATCCAACTGTTATGCAACTGAATAAAACTAGTAAGGTCTGTGGTAAAAGTTGTCGTTTGCTTTAATAGCAACATTGGTGTTTTTCTCAACCGCGTTTTTGCCTATCTGACTGACAATGTTGGTGATCTTTCGATAAACAAGTGCGAGTTTGGTGTGTAAAAACATAAAAACTACTTCAAGCGAAAGATGATACGATGGATGACGATTGTTATCAAGTTTTCAATCCTACAATAACAGACATGACCTGAAGTGAAGGACAACCTTTAATATGGTAAGGATGTGAATACATTTGTTTACGTTTATATACTTGACATTTATTTTGTTACAACGAATTTAGGTGTTGTAACTTTCATTTTATCTAGACATTTTATTTTAACGGGAAACTGCATTGAAGACTGAATTAACTGCCGCATACTATAATTTTAAAAAAAGGTTAAACATTGGGTAAATATTCGGGGTTGAATAACATGACAACTTCAACTTGAACTACGGTATACATCCTTCGGGATATGTTCTAGATAAATGTTCTTATGCCGTTTTCTTAAAGCCTTGTAAATAATTTTTTTTCTTGAGGTTTGCTTTTTCTTTCCGTGTGACCCACCCCATTCTACGACACTTTGAGCGATACTTGGTGCGGGCTACTGGTACTTTGCTTACTGTATTTGACGTTTCTCTTGTCCGCAGGGATTACTGTTACACACAGTACATAGATTGAATCCATTTTTCTTTTAAATCCACAAGCACATAATCATACATCATAAACAAAGAAAAAGCTCATATGTACTTATGGTTCTAGTGTTCTAACTCGAATATAAATCCACGATTGGCGTGTTTGATTTTTCTGGCTTCTATGTATTTAGTAGAGTACAAAATAATTCAATATCAGCCCCTGAGGGCCTTTACGTACACACGTCCACAATCGCTTTTATCTGTCACTAGGTCGAAGGGCCAATGGCCTACGTCCACTAGGCAGCTCCTTGGCTAGTTGGTATGCGTGTAACTACTATGCCCAAGTTACCGGGATCGATTCCCAATTCACAAAAATACGCCTCCGTTCGGACTAAAGATAAAATGTAGGTCCCGTGTGTGAGTGTTGTCACACACGTTAAAGATTCCTATCTTGCTTGGAACAGCAAGGGTTCGGCAAAATTCAAAAATTTTTAGATAAAAAAAATTCGCTACCTGGCTAATGTAGTATCTTAGAATGGAGCATTGGAAAAATCAAATGTAAGACCTACGTCCATGTCTGTTATCACTAACGCATAATTTCGTTCTCTTTTCGGTCACTTATCTGTAGTAATTTTGTTCAAACTTAATCCTGTTAATCTCCCACCCTTTGAAAAATTCCGAATTTCGTTCTCACACGTTATACGTCTAAAGTTTTTTTAGGGCCAAGTTCACCGTTTTCAGTTTGTGTAAACGATCATTAATTTTATGACATTTTACGATTGTATGGTTGTTGCCGTTTCTTGAACCTCCAAGTGAATTGATACAAATATTACTGTAGACAATAATGTTCCTGATTTATATTGGTGATTTTTCTAATTGAATACGACTAGTGTAAAACCTGGGTGCTTTTTAGTTTATTTATTTGTTTTAATTTAACATTATATTGAAACAGTCCCTTTATTAACCGTAAATTACTCAAGCGTTCCTAAAACTTTACGGGTATCTTCATACCAACTAGTTGAAATTAATAAATGCCTTTCTATTGGCAATTGTATGCCTAGTTAATGCGCGAGCATTACAACACTTAAGAGGAAAGTAGATTTAATATTTACACTTGTTTTTAAAAAAATATATAGAAAAACACAAACGCCATTTTAATTCTGGATGAGACATTTTAACAACTATTGTTATAGGATTGGTTAACTGATTCAATTTTAACTGAATACACCAAAATTTGCCTTAAGTATAATGGTGTGATTTTCAGTACAACAAATAATGCAACACTTTAGCGTTTCTCTATTTTGCAGCTGGAAAAATTTGTAAATTAAAGATATTTTAAAGATTTGGTAAAATACATTATCTGTTCTAAGAAAATATAGGCAACTCTTGTAGCAGCAGATTTAAATTTGCCGCTTTAAGTGACTGCTGAAAAATAAATTTTTTAGTGTAATTATCCCTATTATTATTTTTTGTTTTAGAGAAACTATTGGGTACTATTGGTCAATATACGGATGCATCGTTGCATAGGCAAGATATAATATTTCCTGATGCATTTCAGTTATTAGTTAAACGAAATTTGGGCTTAAACAGTACGCCGCGATGTGCAACGAAAACCACACATTTCTGTGAAAACTTTGAAGCATACCCATTTCGTCACATAAATCATGTACTACTGAGAAACCACAAGCATAGCGAGTTTTTTGGTATTGACGAAGAACCCATAGAAATTGCTAATCGATTAGGTGAACCTGAAGAAACCTTCATTTGCGCTTCTATAGTTAAAACAATCTTTCCTAAAGCAGGAAGAAACAAGGATGATAAATGGAAGTTTATTATTAATCAAGGCGACGATGGCACGTATGTGCAAGGTATACGAGTTGAAACTTGCGCCAAGTTAGTAAAAAATTATAAGTATAAATATAATATTTATCTATTTTCTTTAACAGCCTAGATGGTCCGTGCAACCTACTAGGTGATACGCCAATCGGGTATGTTACAAGTTGTAAGCAAAAGTTTGTGTTACGGCGCCTTCTATCAGTGTCCGAAAGTGGTCAACCTATTCCAGATACCTTTCAGATTCCATCTGCTTGCTGTTGTTCATTTAGGAAAGATTTGAGTTCACTAGTGGAGTCTGGAAGAAGTAGCTCCAGCGGTTTGAAACGATGACAACAAAAGTAGTTGATACTTGTTTTTAAATTATATATTGTGATATATTTTGCCAAAAAATGGACATATTTTCTGGTTTAAATAAATATTTTAGGCGTTATTGATTTTGTGTCCAAGCAAAAAGTGACGAATGTGGAGTAACACCTTAGGGGAAGTACGACCCTGCTTATGTAAAATTATGTAGACTTGAGTACCTCTGACTTGCATTTAAAGTATATTTAAGAGGACCCGTTCAAATTATAGTTCATTTCACGAATCGGTATGGTGACGTCACCGACAGTAATTTTTGTTGCCAATTATAATTCACAACTATGTACGTGTAATACTAGGTAGAAAATACATGCCACGGGTTGGCATCGCTTTGCGCCATTGTTATTAGCACTTTACTAAATTTCATTTCATTTTGCATTTATCGGCTGTTATTTGGGATTTGTTGTCTTTAGTTGTATTTCAACCTTAAAAATGCACTTATCTATATGCAATGTCTGGCAACCAAAAGAAAACAGCAGCTCGTTCGGAACTTAGAATGACAGAGACTATAGGATTCCGGAGTTAAAATAGTTCCCCATTCACATCTCCGGGTGAAGACTACTTTGGAGGATGTGATCGGAAAGTTGAAAAGAAGAGCCAGAAACATTTTGTGAGTCGTAGCGTGGAATGTCAGAAGTATGAAGCAAGTAGATAAGCAAGAGAACTTGAAAATTGAAATGGATAGGTTAGCATTAGACATAGTAGGGATTAGCGAAAGCGGAACTTTAGGAGTGGAGACTTTAGGTTAATTCATACAGGATTAGAGGAAGAAAATTCGGGTGGTGGGGTTAGTTATACGCAAAAAGATACACTGTGTAGAAAACTACTTACAAAAGAACGAAAGAGTACTCACGGTTAGATTAGAATCTAAACATGTAAATACAGTAACAATACATGTATCATGCCCTCCTCTAGCTACAGCGAGGAAGAGATAGAAGCGACTTACAAAGCTCTCGAAGACATACTAAGGTTTCTTTTTGTGTGATTTTATAAAAGATATTGTTTATCAGACTTCTGTTGAAAATCAGACAGAAATCTAGATGTAAATATCCGGAAATGTCGGACAATGTTATGAGATGCACAACAAGAGCAACTAAGTGCTATGATGGTAATAGTGACCATTTCTCATCAATTCAAGTAATAGTTTTCAGTAATTTCATGTTGCCAGCTTTGCATTAATTTTAATTAGTTTTCGTTGGTACAGGAAGACTCATTAGGGCTGGGACCCGTCCTCTATTTGAGAGGACAGTGCTCTATTTGTTCAAATCGTCTTTTGTCCTTTAATTGGTTAAAACAGTACTCCACTTTTTCAAAATTAGAATTTGTGTTTGTCTGTAGTATAGTATTAAGGCTAAAGACGAACAAAAAGATTGCTGATTTGCCCAATATTAATATTAGAAATATATTATATTTAACGACGCTGTGGATTTTTGTAACATGTCTTTTGGGTGAGACCTAGCCATGTTACACGGTGCTGCGCTCTTTATAAATACCCCTGGTGTTCTTACTCTAAATATACATTTTATTACAATTTGGAATTAAATATGATTTTGAATATATGTTCATGTTTACTCTTGCACTAGAACATAAAACTAGACACAGAGATTATTAAGTTTATTAACGATTTTCTCGTTTATTTATGTTATACAAATAAAGATGTTCTTATTAAGCATTTCCTTGAAGCACGTCTTTTAAAATACAGCTAATGTGAATCTGAATCCATGTCATTTATTTCACTGCTCACTTTCTTCTTTGTTTTCTTGGTTATCAATAATAGCGTTTGATTAACATTCATTCTTTTGATATCTGACTGCTGTGCAGCAGTCGCCAATGTGAATATATCTATCAATCGCCATTAGGTCACTTATGAAGTTTTACATGAGGTGTAAGATGAGACCTTACCTATTCTCTAGTCCATAGATTTTATAAAAATATACCCATAAGGCACAAAATTGTCATAACCCACCAAATAATCTAAAAATTAAACAATCTTTTACAAAAAAAATCTGTTACCTGGAATGCACTATCGCACATGGGACTGCAATTATACCATAAATACCTGATGTCCTCACCAATGACTGCACGTTCTTAAACCTCACCAAATTTTATAACACCATGATCCGTGATGGCAATCAGCTGCTCCAATCTCTCGACTACCAAGTGACGGTACATCCAATTCCTTCAATTCTGCTACTGGTCCATTTACCATAGGTAAACCACCAAATCGATCCATCAATACTCTCTACTCCATTAGTGCGCACAATTTGCACCAACCACCAAAATATAAAGCTTACATTACTCAAACATGCTTCACGTTTGTCAAAATGTATTTCATAAAATTTTTGGAGTGCTAGTAAAACAAATCACCAACTTGTGTATGATATTATCAACTTTAATTCACTTAAAAATAAATAACCAACAGTAACTTCTTTTCCAATATTAGTGGACGCGTCGATGACCAGCAAAAGAGGGCTCTATCACCACCTCCTCGTGGATATATCCCTATTTCGACTAAAGGCATCAGCTCTAAAATTATTTTCACACTTGATGTATTTAATTTCGAAATCAAATTCTTGCAATAATAAATCCCCATCTATACACCCTGTTCTTAGAAAATCTAGTGTTGATTAGTGCACATAACACGTAGTGGTATGTTTTTATTACAAAATGCCTACCTAGCAAATAAAATTTCAATTTACTAACACCAAAAACCACCGCAACCATCTCCTTTTCGCTTATCGTATAGTTGAGCTCGTGTGGCTTTAGTGTCCTAGAAATAAAAGATATCGGTACTTCTTCCCCATCTTGAACCTGGTACAGTTTAGCAGCGAAGGCAGAATCCGACGCATCAGTACGTAATATAAAGCTAAAATCAAACCTTGGATGCCTTAAAATCAACTGTTCATGAAATTGCTCCAATAAAGTTAAATATGCCGCCTCCTGGCTTTCGGACCATCTCCATTTTACAGTCTTCTCAAAAAGTTTGAACAGCGGGACAGCCTTCTCGGAAAACGCTGGCACAAACTTTTTATAAGAATTACAAACTCTTAAAAACGCCCTTAGTTTCGTAATATTATTCGGTCTAGGATATTTTAAAATCTCTGACAACTTTTCCTTGTCAATACACATACTTTGGTTATTTACCACATAACCCAAAAATTTAACAGTTTTTTAAAAGAACTCACACTTCTCAATGTTTAATTTTAAACCTGCTAATTTAAGCTCTAACAAAATCCTCCCCAAGTGAAAATCATGTTGCTGTTCTGTTTCACTGAAAATCAAAGTATCGTCGACATATTGAATACAAAATTCTTTATACGCCCCTAAAATTGCCTGAATGGCCTTAATCAATGCTGCACTCTAACCTACATACAAAAATTTTCTATCTCTTACTTCGTACTTACTCCATATTTCATATTCCTTCCACGAGTTATCTCTATCCCAGTCTATCGTGTATTCTACATCCTCTATCCTTTTTACACCATGTTTGCACGTTTGGTTATACCCAAAATAATATTTACCCTCTCTAAACAATCTTAAAACTATCGCATGTCTCCCTTCTATATATGAAATCCAATAATCCTTCTCTGTTCCTCATATGCAAGTTTCATTTGTCCTTGATGAAATCAACCACTCTAAATAATATACCAAATATGTTCATCATACTCCTATAAATACACAATCTATTCATCTTTCTTTGTCTCACAGTTTTTTTTCAAAGTCAAACGAACACTTAATACCTGTTATCTTTCTCCCATTCTAATACATGCTATAAACAATCTTTCCTTATTTTATGTCGTTCCCTGCCTGTTTAACCGTCAACTACCTTTCGTAGAATCAAAATGTTATTTTGTGCACTTTCTATGCTAGAGCTACGGTTTAACTTGTTTACCAATTAACACAACGCTACCCAGAGATCCTTGATAAACAACCTTACAACTCGTAAACTACTAAGAACGTATTGTTTTATCTACCCCTCTTATTCGAATTCACTAGAACCGGTAACCGTTAAACTTGTTTCTCCCAAAACATTTTCACACCTTTTCTAAATAATACTAGGAAAATATCTCCTTCTCTGTTTAACAAACATTGTAACGGCCAATTGAAAGTTATACAAAACCAAACGTTTTACCATTTACACTTTATAAACTATGATTAAATATGCCCGTTAATGATATTTACATTTATTCCAACTGTTAATTCATGAAAATTAATATTGTAACTTCCTTGATTATGACCTTAAATTATTTATTTTTACGCTAAAGAATCTAAAAACCTTTTGACTACTATACATCCAATCTACTATAATTTAAGATGCTCGCTTTTCCGCTGCACGTTTAACACATATTTACATCTGCAATTAATTAGAAATGTTTTTTTGTTATTTTGCATCTAAACATCCTCAAAGTTCTTTGAGAATATTTACACACGCTAAAAATGATGCAAATTAACTCTTGCACTTAATGAACTTTTTCATTAGAATCTTTAATTACTACACTAGGGATTAGGAAAACGTTTTAAAGTTTGATAAATTTGTATTTACATGCAGAAACTTGCAATAACTTATTAAATGGCTTATCTAATCAAAAATAACATACAAATTACACAGAAATATATATATAGAATGCTGTGAATCCTCCGATATTAGAATCGAGCCTCTGTTATTGGGCGTTAAGAATGCTGTGAAACCTACAAAAAGCTATTAATTTAACTGGTCCGTTGACTTTCTTCTGTTACTCGCCTCTTTACTCTTTTCCGCCTCAGCTGCTCACCTAGTTAAACCTTCATCCTCATTCATAAAAAAAACAAACACATTCCTACCACAAACATCAACGTTAACTCTATTTACATCAATATTCACAATACATTAAAATTTCAAAATTAAAATTCAGCATAAATTTTAATATCAGAAAATTTCAAGATTAAATTTGTTATCATTTTAATGTGCATCCAGAATTAAAGTCCTTGTAGGATGCCTACTAATTAATATAACAATATATGCAGACCTGAGTCTGAGTACAAAGGAAGCATCTACCACCCTTTTACGTTAATTAACCAGGTTCGTTTAATTGAGCTCAAAGACATACCCAAATTTTCATCATAATCCAGAACATAAATACTAAATACCCCTTTCTACTTAAACAAGAAAATGTCACCTTAAAATTAAAAATTTGCTGTTAGTACAATTTCACTACTGTCCATTTTAAATAAACAAATTATAAAGTTATTCAACACACACCAAAACATCAAAGTTCGAACAAAATAGTATAATTTACCTGAAGGTTACTGCACTCGTAGCTTCAATGTACATCGTCCCTTTGTTAATCACACCATTCCAACTGGGTTATATTTACGGCTTCTGATTCTCAATGCTTTTAAAATTTTCTCCATCACCATTCATCTAAAGTTGTTTCAGGGCTTTTCCGGAACTCATCTGTGTATATCTGAACCTTGTTTTGTGGATCCAGTCATGTTTACGAACCATTTAATTATTAACACCCCGAAAATAACAAAGAAATTCATACTTCTTTCACAAATATACGCCAAAACTGCCTACTTTTGTGTATTCATTTGTCGTTGCAAATTTGACTAATTGGTACAGTGATACTAGACTTTATTACCTTGTATCTTCTTTTCTAAGTGCACTAAATTACATTCCTTGTAGCACGTAAAGAACAAGCTGTTTTACATCACAAAAATATTCGAGCAAACTGTTTAAATTATTTAATCAAAACCGGAAAACTAAAAAGCACTGTTTAACGCATTGAATCAAGTCGAAGATCTAAGAGAGCTTGTTCATATTAACCTGGGTATATATAGAGGTTAGCCTGTCTGTCGGTCTAGTCCCCAAAACGGACAATTCTTCAGAATTTCGCATGCTAGGTTCCCATTCCGCAGCCCGGCATGCGATTTTTACGAAATTTGCACTCGCACCAGTTAAATCTCAGAAATTTCGACACGGATCGCAACGTCTGGAAATAACTAATTAAATTTTATACAGAAATGTTATTTTTACCTTTCAAGTTTGCCTTTTACTTTCAACCAATCGCAACCCAGTGACGTTGCTCCACTCACGCCTTTTACTATATGTGTCTCGGTTTTGCGCATATTATCTGTCTCTATCTAACCTGTTATTATTGGTGCAAATTGATATTCTTTATTATCGATTATTTCAGTCCATGTGGACTGTGAAATAACCCACCTTTAGCATTTCCCGTAACTATTAAGCTACGGTTTCTCCAAGATTCTCTGTAACCATTTGTTATCTGCCAAATTTACGCTGAATGAGCCTTTTAAAAATACGCAGGTGTTCAAACATAATACTTCTAAATAACACTTCTACGATTTGCATTTTATTGAGTTTTTACAAGTTTTTATAGATATTATATGTTACTAACGGTTCAATTAACTCCAATTAAAATAATACCCTTTAATTTTTAGTGAATCCTAATTAAATATTCAATTATTATCAGTACATTTTGTTTAATACCGGTTACTTAAAATTGAGTTAATTAATATAAATTTTGCACGTAATTTCTCTTTGTTTCTTTACTAGGAATAATTAAATTACACGTAGAGCTTTTAATACTGCTTCCTTTTTTATAGCAAGCGTCTTGTAGATGATTTAAATCTCTTATGTTTAATGAAACGAATGAATTTTTATGCTTCACGGTTTTTTAATAACGCGTACCTTTTCCCAAAGCTTCTACACGGTGATTAAAATTATTTGATGTGATTATTAATTTTCTACCCTGGTCTAAATATGAGTAATATATATATATATATATATATATATATATATATATATATATACAGATATTTGTGGGTTATAGGTCTCTAATAAAGTATACTCTTTTATACCATCTGAATTTTCGAGTTTATTTTACTCTTGATCACAGATTTAATATTTGAGATTAAAATATTATAAAAATATTAAATCTGTGATCAAGAGTAAAAATAAACTCGAAAATTCAGATGGTATAAAAAGAGTATACTTTTATTAGAGACCTATAACCCACAAATATCTGCATAATTATTAAACTTGTAGGTCGTAAAGTCTAGATATATATATATATATATATATATATATATATATATATACATTTAAAGATACTTACAACACGTTCCATCTCTAAATATGTACAAGAAATAATACATTAACATCTACTTTAGGAAATGCATCTCATAAGATTTACGAATGTAACATTAAATTTTAAATAGCGTTAACAAGTATTAACTAGCAAGTCATTGACGTTGACATTAATTTACACAGAACAGTAAACAATAAAAAAATTCTCTAACGCAACTTTAAGAATAATGTACATAGTCGTTCATGTTGTGAGCGTGTATTTGGTAACGTACAGTCTGCAATTCATTGCGGAACCAACTAAAGAGAAGTACCTATCATCCAAAACAGCTACACATGTAAAGCAAACAGAAAAATACACTGTACCTTAAGCTATCTTCTTTCTGGTACCGTCTTAGGATGAGGAAATGCAGACTGCATTTATCTATGGCTGGGTTCTAAAACCAACAACTTAACTATACTAGCACACTATGTACAAAAACGCATTTTAAAATTGCGACTTACAACGTTCAAAGGACCTGTATAGCACTAGAATTGGATACCTAAGCAGAGTCGAATAAGTAAGAGTGACGAACAAGTAAGAAAGTCCTTCAAAAGTTGAACTTGTATTTTATACAGCTTCGAGAACAACGGGGTACGCAACATTAAACCACTCCCAGCAATAGAATGTTAAATATTCTTCGAAGCCAAGTTAAAATATATATTTTAGACAACAACGGCGAAACATTGTTAGAATGCAGGCAATAATTAAGGCAAAATTCAATAACTAATTTCATTAAATTTAGTTGGTCAAATGGGAAAGCAAAATACATTTTAAAACACTTAAACGAGTATTCACCCAGGCATACAGTCAAAGACAAATCAGTTGCCTAATTCTAGTAAAGGATAGAGGTTTGTAGTATTATCGATCCACGCTACGAGAATACCAGGAATGACTTAATTAGAGGGAACAATTTTATTACCCATAAAGTTGAGCGAGCTCGAACGCCTGCAAAAATTACAAAGCTATTATACAATGTAGTTGTTTTCGAACATGTTTTGTAGAATAAACTATTGGAAATAACGAGTGTGTTTCAAGGAATAACTTTCAAAAGCAAATACTTGCTTGTTTTAACGAATTTAGCGAAGTTGCTAGCATTTTAGAAGTGGTTTAATAATAGCAATTCAGAGAATTTATAAACTTTTATAGGATACATTTCACGTACTGAGAGAATTTTTTACAGGACGGTTTAACACGCATTTATTAAACCTACTAATCTTGCATAATTTGAGAATAAAATAAAAAGGGTTTAAATTAGCGTTTTTAATTAAGGTAGTTACAAATTAATGCAAAATCACTCCATTTCAAACAATTAACGTAACAACGTTAAATATCGTCACATTCTTTATAAATTTGTCTCAAACGTTTTATACACCTTTAAAACTACTATAAAATGCAACAGTAGTCCCTACGTCATATAAAATATCTGGATGCCTGGGCTTTTTCTTGATGGAAACTAATTATCTGAAATGCAATATTCGGCGGACAAGGTGTTATCCATATTTAAAAAGTCGAAAACTTCGTCAGGTGTTTCTATTAGTCCGGGGTGTTGACACCGCCAGATGTTTCTACATAATGTTATGTAAAACTTAATGGAAACTAAAAGGCAAGTAACAATTTACTAAATACTTACTTTCACCAGGTATGATTTGTCTTTTAATTTTTCTTAGTGTAAAATAAATTGTATAACCTAACTTATTACATATATCTAAATTATTTATGTTAAGTGTTCATAACAGTCATTTTACCTTGCGCTGATTTTCACTTAGCTAAAATGTGCTCTTAAATATTTCTTACTGCTTATAACCTAACTTTGTGCACATTGAAATTTCATGAAATTTTTATGGTAAAATATTAACAATGCAAATAGTTTAAAAATTCGTACCAAAACTATTTTATTGTGTTTACCAAAAACTTGTCTAAATGTTCATAAAGCTTTGTATTAAGACTTTGCGATTTCTACAGAGTGAATATTCATCATTATTACACTTGATAAAAATAACTATTAATATGTTTTGAACTAGAATGTCAATATACCAAGTTTTGTATTTTTCTTGCCCCAACCTGCATTTGATTTAAAAATTTTTTATTGCAAGATGAAAAAGGAAATGGGAATAATCCAATTAAGAGTCTTAAGAATTTTATCCGTGAATAACTCCCCCCCACCCTTCCGTGTAGTCTTTTGCAAACTCCGCAGCCACTAAAGGCCGATGCTAGCTCTGCCAGAGTGTATTTACTTTATACTTTGTAGTACACCTTCGCTTTATATCTCATCGGAAAAGGGGACGGTGCATCCTGCCTAATTGCTATTTGTGAATTTCAAAAGCATGCGCTGCACCCTACGAATGACTAGGTTATGCCGATTATGCGTCGAATTGGTCTATTACGACTCGACCCACGTGTCTTATGAATGCTCCCGGGTATTGCGTTGACATTTAATTCTAGTATTTGACTTTGTTTTAGGTTATGAATAATATTAATTTAATATTGATTGATTATTAATTGGGATATTTACGATATCGCAAATAATAAAAGAATGGCAACGAATTATGAAAGTGGTAGTAAAAAGGTAAAGAGAGTTTGCCGATATAATAAATTGTGGGAAAATTTGTAAGATTTGCCATAAAAGTTTTTGTGCATTTTTCCAAGGCGTTTCGACGCTAAGTGAAACTGAATAATTTTTATTTAATTAATGTTTGAAATAATCAAATTATGTAGCACAAGCAAACAGACGTTTATTTAAAGAATGTTATATCGCAAAAGTTAAATAGTATCATGAATTTTTATACCACTTCAAAATATGAAATGGAATCTGATAACGTAGCTACCTCAGAGTTGACAAGCGTGTATCACAGTGTCAAACATCACTTGTCTTACAACAGTTTGGATTACATTTTAAAATTGGATAAAGCTTTGGTGATAGAAGTTATGGGACAAAAGGCAGTAAAAGAAGTTATTAAAATGTTAAATTCAGAAAAATGTAGCTCGTTCTCTGTACAAGTTGATGCATTCAATAGAAAAATAGAAAGTTTTTCAATTGTCTGTCGGTATTTTACCAAAAATAGTGGCACAGGAACAGAGTAAATAGATTTTATTGAGTCTGCAGATGAATCGTGAGATGATACTTTTAAAATGGTAATGAAAACATTACGCAAATTCAATTTAAATTTAACGAATATCAGTGGTATTAGTGCTGATAATACCAATACTAATTTCGGACGAAATAAATCCGTATCAAAAATCCCTAAGATGATAATAATGAAATATTGAAGGCAAATTTAAAACTCGGTTAGCATGAGCTAGAAGAACTATCAGTTATAAATGTCGAATTGAAATCATAGTTTTTAAGGTGTACTCTTATTTTGCACAATCAGCAAAGCGTGAAACGGCTTAAATCTCCGCATTAGAGCGCGGTACAATGGTGTTTAACCATATATAACCTCAAATTTACACGGAGCTTAAATTTCCCGAGGCGACAAAATGTGTCGCTAAATTATTAAGGCTAACACTTACCCGGGATCTAGCTCCTGATGCAGTGGTGAAATGCCTCTCTTCAGGGATTCCGTAGTGACTTTCTGTTATCCCAGTGTTTGCCTGGCTGTAGACCTCGTTAACGACGTGCCGATACGAGATACAATGAACGATAATGATCGATAAGGAAGGGGGGAATCACTTGTCGATAGGTCGAAGCACTATTACCCACCTCAACGCTCAAAAAATGAGGAGTAAAACATTTTATTAGAAAATTGAAAACAAGTACGAATTTGAGATAAAATTTCATAACCATTGTCAAACGTAGTAAAGTCTTTCTTCAAAGTTTGTGCTAACTCGAGCCAGAAGTGGATTTGGTGTTTAATATTTCGATACCATGCTAAGGTGCTGTCGGAAAATAACTCGACGGCATTTTTAAATAATTGGTCTTCCGTACAATTTCGGGAGATTTTTAAATCGTCTATTCGTTTAAAGAAAGATGCTAAAGAAATTTTTGAGGCATATCTTGAAAAGTAAGATTCCATTTATAAACATACGGATTTAGAAACGACTACATTTTCTACAGGTAACGATAGATGATTTAAATTAGAGGTAATTGTTGAAAGTTCTTAAATAATATCTAACTTTTCTTCTACAAGAAACAAATCGGACATAATTTCGCTCGTAAGTTTATCA
The DNA here is from genome assembly GCA_036346225.1 of Platerodrilus igneus. Lineage (NCBI taxonomy): Eukaryota > Metazoa > Arthropoda > Insecta > Coleoptera > Lycidae > Platerodrilus > Platerodrilus igneus. The sequence goes on from JARFIW010001008.1 coordinate 1,283,646, forward strand.
AATCTGTCAGGATTAGAAGCCGAAAATAAATCGAAGCGTTGTTTTACACAAATTAATCGTAAACGAACTCGCGCTAATTCTACCTTTATAGACTTTATATCATCCATAGAATCGGTAATTTCTTCTAAATTCTTATCTGCGTACATAATATTTACGTTAATGTTAAACGGGATACTAGGTTTATGCGACAAAGCAGATCTAAATTGTAAACGACGTTGGTCTTGAGTAGTGGAAGATTTTATATCACGAATAATTAATTCCCAACACAACTCCTTACTTTTTCAAATGGGGATAGTTCATATTTATTATTTTTCAAAAACCACGTTAACTTCAACATTTATTTTTTATTAAGTAAATAAGTATCAACGATATTTCGATATTAGATATTTAACAAAATAAACGCAATTGGATGTCATATTTTGCAATTTATTCATCAGACTAGATAGCGAAATTTGGTGTTAATGACTTCGCATTTATAAGTGCTTTAGTTTTTAATTAGGGTAACTAAAACGCAACAGATATTTTAAATAGCAGAATTAGTACCATAAAAGGCAATGATTTTAACACTAAGGAATTTTATTATTTGCAACACTCGGATTTACGATTTTTAGGTTATGTTTTCGTCTTATCAAACGTTTATTCAAAGAAGATATGAATGAAGAATATACGACATTTTTTAAATCGGAATAACACAATTATTAAATTTCGCTTACCCTAGATATCTACTAATTAATTAAAACCTTTTTTGGTGCACAAACACTTATGTCACAGGAAAAACTAACACGCTATAATTATTGAACACTTCCCCTTTACCAAATAATTGTTTAAACATTATTTAACACAAATACTATTAAGATTAAATACTTTTGGATTTTTAAATTAGGCCATTATTAAATTTAAAAAATGGAAGATGATGTCTCAACCATACATAATATTTAACTTTTACAGTTTAACCTGAAAAACAAACATTTTAAAAATATTACTAAGAAAGATAATTGAAAGTTTATTTATCAAATTTTAGAATGCCTTTAGATTTAAATATAAAACATTTTAATATTTCTGAGAAAAGTATTAGATACGCGAACGTAACGGTCATTTAGATAACTATACGTTTTACCACGCTTGAAGAAGCAGCCCCTTCTTTTTTCCAAACACAGCAAATTTACAACAGAAGCCCCATATTGTTGGGCGTCAAATTAAAACGGCTTAACCCCCGCAGTTAAAGCGCGGTACAGTAGTGTTTAACTATATATAACCTTAAATTTACTCGGGGGTTAAATTCCTCGAGGCAACAAAGTGTGTTGCTAAATTATTAAGGCTAACACACCCGGTATCTAGCTGCTGATGTAGTGGTGAAATGCCTCTCTTCAGGGATGCTATGGCGACTTCCTGTTATCCCGGTGTTTGCCTGGCTGTAGACCTTGTTGACGATGTGCCGATACCAGATACAATGAAGGATAAGGATCGGTAAAGAAGGCAGGAATCACTTGTCGATAAGTCGAAGCACTACTACCCACGTCAACACTCGAAGAAAGTCGGTGGTCAATTCCCTTGTTTCGATACAATCGCTTCCACGAAAATGTCTATCCCCTCCAAAAGAGGTTGAAGTTCTCTGACGCACATTGGCGAATACAACGCAAGTTCAAGTCGTGAGAAATGCATGCTGCATGTTCTCAGACCACAAAGATAAGCCAATGACAGGACTTTCCGTGCAAAGTACAACTTTGTGCAGTTTTCACTTATGTCAGCATTAAAATATAATCTGGGAATTGGCGCGTGTAAGATTTTAAAAGTCTCCCTAAACCTAACTAATACAATAAATGCTAAAGCTTTATAAAAAAAGCGTAACAAGCAAAGAGAAAATTTAAAAGAATTTTTCTAGTTTGCAAAAATACAGTGGAGAGAACTTTTTCGTCAATTAAAAATGAGATAGTTGACGCTTCAACCATGTATACATCGTATATTAGAAAATTGGCATGCCTTGATATCTTGTTTTAAAAGTTCAGAGAATGCAAAACAAATCAAGAGACTTCTGTTTTTGTCAGATGTAAATGATCTTTCACATAAAATTAAACTCTTTTACTGTGTAATAATGTTTCAACACAATTTAATAAGAAAATTGGAAGATAATAAAATTACATGCTTAGAATTATTTTCCACAGTGGAAGAACTAATAGCATTGTTAGAGGATCGAAAACTAATCATTTTTTGGATTTATGGTTGGACAAGAAATGAAACAAATAGATTTTTCTGAAATCGATCAAGAATGTTTACTTTGTCAGCTCAAAATCAAGTATACGTCAAAAACCGATACGGGAAAATACTTTCCCGGTCTAGGCCGGGAGAGTATTTTCCCGTACAGCTTTTATTCTTATTTTAAACAATATAATGCACTCCAGCAAGCAATTTCACAAAGTACATACAAGTGAATTTTTTATTAAAATGTATGCACCTATACTACTTACACGTATAGTACAACTATGATTTATTTATATTTACAGTAATGTTGCAATTTGTACTACCATGAAATAGTGGCTGAACTTTTCCAGAAAAACTGGAGGCTCTAATGCTGTCTATTGTTAATAATTTTTCTGCGCACTTGTCGGTGTTTATTTAAATATTTGATTTGCTATGTTTACTTTATTTGTATAGAATTCATTTATATATCCCTCAGCAACGTTTGAGGACTTCCACCCTCCATGCCGCTTTAATGTAATTAAATCTGACCCAGTATTGACCAAAATTGTTGCGGAGACCTACGGAAGGAGTGCCCTGTATATTCATTAGCATTGGGTAAATTTAAAAAGTTTGCTACACTAATAGCTTTTAGATTTTCAAAAATATTGAATGCGATTTCAGAAAAAATAGTATGTACACCTTGTAGTAATATACTATTTCTGAACGAGCAAGGTTTAGAAAGTGTTTTTTACAATTTCATGCTTGTGCATACACATGCTTAAGAAAATGGTTTAATTTTTTCGAAAATAACTGGTTACATAAAATTCAGTTTTTGGATATATATAAAAATAAAACATTAAATTATAATGATTTAGTAGGACTATGTGAAATTCTCAATTTGAAGGAAAACTGCAGGTTGAACATATATGATCTGTTTAGCAAAGTGATGGTATTTCAAAGGTTGTTGAAGAAGCCAGAATATTTTAAGAAAGATCTATCCATCTGCGAAAGATAGTAGTTTGTTTTCAATAAATCTAAATTAGATACTCTTTTTCGTATTGTCATATTTTCTCAGTATTTCTGCAACAAGCGCTTTTTCGGAAGGAATTTTTTCAGTAATAAATACAAAATGGAGAGAAGAGGGTAATAGTTGTACACCACACTTAATCAGAATCGAATTGATGATTTATTTTAATTTCAGCTTTCGATGTGAAGAACTTTATCGTTACGCAAGTTAGGTTTTGGGCCTTGGGAGCTGCCTTTTTACTATTAATCCGTCGTATTTATCGTTAAATTCGAAAATGCAAAATTTATGTTTTATTTTACGTTAAAAGTTTTCGGTAGGAGTATGTTTGCTATGAATTGATGTAGTGTTGTTTGATGGGCTGTTTTGATTTTAAAGGGTTCTCTTTCTACAAAATCTAAATAATATTTTTGTACGGTTCGGGGACTAATTAATGTTTTTGAAGATCCGGTATCGATTAATAATTTAAGTTCTGCGTGGGGTATTTTTATGTATGGTAAAATTTGTTGATTGATGTTATTTAAATTAATTACGTTTGGTCGTATATGAATCGGTTTAGTTGAAAATAAAAGCGCGCGTTTTCCTCATCGTCCTCTTCGTAATTTTCACATGGGTGGTCACGTTCGTAGTTTTCTAACTGATTTGGTTCATCGTCTCTACTGAAGTTTATATAATTATTTTTGTCATGATTATTATTAAATTCTTCTACTTCTTAGTGGAATAGTTCTACGAAATTGAAGTTTCGTTTTTAACTATAATTTGGTTGGATTTGCGATATTTTTGCGTTTTATTTGGTGTTACCAGATGAAGTGTCCATAGGAGTTGGTTTATAATAAGTATTGGGGTTGTTATTGTTATTTGTCATCGGTGTGTTTCTGTTGGGGTTCGCGCCGAATGATTGCCTTGGCCGGTTTACGTTTTGGTTAAACCTTAGTGGAAATGTGGGTTAATTTGAGTTAAATGTTCGTTTTGGAAATTGTCTAAATTGGTTCTTATTAGAGTTCGAGCTGTTAATTCGTGGTTGATTCACTTGCGCGTTAAATGGTGTAAATTTTGGTTGTGTGGTTGTTTGTCTCGCGGCTTGTATGGTTTTCATCGGTGAGTAGTTTTTATTTGTTTTAGGGTTATATAGTCTGTTTCGGTAATACATAACGTTTTCTTCTTCTATAATCATGTTCATTGCCTCCTCTAGATTTTGGGGATGTTAGAATCTTATTTTATCTGATAACCGTTCGGGTAATGCGTTTATGTAGGTGTTTAGTGCCGTTTCGTCGTACATTTTTGTTTTCCATAAATGGATATTTTGCTCGGGTTATTCGATTTTTAGTTTCGTTAAGATCAAGTTTCTTACATCTTGGCATCTCATACTGAATTGGTAGGGTGATTGGGTGGGTTCCATTCAAAGGTTTATTAAATCGCGGACCAGGCATTTTATGTTTTTTTGGTCGCCGAAATACGCTATAAGTAATCAGTCCTGCTATTGTTCATGGTTATTGCGACTTGCGATTAATGTTAAAGCTCTTCCTGTTTGTCTACTAAGAATTAGGCGTAAAAGTATGACATTACGGTGATTGTCACCTCATTATAAAAAGATTTTAGGAACATTTCACAAACAGTAATGAAAGCTCCTAGTATTGTTTGATTTCCGTCGAATACGGGATTCGATTCGAGATACAACAGCATATTCTCCATGTTTCATATTTTTTAAAATAAATTCAATAGTTACTTTCTAGTCGAGTTCGTATTGCGATTAAAGTTAGTATCTAATTATTTACAGAATCGCGTATATGCAATTACAAAGTGCTATTATTATTTAAAGGATTTCTGCTTGGCAATTGTCTTGTCAATTACTGTATATTTATAGCTTTGTAAATGTTACAATTGATACAGATTGAGTTTCCGGTTTTTCTGAGTGATTTTATATTATTAATAATCTCTCGCAATAACTGCGTTATAATTGTACGTTTTTATTCAGATTTGTGATGAGAAATTAAGTGTTGCAGCTTCTTTACAATTACACACTTCCGTTGTCTTGAAAATGTCTAATTATAAAGTTTCAGGTTTTCCGAATAATTTTTATTTCAGTGATGAGTAATTTGTTTTGTTACAATAAAGTGCATAAATGCTTATAATTATATACTTTCTTTAGTTTACTAAAAGTATTTAATTATAGAAAAATGTGATGAGTGTCAAGTTTGAATGAATTTTTTTTCAGTAATAATTGTTGTAATAAAAGAAATTCATCTATGTATACGTTAAACTTCAGTCTTTCTGAAAAATCGTTTTGTTTTTTATATTAATAATTTGTAGCAAAGTGTGCACATAAATGCGCCTTTAAAGTTTCTTGTTAAAATAGGTTTTTTGAGTAAATTCTTTCAGAAATAATAAATTGCGATAACAAAAAAAAATTCTTACTAGCTAATATCAATAATTTGAAAAAAATATGGTTAGGATAAATGAACTTACATAATTTTCATTGCCAATTTCATCTGTTTTCCTTCTTTGGGTTTGGCGATTTTGTACCTTGTCCAAGTTTTGTTCTTCCAGATTAAGAATTGATATTCCAGACCACTAGTTCTTCGAATTTAGGTGTCCTAGTGACCTTCTGAATCCTATCGGCTGTGCCAGTTAGGTTTTGAGCCTTGGGAGCTGCCTTTTTAAAAAAATTTCTTCCAAAACTTTTCTAGCAAATTTTATTTATACAGAAATTACAAATTGATTTGTAATTTACAACAACTGTATCAAAATTATTCTAAGTTGAAATTATTATTAAATGAACTAATTTATGGCGAGTAGCCTGAACAACCAACAATGCTAAAGTTGTAAGGCTCAAGACTAACTGACCTTCTTGGACTCTCCAGGGTATTTATGTTGTCCCTGCCCCTCACATTGCTCGTGGGACCTGCAAAGCTCATGTCTGCTTATTTCTTTATTCATTAATACAAAGTAACAATTTTAATTCTAACAATAAGTTTTTATAGTCCATTGTGACCTGCACCTGCAGAGTCAGGTTACGTCTGGAATACATTGTATTCACATCCGTTCTCATGTCTTCTGTCTGACTTCTATTAACCTTTTATTATCTATCCTTGAACAATACAATGTAGCAAGTTAACTTAAGATTCAATAATTCGATTTAATTATACATATATTTATTTTGGGGGATATGCAACTTGCATTATGCAAAAAGTCGCTTTTAGCTGCTGCTAAAAGTAATAAAAATATACGTTCAAATTTAAAAAGTAATAAACGTATAAATTTTTAAAAAAGGAGTTTTTATTTCTTATTGCCATTATTAATAATATATTGCCCACTATTTAAAAATTCAAAAGGTGGCAGTCCTAGGACTCGTTTTTAAAATGTTCGTGTTGTCTTACGTGTACGAAATCCGCTACCCTGTATAACGAATTAAGAAAATTGTAAACGCAGTAATATAATCCTTTTATTTTAAAGAGTAACCAATGTGCTGATATCGGCGAAACCGATACGTCTGTTTATATTGCAATATCATTATGATAATTATAACTTCTTTTATACCATGTATAATATCTTCAGATATACTGAAATTTTTATTTTATGCTTATCTTGTAACAATTTTCAAATAATCCATCTTATATATAAAACTGAGTATACAACCTTTAACTTCAAATAAAATTGTGAAAACTTGAAAGAGCCACCTTGAGGGTGAAGAATATTGTTGAAAAAAAGTTGAAGCTTCGAGAAAAGTCAAGCTCGACTTTGTAAATCTCAAAGCTTCGAGAAAAAATTCAAACCTTCCACTTTTTAAATCTTGAAGTTTCGAAAAAATCCATGCTTCGACTTTTCAAATCTCAAAACTTCGAAAATAAATCGAAGCTTCGACTTCATTTAAAAAAAGTATATAGCCTTTCAAGCTTTCGTAGCAAGGACTTAATGGCTTAATTTACTATTCTGTTCTAATTTGTGAAATTTGCATGTTTTGGTTGAAACCACCTCTTAGGCATAGTTAATTTTCTAAAAGCAATCCGATTCACTCTATCCTGATTGTAGCCGTGTTTAATTTAAACAGTTTTAATCACAAGGTTTTCCGGTTTCCCGTTCTTTGCAGGTTATTTTCTGTTTATTATTAGTTAGTGTATATATATTGTTCGCAACATGCTCAAATTGATTAAACTGTCATTTCCGCTGTAAAAGGCTTATTACGCACAGCATCTACCATAGTGGTTGCTGTCTCACAATGCTTATCTAATAATTAGTTGAATATAAAATGGAATCTTACTTCCTGTTTTTAATTGTTTATAAATACATTCAACATTCAATTCAATGCAGAAGATTATACTCCAAAGGCTTTCGTTTGTTCGTTATCATAAATTACAGTAACCTATGACCCCTTTATACTCGACACTCCAAGTAGTAAACTTGCTTTATTTGATAATGTTATTCATTTACCATTGATATAATGAGTAAACAGTTTGTTAAATTAAAATCTCAAATAATGTTATATTACAAACGCCAGTTGTTTAAGTGCGATAGAAGGTGTTGCACGTTAGGAGTTTAGGAGTTCGTATATATACAATAAGATTTCAAGAAGTACTTCTTAAGGTAAGTACAGTATCATAAAAAGCAGTGCAGAATGTACTGTTCTTAACTGTCAAGCTGCTGAAGAAATACAGAATTGTTAGCAACTATCCCAATAGATGTATACAAACAGAAAGAAATAGCAATTAAAAATATTGTTTATAAAATAATATATTGTGTAACAAATGCATGAAATGTAGTACTTTTTGCACGAATTTGGAGTTTGCAGCACTAAAGCGAGTGTCACTACACGAGTGTATAAGGTCATCAGAGCGTCGTGTACACGTCATGGTTTCTACGACTTACTTATCTAATTTTCCTTTAATAATTATTAATAATTTTTAAAATTTGGAGTTACCTTTGATTTGGAAAAGGTTTATGAAATGACTTGGAATAAAGACGTCTTAAAAAAATTATATGAATGAGGTTTAAAGGAAAATTGACGTTGTTTATCAGTTCCTTTCTGCAAGATCACAGCTTTTAAGTTCGGCAGGATAGACATCATTAACAACCTTATAGCTAGAAAATGCAATACCTTGCAGTTGAGTTCCCAATGCTCCACACGAAGATACTACATTATCCTTGTTCCTTTTATCCGAAAGCAGGTTTATTTTTGTGAAAAATACTTACCTAACATTTTTCAAGTGGTCCGTGTTGGAAATGAAACCCGAGACCTCGGGATTAGTAGTCATACTCAAACCTATCTATCCCACGGAGCCGCCTGAAAATAGGATACCGCAAGATCTCTGCCTAACTCGACATTATTAACTATCTCAAATAATAACACCTGTCTGTTGCAAAAAATGTTAAGTTCTGGACCGTTCTTGGGCGTTGGGTGAAGAGCGGGAGGCGCCGATAATCAAAATGCATTTGGTTGCCTGATATACATATAATTGCTGCGAGGTTTAATTGGAGCCCCTCTTTTGCTACCGTATTTACCTATGTCGCTGAAGTCTGGTTACTAAAGCCAATGCAAGCTTTTTGCTGCTTATACCTAAAAACTCTAAATTTATCAGAGAAATTCACCAAGGCTGCTCTATTGCTATCTAAAAAATACTACCCTACTATTCTACTAAAGAAAACTAGACTACGATAACTCACCTCGATTTATTCAAACAGAAAAATTCTACACCAAGAATCTTTATCAATTGTTATTCACACATCAGTAAAATTACCTACAACCTCGTTTTGAAATTATTATCGAAATAACATTTTATCCTTTAATAAACAATTTAAAGTAACAGGGCTTAACCATACATGTTACGTTACTCCTGGTTTTAATATGAGCTCATAGTAAGACTTTTAAATACTCATGCTAAATTTTGCACTGCAAATTACCATAAGTCCCTCTTAATTTGCACACAATCAAATATTACAAAAATCATTTTATGAATATAAATTTCTACATAAAACAGTTAAATAATAAATCATAAAAGTTCAATAAGTAACTCTTTAATCCATAGAGTTTATAAAAATATTCCCATAAGGCACAAAATTGTCATAACACACCAAATAACCACAAAAATAAACAATGTTTCACAAAAATCTGTTACTGGAACTGCAATCATATCATCGATGCCTGATGTCCTCACCAATCACTGCACGTTCTCAAACCTCACCAAATTGTATAACACCATTCGTGATGGCAATCAGCTACTCAAATCTCTCGACTACCAAGTGACGGTACATCCAACTCCCCCAATTCCGCTACTGGTCCATTTACCATAGGTAAAACACCAAATCGATCCATCAATACTCTCTACTCCATTATGTGCACAACTTGCACCAACCACCAAAATATAAAGCTGTCTTTACTTACAGTATTCAAACATGCTTCGCATTTGTCAAAATGTACTTCAACACATTTCTGGACTGCTAGTAAAACATTACACCAACTTGTGTATGATATTATCACCTTTAATTCAAATATTAAAATTCACTAAAAAAAATCAACAGTAATTTCTTCACCAATATTAGTGGACGCGTCGAAGACCAGCAAAAAAGAGCTCTATCACCACATCCTTGTGGTTATATAGCCAAATCTAACCCCCTTAATTTGAAATTTCTCGCAAATACATCAATACAAACAAACTAGCCTTCTTGGTAATTATCGAAACGGTTAAGACCCTTCCACAAACAAAATTTTTAACTGCCCTTAAATTCCAACAACACACGAGGTAACCTTCAACAATTCCCCATAAATTTCGTATCCGAGCACCAAACCACTATCGAAATCCTAGAATTATCAACAATACAAGCAACAATTTACCACGAAAATACACTTTAGCTTTGCAACGTATCTTTATTTCGCGGAATCCTAGCCCCTACTAAAATAAGTTCCTTGGTTACCACACGCTCATTATAATGCACGTATTAAGGTCGTTTCACTCTAACCTACATACGAAAATTTTCTCTTTCTTACTTCGTACCCACTCTATTCTATCCCAATCTACCATGTATTCTACATCCTTTATCCTTTTTACGGCATGTTTGCAAACCCTCCCTAAACAATCTTAAAACTATCGCTTGTTTCTATATATGAAATCCAATAATCTTTCTCTGTTCCTCATATGCAAGTTTCATCTGTCCTTGATGAAATCAACACTCTAAATGATATACAAAATACGTTCATCCTACTCCTATAAATACACGAATTATTAATCTTTCTTTATCTCACAGTTTTTTTTCAAAGTCAAACGAACACAACACATGATATCTCTATCCCTTCTAATACATGCTAGAAACAATCTTTCCTTATTCTATGTCGTTCCTTGTCTGTTATTAACACTCCCTCTTTTCAACGGTTATTTGCGCACATTTTCTGCTTGGATACGTAGAAATCTAGCGACTTGTTGACAACAATAATAACACAATGCTACTCAGAAATCCTTGATAAACACCTTTCCCACTCGTAAATTAATACTAAGAACGTGTTATTTGTCTACACCTTTTTATTCGAATTTACTAGAACCCGTAACCGTTAAGCTTGTTTCTTTTTTGCTATAATTATGCTTTTGAAAGTTATACAAATGCTAACGTTTTACCAATTATATTTACACTTTATAAACTATGATAATATATACACTAGGTATATATTCAATTATAACGCCTGTTATTTGCAACAGGTATTTATGATTAAAGGATTATGCTCCCTATCATTTAAACATTGTGAAAGTTCTTTGAGAATATGTACGCACGCTAAAAATGATGCAAATTAACTCTTGCATTTAATGAAATTTTTTATTAGAATCTTTAATTATTACGCTAGAGATTAGGAAAGCGTTTTAAAGTTTGATTAATTTGTTTTTACATGCAGAAACTTGCAATAACTTATTAAATAGCTTGTCTAATCAAAATTAACAAACAAGTTACACAGAAATATATATTGTTGTGATACTGTAGCAATACCCCTGTGCGCCCTTTTTGTAAATTAAAAAGATCAAAATTTTTAATCTGTCAATTTTTAATTTTTAATGTATAACCTTAATTGCGTCGGCTAGCTCAGTTTTTGAATTACGCACGCAGCTTGCGACAATACGACATACAAAAAATTTAAATCTACCATCTACCTCTCCTTCCTGTTTTAATCTTTAAACCAAAACGCCATTAAGCACAAATTATTATAATGTTCTCAAAAATATTTACAACGTATAAAAAAGGTTAAAAATTCTTTAACTAGAATTTTCTTCTAATAACTGAATAAGAAAATTTAATAATTATTATCCCCAAGGATGATCAAAAAAGCCAGCAAAATCACTATTATTATTAATTATTAACTGAAGCCTGATGAACGTTTATTTAACCTCTTTTACTACTTACGTAATTTACAACGTATACTCAAAAAAGTAAATCTTGCCGACCCCTCACATAAATTATCATGAAAACAATTTTTAAAGTATTTAAATTAGTAATATTCAATTAAGTATTAAATTTTAAATGATTCAGTTTAGCAATGTTCAATAAAATATCCACAAAAAAAATAATAAAATAATAAACATTCAGATTGGCTAACCTGTTCTTTTTAGTTTGAATCAATCTCTGGTCCAACCGTTTTCGGTATTGTGTGCATTCCTCATAGCATCGCCTTAAATACACTAGCGTCCTCCATTAAACTCCTTGACCATTAATCGTTGAAGTAAATGCTTGTTGCATTTCCTCATTTGATTCAGTAATAATCTCAGTAGGAAGTGTTGTGTAAGTGTTCGAAAAGGGTCCCGGAATGTTATCGTGTGGGAAATACCAGTCTTAATCGGGAATTATCTTGAACATCTTTTAATTTCGAAGTACGAGGATTTTTAGGGAAATGCCCCAGAAGAAATAACAAGAGGGTGTCAAAACCCGAGATCAGAAAAGTGAATCTGACCTAAAATTTACATGAGAAATAATAGGGTACACTAATGCTAATACTAACCTAAAATAAACATTAATAATAAGGACGCTAATATACGTACTTAAAAACCACTAGAGGGTTTTCAAAATCAAATGTTAAATTACTTCTATATTAATCGCGTCTCTAGGTAAGTGCAATATATTTCATTGCATTAAGGTTGCAACTATTACCTTTACATTAGTTGGGGAAAACACTATTAGAGAACTAGTACACAACTATGTTTTCACTACATAATCATTTTTAAGCCAAAAATACCAATTATATCGAAAACTTACTTTGCTTAATGGAAAACGTTTTTGGCGAACAAAATTACTTTCTAAGTTCTTAAACTAATAACAGAAACGCACTATGAATACGTTTATAAATGCATTCAATTAAACGAAAACGTTCATTTATTTATCGTTACTGTGGGTTACAGTACCAGAAGGTTTATTATAAATACCTGGTGAGCGATTTTTGACTGTAGATACCTCAGAAACAACTAAAATCCATTATCTCCTGGACTCAATTCAATTCAATTTAACAAGTTTCCACTGGGACTTAAAATCAAAAACTAGGTCTTCTTAATTAACATCATTTTCTCCAACATAAAGTTATTTACTGAAAGAATAATTGTCCTAAAACTGAAAGTAACTCACTTGGTAATATATTATTCTGAACTTCATAGACTAACCGGGTTAATCACTTGGATACCTATTATCGATAATTAATTGTACCTACTCAAGTTGAATGTTATCTGTTTTGAAGGTGACGACAAAGTGTTAAATAAAAAAATTATCTTCCCTTGATATACACCAAGATTGTCTTCGGCAAAATTCGGACAAATAAATTAAGACTGCAAATTGAAATTATTTGTGACGTTTTTCTTTATCTGATACATGTAATATTATCTTACTGACACATTAATTTAAACCAGAGAAAGGGCTTTTTATTTTCTGAATCAGCATAATATAACGTGTGACACTTCTTCGTTCCAAGACGATGAGGTCATATGCGCCAGCGTTAAACTTTATTAATCAAAACAAATGAATAGTTAAACTACATTAATTTAGAGTACAAAGTAGCCATGATATCATTTTGAATCTTTAAAATCACTATAATAAGTTTAACAAGCTTCGAGTATGAACAATGTGTGGTACAAAAATAATCCTTCCTTAGGTCAAGAATTCACGTAACCTAAAAGCTATATTTTTTAAAGAAAGCCAAATGTATACAACAACGATGTCTCTGCAACAGTAACTGCTAGAAGTGAATTACAAACAGTAGCTGAAGCAAAGTTGAGGAATACTGATGCGAATACTTATGTCAACAGCAAACCAACTTAAATAATTTCTGGATTATACAAAAATGTTCACTTAAAGAAGACACCTATGTTGTCATTACAGGTACCTGGTGATTACATTCAACATTATAAAATTTCAACCCTGGTCTAAATATGAGTAATAAAAAATATATAAATATATATATATATATATATACAGGGTGTCCCAAAAGTCATGGTCCAAATTGAAGGGTTTGATATCTGAGATTAATACCTATAGAGATGGTAAAGTGATCTAGATATGTTAATTATAGGAAGGACCAATTGCTTTTGTAGCAATACCGATGGCAGTGTAGCGGTTATGTAATAAATAAAGCAACTACAACAAACTACTTAATAAAGGGTATAAATACCTTAAAGCCTGTGGCGCTCGGGGCAATAAAGGTCACACACAAAGGGTTAGCGGACAACCAAAAACGCACGTCCGGTGTCGGTGTCGCTTACAAAAGCTCTCGTGCAACTGTCTTCTGTAACGGTTCGAGTACGACGGTGTCACTTCCGCACTCCACTGCCGGTATAAATGTTTCACTAAACTGTAAGGTACCCGCACTAATGGTATTTATTGTCACCAATACCAAATTGTTCGATGATGACGTAACATACCGCCCACCAAATTTATAGAATTTTGAAAAGGAGGGAAGTAGTTGGGTGAAGGAAATCACATGGGATTACTTGCTAGGAAAACAGGTAACGAAAGATAGGGTGGTACACTACAGCGAGCGATATTACCAACTATGCAAAATATAAAACTATATATATGAAAATAAACAAATATTAAAATTAATATACTACCATACATGTAAGAAATGTGATATACATCTAAACATAAAATAAAATTAAAATACCGGTAGCGGCGCTAGTTTGACCAAAGGTCGTTTTAATGTGCCATGTGCAGTTTTGATCTCAAGGACACGTATATACCGTCCGCACCGGAAAGTATTAATAATACGACCAAACTTCCATTGAAGTGAGAAAGCTGGTCGTCCTTGATGAGGACAATAGTGTCCTTTTCAACTTGTGGACACCTACCTTAGAGTGCCATTTAACTTTCTGATTCAGAGTATGTAGAACTCATGGCTCCAGCGAGCCCAAAAATCTTGATGGAGTTTTGCAGGAGTTTCCACCTGCTCTTAATGATAAAACGTTGGTTGAATGGTCCTCATCTGGTGGTGCAAAAGAGGCTCCATAGTTAGGAAATGACCTGGTGTTAAGCAACGCAAGTCATTTGATCCGAACTCAAAGCGCAGAGTGGCCTTGAATTTAAAACAGCTTCAATTTGAGTAAGAACTGTGTAAAGTTCCTCAAAGGAAGTTTTGTTCGCCGATTACGCGAGCTAGGTGTGTCTTTACCGACTTAACACCGCTTTTCCACAAGCCACCGAAGTGAGGGGCGCTAGGTGGATTAAACGACCACTTTATCTTTTCTGAGGTTACTGCACTATGCAGATAACTCGTAAGCTGACGATAGGCACTACAAAATTAGTACCGCAATCACTAAATACTTGAGAACAACGTCCTCGACGTGCTATAAATCGTCGCAAAGCGGCAAGAAACGCGTCTGCCGACAAATCCGAAACAAGTTCAATATGTGCTGCCTTAGTGGCAAAACAACGAAATGCAAATATAGTCCTTAAGAGTTTTAGAGCATCGTCATTCGGTAGCCTTTAATAAATGCGGCCAGCAAAATCAACACCAACAATACTGAACGGTTTGATTTGGGTAAACGTGCTGGCGAGTCTCCAATAGGAGGAGTTACCAGGACCGGTTTATTAGAAAACATCTATGACATGATGATAAATAATTTCGGATTGAATTTTTAATAGAAAGGATCAGAAATTCTGTTGGATAAGATACGCTGTGGTATTAACACCGGGATGGCAATACCTTTCATGAGTTGACCGAATGATAAGTTTTAATGTGCCGCTGAGGCAATAACGCAGGAAACTTTTCGAAATAGGAAGCGAAGAATGTGTCAAGCGCCCACCTACTCTAAGATATATTTGTGGATCAACAAATGGAGAAAGTTTTCGCAAGCTTTTAGGTAATTTACGGTTTGCCTTGATCGAAGCTATTTCTTTGAAAATGTAACATTTTGTACATGCCGAACGATAATCATGAGAGCATTGTGTAATTCAATGTCTGTTAAGGGACCCGTATGACGTTGAGCCATGGGTTTAGAAAATCTATAAATGTAAGCCACGATTTTATATAACGATGAAAAGCGACTTAGTAAAATGTCAATGACGTTTGGATCTGTTTGAGCGACAAATGTTAGGATCTTCTTTTCCGTAGTTACCTCAGCAATTGAGGTTGACAATGTTGGTTGAGGCGGCCACGAGTCACTAGGGTAGTGAAGCCATTCAGGCCCCGCCCACCATAGCGAACATGAAATAACCGCGCTTGGCATTAATCCCCGAGATGCAGGATCAGCCGGATTATGCGAAGATTTAATATAAAACCATCGACTAGGTGCAATGATTTCTTGAATGTGACTAACACGGTTTGCCACAAAGTTTTCCAACGAAAAGGTGGAGAACGTATCCAAGTGAGAGCGACTGTAGAATCACTCCACGCTGAAACATCGGAGATTTCAATCAAGCCTTGATAAGACCGAATGGTAAAAGAAAGTAAATCGGTTAATAAAACGGCGGCACATAATTCCAAACGTGGAATGAAATGCGCTTAATTGGAGCTACTTTTGTTTTAGCGGTTACAAATTGTACAGTTATTTCTCCAGTAGTTTGATTTATGAACTGAAATATACTACCGCTGCATACCCTACCTCGCTAGCATCGCAAAACCCATGCAAATGACAAGTAAAAGGATCCGAAGGGGTAAACAACGTGGTAACTTTAATGACGATAATAACGGCAACTCTTCTTGATACTGCTGCCATTGAGACGAAATATCTGCTGGTGGGATGTCATCCCAATTTAAACCTAACATCCACAGATGCTGGATTAGGCGTTTTGCAAAAGTGTTAGTGGGGCTAAAATCCTAATGGATCATATATTCTGGCAACTTGCGAAAGTATGTTGCGCTTTGTACATATTGGGTTTAATGGTTTAACCCGAAATGAGAAAATATCTTCTGTAGGTGACCATTAAGACCTAATATTTTTATTGATTCGTCAGAATCGAAATCGAGTGAAGTATATTGGCAAAAATCTGACGGAATGCCTTCCAAAATAGAAACTGAATTAGAACTCCATTTTCGAAGTTCAAAACCAGCCAAATGTAAAAGTCGGATAAGTTGATCTTTAATTTCTCGGGCCGATTGTATAGAATCTCCACCAGCGACGAAATCGTCAATATATAGATTTGACCGTATAGCCTCAGCGGCTAACGGAAACCTTTCCTTCTCAAAGGCTAATGGCTGAAAGTTAACTTTTAAATTCAAAGATCTAGAAGTTTATAACGGCATGATATCTTTCTTCATCTACATAGAGATCAATAAATTCATTTTGAATGGCTACTGACAAATTATGCACCTGTTATTTTGTTTCTGTTTCTTTAGATGTTCATTGAATAAGGAGTCATATACAGATAAAAGTTCAGTTAATGCTAGGAAATTTTCATTAGAGGACCACCAACTTTACTGCTATTCCCACTGAATGCCAAACCTCTCAGCTGAAAATAAAGTCGCTTGAAGCACTCGCTTAAAGAGTTCCTCTCAAACGTGTATAACTTGTTCAATGGACTTCAACAACATGTCGTCTAGTGAACATGCTGATTTACCAAGTCGCTCTATGAAATACTTTTTGTGTGATACACTGCTTTTGTGTTCTAGAATTATGTCATAAAGCTGAAGTTTGCTGTAAATTTTGTAAAGCAAACAATACCGTGCTTGCTTATGTCTACTCCACACTAACTACTTTCTATGCATAACTCTTCATTCACCAGTTTTTTTTAAGAATAGAGTTGAGCAAACAACTACCAGCATCATGATCTGGAAAGGATAGAGGCAGTTTTTCGTGCAATTTTCTTTATATCAAATGATGTATCAAAGTATGATGTTTCGAAGATGAGTGGTAAAATTTAATGACGAGCTGTCTGAAAGTAGCATTTTTGGTCAGAATTAGAATTGACCGTAACTCTCAGTGATGTCAAAGTAGCAGGTATGGTTCTTCTTCCTACTATTGCAAGAGTTCAAGTTATGGTGAAACTTGTGGTGCTTCAGACAAACAGGTCGATAGTGATTGCTGACTTTTAGTGACCTCTTTCTTGCGATTCCTTTTTCTTTACTCCTTTGCGCTCCTGACTTATGAGTGTTATCTCATTTTTAGTACACATCAGAAATTTTAGACACTATACTAGAAAGAATTAGATTTTTTTAAATAACTAGTTTTAATTTCGTGGTCACCCAATAACTCCTTAAAGAAAACTGACGAGTCGGTTATTTCAAATGCATTTCACAAATTACTGATAGCAAACGAAAGGTCCACCTACGGCTGGAACGTTAACTCCTTTCAAATTCAAACATCTAGAAGTTTGTAACGGCATGATTTAGCCTCATGGTCATTGTCAGCAACTATTCAGTATTTGCAAGTGAACCCAAAAAAAAGATGAATGGTAAAATGGAGGTCCTCTGTGTGAACGTTGCCACGCACGTTAAAGATCCCTACCTTGCTTGGAACAGCAAGGGTTCGGCGAAATTCCAAATTTTCTAGGTTAAAAAAGATCGCTTCCTGACTAATGTAGTTAGTACCTTCGGGTGGAGCATTGCAAAAAAATCAAATGTAGGGACCCAATGAAAGACATTTGCACGTGTGAAAGATATTCCACGGACACTATGTAAAGAGTGAAACAGACAAAGCTAAAATTTGTTTTAAATTATGCCGTTTAACTTTACTACCATAAATCATCTACCTGATTTTGAAATGCATTGTGTAGATCCCAACATCCTATAAACACAATGAATAAGCATTATTGTCATTTCGATGTAAGCATAAGCAATTAATAATGGTAAAATATTTTTCATGAAGACAAGCACGTGAAATGTTAAGCTAGCCGGCACTGCTTTAAATGTGTGCATTCATTCATTGTATTTTGAATCTGTTAAACGGTGTAGTTTGAAACCAACCTATACTACGCTACAGATTATAAACTATTGTTTATAGATAGCAGCAGAAGAGTA
The DNA here is from genome assembly GCA_036346225.1 of Platerodrilus igneus. NCBI lineage: Eukaryota > Metazoa > Arthropoda > Insecta > Coleoptera > Lycidae > Platerodrilus > Platerodrilus igneus. The sequence goes on from JARFIW010001008.1 coordinate 1,302,251, forward strand.
ATTTAATCTGTCGCACCCACAAAATCAGTACCACATACGAACACATCATCCACGTTGAAAAGCAAACCTACGAAACGCAGCCAAAAATGCTTCTATCAATAAATCCGAGACTAGTTTTAAGTGCACCGCTTTTGTATAAAACAAACAAAAAACACAGATAAGCCTTTAATGTTTGTGCTCCTTGGATTTTACCCACCGTAACAAAAAAAAAGAGTCTCCAAAATCAACGCCCGTATGTAAACACGTTTTTTCAGATGTGACTCGCGGAGAAGGCAACTTTGTTCGGATGAGAGGTTAAATGGTGGTCCCGTGTGTGAGTGTTGTCACGCACGTTAAAGATCCCTATCTTGCCTGGAACGGCAAAGGTTCGGCAAAATTCTAAATTTCCAGGCAACAAAAAACTCGCTTCCTGGCCAATGTAGTAGCTTAGGGTGGAGCATTGGAAAATCACATGTAAGGAGAAGGCAACTCTTCCATGCAAGGAAGTAGGTTTGATTTGAAAACAGCAAACACACGAGCTCAAATACTGTCTAATTTCTTGCCGAGCCGACAAAATCCAAACATGTTGCTGCTACAAGGAATAAGTAGTGCGATTACCGCAATGCAGGTTTGAATGTGGCAATCAGTAATGATGAAAATAAGTTAAATGATGTGACTTACACAATAGTAGAAGATATTTAACATGATAGGACGTTTCCGAATGCTTCAAACTACCGCTCACCCTAAGGAAGCTCCGTCCATCAACAAAAGGGTACAGAGGGCAAAGTTGTTTATTTACTAACTGTTCTTTTTTTAATTTTCCTAAATTTCCTAAAAATACGGTAACCTGGACGTGGTTAACCAGTAATTCTAATGCATGTGTCCTTTCGCATTGTTGAATTTTATCGACGATAATTTGATATTGAAGATAAAGCGACGACAGTACGCGATGATTCCTCGGATTCTCTGTAAATCCGAAAATTTTCGTACTAATTCATCCAATACCTCTTATGAAAGAGATAATATAACAAGGGTAGATTTGATTTCAATTACGACCTGAGACAACTCATCTGATTCCGATTCACCACGAGAAGGATGATGTGGTAGCCAACTTTCGACAGGAAATTTTAACCACGAAGGTCCTGCCATCCAAAGAAAATAATCAATCAATTTTGAACCAGTTAGGCCACATGAGGCGTCATCCGCCAAGTTGTCTCTGAACCTTACATAGTTCTAATTTCAAAGAGGTACTCGGGATTGAACTGCTGCAACGAACGTTTTCCATTTATTGAATGACGATTTTACCCAAGCGAGTGCTATGATAGAGTCTAACTATGCGAAAACGTTAAACTCTAAATTATGAAATGTTCTTTTTACAAACCCTACAAGATGTGCGAACAAAACTGCTGCACTAATTCTCAACGACTCGACGAAACCTCTCGGTCCAAACAAAATTAACAAAAATGTTGTCGTTTTAATCAATACAACAAGAATACACATTAGAAGAGTAGTCCGCTTCTGATGGGTCACAAAAAGCATGTTAATCACGTTGTCTTATTTCTTTACAAATCACTTAACGAGGAATTTGTAAACTTGATCAGATTGAAAGTTTGGATAAATATTTTTCTATTCATAAATAAGACTACCTGGAGGTCGTGCATCCCAATTGATTCCCAAAATCCATAACCGCTGAATAAAATATTTTGTGAAGAATGTATCCAGATATTGACGAAGCACAAAAGTTGTGATTTCTAGAGATTTCTCAGAGTCTAAAATAGAGCGAATGGTGCAGCTGACGGCACCCCTATTGACCGCTAAAGTTGTCTGCCCAAGTCCATAAATCGGAACTTGAGAACGTATGCGTGGAAGCCAAAGTTTGCCCACGCAATCATCTCGAATAAAGCTAGCTTGAGAGCCAGGGTCTAAGAGTACCCTGATCGGTTTTATCTACCAGAACGATCTTGAACTTCCACAACAGCAGTGGAGAGTAAGACAGTAACCCCAAGATTTGAATTCGTCTGTGAAGACAAAACATTTGCCGGAATAGGAGATGCTGACTGCGTCCTATTGGCATTTTTATGCATATGTGTAGCGGTCGGTTCAGCTGAACGGCTAGAAGCAGGTTGCGGTTCAAAATGTAGCAAGGTATGATGCGGCTTGGCGCAAGTTTGACAAGAGTTATAGGATTTGCATTGCATGGACGCATGGTCTGTTCGTAAGCAATTTAAACAAAGGCGTAAGCATTTGACAATGTCGAAACGTTCCGTCGGAGTTTTCTTTAGAAACGATTGACATCTTTAAATTAAGTGATTGCCTTTGCAAAAAGGACAATGGTGCGAAAATGAATTCTTTGAGTCACTGGAGCTACTTGGTGTATCCAGTGAAACTACGTTGGAAGAAACTTTTGGTTTAAATTGAAACGCTGAGGATTTCTTAGGCACTGATGTGTGAGATGTATGGACAGTCGTCGAATAAGAAACAGGTGCGGTTAAAGAAAAGGTTTCCAACGCTGCACATTGTTGAGTTAAAAAATATTTCAAATCCTCGAAATTAGATATTTGCTTTGGATCCGATTGGAGTTCAAAGCGTTTTCTAGTGAACGGAACGAGTTTTTCTAAAAGAAAATCGACTAGAATAAAGTTCCAATGTTCAGTGGGAAACTTTAAGTTAGTTAGAACAGCAAGATTCTCTGAAAAACAATCAATAAGTGCCCTAAGTTTCTTAGGCTCTTCTGATTTTAAAGGTGGAAAGTCTTTCATAGCTTTCCAATGCAACGTTGCTGATAAACGTGGATTGCTAAATCGCTCACGCAAGGCATTATATGAGATAATAAAATTATCCCCCGAAATGGGTACCGATTTAATAATTTTCAAAGACTCCCCGCTACAGCAATTGATAAGGTAATTCAGCTTTTCAATATTGGTCAATGACGCATTATTATAAACCAGACTATCAAATAAATCGATAAAAGATGAGAATTAAGTTACCTCATTATTAAAATGTGGAAGCTTTAACGGTAACAATTTTGATCCCGTGCTGCTTGGAGCATTTTCCGTAATTTGTGCCCGCATTTCTTGCATCGTTTCAAGATGCAGCAGTATGCAATTATAAGCGGAATCCACCTCTTTCCGTAAAGCGTTGTAATTCAATAATTCTACATCGTTACGTGAAGCTAAGACATCAATTAAAACTCTATTAAATTGGAGTAAATGTCATTTACTCCCCTTGTTTGAATCTGGAATAACGTTTTTAAACTCGAATCACTTTGTATAGCGTTGCCAAGTTTCAACATCTCCATAATGCGTACCTTAAATAACTCAAGTTCTGCCAAATGTGTTTTTTGGAGCCATAATGACTGTTATTCTGAAAGACCTACAATAAAATGCTGTAAACGGTAACCGCTCAGCTGTGTGCTGAGAAATATTAAAATATTATGGGTTGTTGTTCAAGGCACGAAAAATGTAAAATATCGCATAAATCAATAAATCACGTTTATAACTATTGGCCTGCAATGGGTTTTAAGCAACACGTGGAAAACTAAGGGTTTGTCAAACAACGCGTTACGATAAAATTTACAGTTTACGGGCGGCCTTTACATCAAAGCTCAGAGGGTCCACCAACTTCTAACATGTGGTTATCATATTTGCAAGAAAGATGCAGCTTTTGCATTTTATTACTCCTGCAAATGTGTTCAATATTTTACTGCAAACCGACTGAAGGGTTGCATGTGATACTAAAAACGCGCAATGGCTTTTAATGCAAATTAGCAAATTTTATATTAAAGGATTTGTTTGTAATTAACCGCTTGCTGGTTTAATTACGGCGAAATTGCTTAATTTAGTTTAAAGACCGTATAAATAATATTTACACATTTAACCCGCTGAATATGGGCTTTAAGCACAAATTTAAAAACTAAAATAAATAATTAAAAACACGCTCGCTTAAATGCAAAAAGTTTAGGACATGCGTAAAACATAGGACTAGTAAAATTCGGATCGTATGGACCAATAAATGTAGGGATGGTAAGGTGATCTAGATATGTTAATTATAGGGAAGGACCAATTGCTTTTTGTAGCAATACCGATGGCAGTGTAGCGGTTATGTAATAAATAAAGCAACTACAACAAACTACTTAATAAAGGGTATAAATACCTTAAAGCCTGTGCCGCTCGGGGCAATAAAAATCACACACAAAAGGGTTAGCGGACAACCAAGAACACGCACGTTCGGTGTCGCTTCCAAAAGCTCTCGTGCAACTGTCTTCTGTAACGGTTCGAGTACGACTGTGTCACTTCACGCACTCCCACTGCCGGTATAAATGTTTCACTAAACTGTAGGGTACCCGCACTAATAGTATTTATTGTCACCAATACCAAATTGTTCGATGATGACGTAACAATACCTATTCAAATAACTATACAGTGTGTACAGTATAAAATGCAGTACATGGGGATCTTGGAAACTGTAGGAGATACGATCTTGGTTAAATGGGACAAAAGTTGCATAATCATGAGAGTATCTCAGATCGGTTTTCAAATTTCAAAAATTTTTCATAGGTTACTAGATAGAGGCAAAAAACACAAAATTGACGATTTCTTTATTTGCTCGTAGTTAGTCTACTAATTGAAATAGAATGTTCAAATTTGGTACATCATGGTAATTCCACATTGCGCTTCACATTTTCAACTTAGATTTTGTCTAGGGCATTTAGATTTTGCGTGACGATGTTCAACTTTTTATTTTTAAATAGCCGCCATATTGGATTTTTACATTTTTGAAATGCTGACACAAAACCCTTTTCAAAGAGGTATAACATGGCTATGTTTGATTGAATCAAAACACTAAAAATTCAACATAACTATGTTTTGGTCGTAGTAGGCCTTAATTTCCATTATGACAAACAAAAACAATTGCTCTAAAAATTTTAAACTCAATTTTCAGTGGTAATAAAAACAGTAAAAAAACGTAGAAAATTGAAAATAAATCTGTATTAATCAGAACTTACATAACTATGCATTAACAAAGAATAAATACAAACTAGCATCTATTCAATACAAAATATTATTTAAGCTGTTTTTAGTTGTCATTGATGTTCAGACAATTGCAAATTAACAATCAAGGGAAAAAAATATAACAATAGACAGCAACATGAATTCATTATTTATTTTAAATGTTCAAATAACCCCCCATTTTGTTGAACACACAACCGACACCTTTTATAAACATCTTTACAAGATCGTCTTATCATAGTTGGAGTTATTTTATTTACGGCCTCTTGGACTGCTTGTTGTAATTGGCCTACATTATCATACGTTTTTGAGTACACACGACTTTTTAAATGGCCCCATATTAGTTTTCATTATACTCAGAATTAAAAAAATTTCTAATAATCAGAGCATTGTGGGGTGGAGCGCCATCATTTTGAAAAATCATATTTTGCAAAGTAGCGAGTGGAAGCTCCATTAGTGTATCTGCCACATTTCCCTGCAATAAATCTAAGTATCTAGCAGAGTTTAAATTTGCATAATAAAAAAACGGACCTATAATGTACCTTCCAATAATACCAATCCAGACGTTGAATCCCCATTTAACTTGATGTCTAACTTGGCGGTTCAAATGTGGATTTTCATCTGACCAAAAAATTGTATTTTTGCGGTTGAACATACCACAATTCGTAAATCGACTTTCGTCAGACCACAAAATTGTATATGCAAAATTTAAATTTTCGTTGTACTTTCTGATGTACCAAGCACAAAATTCCATTCTTCGAATTTGATCTTCAGTACGCAATCCCTGACATGGTCGTTCATGATATGGATGGTACTTGAAACGTTTTAAAATAGCTCTTGCCGTAGAATGAGCAACACCTGTTATATTCTGAATTTGTCTAAGAGAAGTACGAGGATTTTCGACAACTGTTTGTAAAACGTTGTTTTCATTATTTTTTTTAATTTGCCTATTTCTTTTAAACAAGCCAAAACTACCATAATTTATTAAATTATTTTGTAATCTCCGAAACATACATCTGTTTGGTTGATGTTTTTCTAGGTATTTATTTAAATACAATTCAGCGGCTTTAACATCATTCCTTCCAGAAAGAATAAAACATTCTAACATTTGATATTTATCACGGTTAGTAAAGCGATCCATTTCAAGCGCAAATGCTTTGCTTAAATTTCTATGTAAATTAATTAACTGTTTTTTTAAACTGCACTACTTGAAACATAAAATAAAGGACAAACTTTGACGTTTCTCAGATGTTGAACAATTGTTTCTCTTTGTCATAATAGAAATTAAAGCCTACTACGACCAAAACATAATTATGTGATTTTTAGTGTTTTGATTCAATCAAACATAGCCATGTTATACCTCTTTGGAAAGGGTTTTTGTCAGCATTTCAAAAATGTAAAAATCCAATATGGCGGCTATTTAAAAATAAAAAGTTGAACATCGTCACGCAAAATCTAGACGCCCTAAACAAAATCTAAGTTGAAAGTGTGAAGCGCAATGGGGAATTACCATGATGTACCAAATTTGAACATTCTATTTCAATTAGTAGACTAACTACGAGCAAATAAAGAAATCCTCCATTTTGTGTTTTTTGCCTCTATCTAGTAACCTATGAAAAATTTTTGAAATTTGAAAACCGATGTGAGATACCCTCATGATTATGCAACTTTTGTCCCATTTAACCAAGATCGTATCTCCTACAGTTTCCAAGATCCCCATGTACTGCATTTTATACTGTACACACTGTATATGTTGTTATCCAATTGTTGATGGTTTCAAAGTTATAACAACTTTTGCGTTTTGTGTCAAAATCGTGCAGAACTTCGAATATTAATTTGCAATAAAAGAAATACTGACCTTTTGAGGGTAGTTCATTTTCTGTTGTATGCGTGAATGTTACGGGTTTAATAAATAAGGACTTCCTCAAACATTTACTTATTATCGCAAGAGAAAATCATAATTTTTCCATATATATATATATATATATATATATATATATATATATATATATATATATATATATATATATAATATATATATATATATATATATATATTGTAGTGGTTTTAAATGGTTAAATTTAAGTATAAACAAGGCAATTTCAAACACCCTGTATAGAGGAAACAACCAGAATTTACGTGCGAAATTTATTTCATTTAGTTCATTTTAAAGGAACAAGTATTACCATAATTTTATAACTAGTGATTAAAATTTATATAGGTTCGTAAAGAAAATAAATTATAGAAGCCAAAGCAAATCATTAATTAATTTAATTGAGGTTAATTCAATGGGTCAATTATGTATAATACACCTAAAATCATGAAAAATCGATAATACCAAGGTGAAACGCTTTGCTAACACATAAACAGCCGTTGAATATAAAATACCTTGAATCGTAAATCCTAGAAATGTTGTGTTAAAACGTTGGTTAATTGAACACCTGCATGTTTTCTAAATGTCAGGTTCCCCTTATTTTGTGTAGATAAGAGACAGAATTCGAGGTATATCGGGTAAACGGTCGGATATTTTAGCATGAATGCTAACTAAAAGTTTCCTTAGAGTGCAGAAGGGATAGACGATCAATGAAATGCTTCGGAATGAGACAGGCATAATAGCAGTTTATTTCAAAATGCACGTATTCAGTCCACATGGGTTCATTTGAAACGCGGACAGTAATATCGATTTTTACCACTCAAACAAGGTTAGAAGGAAACATATAATATGCAAAAGAAAGGAACAGCGTTAATATAGGCGGGGTTGTTAAGACGTCAATGGATATACCATTGGTCGATATCGTTAGTAGTATAACAGACAAACACGAGAATATTGAATGTTAATTTTTCGGAAAATATCGTAACGACGCGCTAAATTTCGAAGATTTCAAAAACGGTTGAACCAGAATTTGAAGAAGTGTTATTTTAAATTAGATTTTTCACGGGAAGAGTGGCCTAGAGGTGACATTCGAAATCATATAAATACTCGAGGAGATTTGGCATCGCTCGCTCTTTTAACTTCGTTCTATTAGTACTTTTATCGCGTCAGAATAAACACAGAAATTTACCACGAGTTTGTAAGTATAAAATTATTTTAAATTAATAGTACAGTGTTGGCCTCATAATTTGGAACCGCGAATTGTGACGAGTCTAAAATTTAATAGAGGTGCAACATATATCTTAAACAAGCTCGCAAAGTGACGTGAAGTAACGCAAATGAAATTAAATTAAATTAAGGTACGCAGTTATGAAAGAAGTGTAATAAATTTGAATTTGGATTTGGATGCATCGTGGAGGCAGAGCACGCAGCACAACTTAGATGAGACTTATCTACAAATAGCTAGAAGCGGCCAGCAGAGCAGAAACTTAACGGCTTTGTCAACGGAGTAGAGATCTTCAAGAAATTCTAGGTAACGCTTTAGAATTTGTTGTGAAGATTATTGTGATGTGTGAACTATTAAGTATTTTGCATTATTTTGCGTATTGAAAATAATACGTATAACTAACTTTTATTATGGTATTTAAATAGAAATTTAAAGGTGTATATAAAGCTCATGAACGTTCCATCAGGAATTTAAAATTTTATTGTTACGAGTACATGGGTTTTTTTGTTTGCTGTAAGAGTATGCAAAGTAAAAAGCATACATTATTCATAATTAACTGGGTTATCATGAGCTCATCATACTCCTGAAGGTACTAAATTAAAAATTAATTATAAATAAAGAATGAAATACTTCTTCTATTATTCAGGGCCCATTTACTCCGGTTACGTTCAATGTGTTTAATAGTTCTAGTTAAAATCCAGGACATTACAAAAATAGGAGTTATTGAGGTCTAACTTGATCACTGAAATGTGGATAATCTTGAATTTTATTTGTAAATAGTGGTAAATAAATATTGTGTGATTGTTGTATTATTTTGTGGTTTTATTGAGTGTGTGCGTGAACGATATAAAGTATAATAGTGAATCTAGGTATCCAAGAGGAGGCCCAACTGAGCTAGCCTGGGAGCTGTTGAAGAATTAAGGTGATGAAGAAAGGAATCTGGGTAAGAAAATTTTTTTTTTGAAATTTTTCTATTGTGTTAAATTTTATTTATTTTTGGAAAATAAATAAAATCCTCGAATGTGTTTTGAGAAAGTACTCAGCTTATAACGGATACACGGCAATTTATGGCGCCCAATTCGTGAGGCTTGATTATTAATTATAGAGGACACACGGCATATATATTGCTGTGATATTCTCCTGTGAATGCGGGAACTGGGTCCTGTCAACAAAAAAATTCTAGTCCCACCGATTGGGCGTCATACACTGCTGTGATCCTGTTTTCGCCTCGGCTGCTCACCTAATTTTATAAACCTCCTCATTCATAAAAAAAACAACACATTCCTACCACAAACATCAACGTTAACTCTATTTCCATCAATATTCACAATACATTAAAATTTCACAATTAAAACTCAGCATAAATTTCAGTTTTAAAAAGAATTTCAAGATTAATTTTATTATCATTTTAATGAGCATCCAGAATTAAAGTCCTTGTAGGATGCCTATTAATTAATATAACAATATAAGCAGACCGGAGTCTGAGTATAAAGGGAGCATCTACCACCCCTTTACGTTAATTAACCAGGTTCGTCTAATTGAGCTCAAAGACATACCCAAATTTTCATCATATTCCCGAACATCAATACTAAATACCCCTTTCTACTTAAACAAGCAAATTTCATCTTAAAATTAAAATTTTATGGTTAGTACAATTTCACTAATGTCCATTTAAAGTAAATCAATTATAAAGTTATTCAACACACACAAAAATATCAAAGTTCAACCAAAATAGTATAAATTACCTGAAGGTTACTGCACTCGTAGCTTCAAGGTACATCGTCCCTTTTGTTAATCACACCATTCCAACTGGATTATATTTACAGCTTCTGATTCTCAACGCTTTTCAAATTTTCTCCATCACCATTTATTTAAAGTTGTTTCTGGGCTTTTCCGGAACTCATCTGTGTATATCTGACCCTTGTTTGTGGATCCAGACACATTTATGAACCATTTAATTATTCACCCCCGCAAAATAGCAAAGAAATTCATACTTCTTTCACCAATATACGCCAAAACTGCCTACTAATGGGTATTCATTTGTTGTTGTAAATTTTGACTAATTAGTACAGTGATACTAAATTTTATTACCTTGTATCTAAGTGCACTCAAGTACATTCATGTTAGCACGTAAATAACAAACTGTTTTAAATCACCAAAATATACGAGCAAACTTTAAATTATTTTATCAAACTAAAATGCACTGTTTAACATCTTGAATCAAGTCGCGGATGTAGGAGAGCTTTTAACGCATCGAATAGTCAAAAGTCTAAGAGAGCGAAATTCATATTACCACCGATATATATATAGCGGATAGCCGGCACGTCGCTTTTGTCCTCAAAACAGACAATTCTTAAGAATTTCTCATGCTATGTTCCCATTCCGTCGCTCGCGCGTCGGTTTTTTACGAATTTTTCACTCGCCCCAGTTAAATCTCCGAAATTTCAACACGGCACGCCACGTCTGGAAATAGCTAATTGACTTTTATACAGAAATCGTTGTTTCTACCTCTGATATTTGCATCCTATTTTCAACCAATTGTGACCCTCGTGACGTTGCTTAAATCACGCCTTTTACTATATGTGTCTTTGTCTTACGCACATTATCTTTCCTTCTCTAACCTGTTCTTAGTGGTGCAAATTGATATTCCTTACTATCGATTATTTTCAGTCCATGTGGACTATCTGGGTTAAATAACCCCGTATCGCGCCTTCCCATGAATATTAAGCCCCGGTTTCTCCAAGATTCTTTGAAACTATTAATTATCTACAAAATTTACGCAGAATGAGCTTTTTAAAACTACGCAGGTGTTCAAACATACTATTAATTCTCAGAGCTTTATTTTATTGGGTTTTTTACAAGTTTCTATAGATATTATCTGTTACTAACGATTCAATTAACTTCAATTAAAAATAATACCCTTTAATTTTTAGTGAATCCTAATTAAATATTCAATTATTATCTGTACGTTTTGTTTAATACCGGTTACTTGAAATAGGGTTAATTAAGATAAATTTTGCACGTAATTTCTCTTTGTTTCTTTATTAGGAATAAATAAATTACACGCAGAGCTTTTTTAATACTGTTTTTTTTTATATAAAGCGTCTTGTACATGATTTAAATTTCTTATTTTTACTGAAACGACCGAATTTATTTATGCTTCATGGTTTTAATAAAGCGTATTATTTAATAAAATTCCTTATACACGGTGATTAAAATTATTTGATGTGATTATTTAATTTTCTACCCTGGTCTATATGAGTAATATATATATATATATATATATATATATATATATATATATTTTGGTAACAAGATGGTAGTATACTGGGTATGAAGTCCAAATAATATTACTTTATGTTAAAATCAAAATTTAATTTCTTCTGCTTAACGTTTCGGCAAAACTTTTTGCCTTTGTCAAAAGCATCTACAATTAGAAGTGTTTTAATATAAAATTAACATAATATAATATATAAGTTCCTTACCGTATAAAATTAATATTTGTCAAATTTGAAACTCCCAAAAAATTTTAAAGTAGATACAATAAATTTTCCACCTACCTATAATTGAAGCCCTACCACCTAGACCTACAATTTATACCATTTAACAACAATATTCTCTGAAGATGCTCTTCACTTGGACGCCATAACCTCCAGCTTCCTCAGAAATACTCGCCACGGCTGCTCACTCGTTCCCTAAAAATCCTGACCTACTAAAAAAATAACGCCGACTGCCAAAGTACATAAATATTTATTAACATTTCCAATTCGTTACGTATCAATTCAATTTACATCCCTCATGTATTTCAAGCTCAAAACATTTTATTACTTGTGGTATATAATAGCTCAGTTTAAAGAAAATAAATTTAAAATCATACTACATCAATCCTGAAACAAAGTAACTGGGTTTATTTCCAACCTTTACTTTATACCCCAGGTCAAATACGAGCTCATAGTAAACCTCCTTTTATCTACGTGCTAACAACGGCACTGCAATTTCCTAAAACCCTTTTACCTTTTACAAAAATTCTAGTTTTCACCTTCAAGTGATATCATCAAATTATTACATAAAATTTTCATTTAGTCCCTTTTAAATTGACTCATCAATTAAATGTCTTTATAACATAACAAATACACAGAGTTACTAAATTATCACCCAGAAAATCACCAACAAAAACAAACAAAAGTTTTATAAGTAGAGTTACCTGGATTTTTGTCTCAAGTGATCTCTACATGGACACCATCTCCAACGTGATCCTCCTTCTCGACTGCACATTCAAATACTGTCTCCAGGTTCTTTACATGGACACCATCTCCAACGTGATCCTTCTTCTCGACTGCACGTTCAGATACTGTCTCCAGGTGGCCTCTCACCATCAGGAACACACCGTTTCTTTAAATTCTTCCACACAAGTGCACGGTACTACCATGCTCCCGTACACTTGCAGGTCCATCAATATATTCGCTTGGTACTCAGAGTACATACGCCGCCTTTAAACACCCAGTACTAAAATTGTACTTACTTGCTTTATAATTTTGATTATTTATAGCCAAAGATATAAGAACGCCCACTTGTGCTAATTTAACTGAAACTTCACTCAATCACTTAGCTAAGTAGTTAGGTAGGCGATCGTAGGTAAAGACAAAAGAGAAGAGAGCGATTCACCACCTCCTACGGGTTTATATCAGCTCCAAAAGCTACCCCCTTACATCAATTTTCAACACCCCTGTCACATTTTTCCTAGTATCACAGCACAAACAACCCAACGGTTGAACACTTCCACAAACTATTCAATTATCCTTGAAAAATTCTACGTACACTTTCCTACTCGTCGTCAAAATTTAAGAAATTCTCGCTCCAAACAAGTTCGATACTCCGAAATCCTCTTAAAAATTTTACCCAGCGCTGTCTTCCGCGAAACCCTGACAACTGTCATTTTATTTTTAGCTTCTCCAATACGCCCACTGTATACGCGTATATCTCTCCTTTCATTCCCACTCATAAACAAAATTTTCCGTCTTATTTTATCTTTAGATATTATTCTCCCGCTTATTCACAAGCGCTGTTTTACCTAACCCCCGCTATCGTCGTCTATCCTACTCTTGTTTATTTAATGTAACCGCCGTGCTCTGTTAGTAAAATATCCCCAGATTTCTATTCCTTACTGCTCGATTTATTCCGAATACATAGTGCGTCTTCGTTCCTTTCACGCTCGAATGTGGCGTTTAATGCAATGACAGTAGTCATAAAAAATGTAAAATTGAAGTTACCCTTCTTAGCAAAGGTGTCGGGTATTATCACTATACAGGGGCGTGGAAACTATTTCTATTAAATTAGTATTACATATGTTAGTATTAATCTTCGCATAATTACGTTACAAAGTTTTCGCTTCCATTCAGGGTCACGTGAAGACCATGTCTGGTAAGTCATTAGCATTTAGTATTTTATTTGTAGCTACATATCGACAATGTGTTTTTTGCACTTAATTGAAAATGTCCCAATTTAATTTATAAATAAAATGATTTAGGTATGAACGACCTAACCAGTATGGCACAGTGAAAATATTACATTTGTCTTACATCTTATCCTTAATTTATACTGAAACTGTTGTTTATTTATAGAGGTTCCTCTAAGTGCATTATTTGTACCTGCGATGATGATTAGATAATCATCCTTGTCAAGATTTTTATTGCTGCTGCAACACTTTCGATTACAGCTTCACATGTTGCTCCTGGTTTAAGGAAGCACGCTATATCAATCTCAAGTACTTTGGTTAATTTGCACAATATATCAACATATCTTCGTCCATGACTATCAGCTAGAATTACTATTTTGGGTTTTTTTTTATTTACCAAACTACTTCCCAAAGTGTTTCTCACAGGATTTATTCCTTTTACAATATGGTTTGTAGGTGTATTAAAACTATTTTTATTTTTGTTTTTGTTCATTGCAGCATTAATGATAGCGTTTGAATTTTTATTAATGTTGATGTAATCACCAGGTATCTGTAATGACAACATAGGTGTCTTCTTTAAGTAAACATTTTTGTATAATCCAGAAATTATTTGAGTTGGTTTGTTGTTGAGATAAGTATTTGCATCAGTATTACTTAACTTTGCTTCAGGTTCTGTCCATCAATTACTGTTGCAGAAACATTGTTGTTGTTTAAATTTGGTTTTCTTTAAAAAATATAGCTTTTAGCTTACGTACATTCTTGATCTAAAGAAGGATTATTTTTGTACTTTCCATTGTTCATACTCAAAGCTTGTTAAATTTAATATAGTGGTTTTAAAGATCAAGAATGAAATTATGGCTACTTTGTACTCTAAATTAGTGTAGTTTAATTATTCATTTGTTTTGATTAATAACGTATGACGCTGGCGCCTATGATTTTATCTTCTTGGGACGAAGTAGTGTCACACGTTAAATTATGCTGATTCTGAAAGTAAAAAGCTCTTTCTCTGGTTTAAGTTAATGTGTCAGTAAGATAATATTACATATGTCAAATAGAGAAAAAACGACACAAATAATTTCAATTTGCAGTCCTAATTTATTTGTTTGAATTGTGCCAAAGATAATTTCGGTGTGTATGAAGGGAAGACTATTTTTTTATTGAACACTTTGTCATCACCTTTAAAATAGATAACATACAACTTGAGTAGGTACAGTTAATCATCGATAATAAGGTATTCAATTGATTAATCCGGTTAGACTATGAAGTTCAGAATAATATCTTACCAGGTGAGTTACTTTCAATTTTAGGACAATTATTCCTTCAGTAAACAACTTCATCTAAGCTTCTCCTTTTAAAACTTTAAATAAATCCTGTAATACAATGTCCATACTTATGTGACTTCATAAGTGTGTATAACCTCCATCATAGTCATTTAATTAGTTCTATTATTGTAGCACTATTAGTTTTTTATATGGTGAACATAAATTGTTACACATTTCGGGCCTTAAGGCGTTGCACACCTGTGAAACGGTTTTAAGTATTTAGAGAACACGCTTTGAAATCTTGATTAATCTTAGATTAACAACTCAGAACTTTAAAGGGACTTTTACGCGTAAGAGATGGAACTATAAAAACCTGCTGTGCCGGCGGTTAACTTGACTATTATCCCATGGGAGATATGAGAAGAGCAGGGTTAAAATATTCTTTGTTAAACGTGCTACTATATTCCATACAATCAAGAAATAACGCAACACAGTAAGTAGTAGAAAATCGCCTACACCAAATACTGCAACAAAACACAGGGGCAGAAGCAAACTCCAAAAAAATCAGAGATCGGGCTAGCTCAAAAACGTCGGGGAGTGAGGTAGGTACTTAAAAAGAAAAGAATTGGATACCTCAATAACATCAAACTTATAATACGATTATGCAGCAAAGAAAACACTGTCCCAAAAGAATATTTACAAACGTCGAAAATACATATTTGCGTAATCGTTCGTTACAACGTGATGTACGTAAAGCGTCAATTTACGTATAATACAGTATAACCTAAACCTCAAAAACATCCAGAATAATATCTTACTATTTAAATAAAAGCATACTCAGAATATGTTCCAACCCTAAATATGTACAAGTAAAAAACAAACAGTAGAAAAGCGCTCTAAACGCATTAAAATTTTAAATAACAAGTTATAAAAATAAGTATATAATGGTTCGTGTTGTGAGCGTGCATGAACGTCGGACTGCAGTTTATTGCGGTATCAACCAAAAGTGTTTACTTTCCAAAACAGTAACACAAAATAAACCAAACAGAAAAATATATTGTACATGGAGCTATCTTCCTTTTGGTACCATCTTAGGAAATGCGGCTGTATTCGTCTACGGCACAAACGCATTGTAAAAGCGCGATTTTACAACGCTTACAGGACGTTGTATAACAGAAGTATCGTAGAAGTAGGACAAAGAAGTTTATACTGCTTTGAACACGATGGGGGTACGTAACGTAGAACCATTCCCAGCATAGATTGTGAACGATTCCTCAAAAGTAAGCAAAAATGTGCTCCAGACAACGGCAAAACCTTCCTAGAATACAAGCAATAAAGAAAGCAACATACGATAATTAATTCGATTGAATTTCGTTGTCCGGATGGGAAAACAAAATAGATATTAAAACATCCCTGAAAGTTTATGCAACCAGTACTACTGCCAAGCAAATAATGTTGCCTGACTTTTTAGAAAAGAATAGAGGTTTGTATGATTATCAATCCACACTATAAACATACTACGAAATAACTCAATTAGGAAGACGCTATAAAATATGAACGACCGAGCACATGTACATATAATGAAATAGAATTTCACGATAAATGCGCCGATAACAAACCATTAAAGTATTTAATGAGGGAGAAATTTTTAAAAGCTAAATGTTTGCTTGTTATAACGAATTGATTTTTGAAATAACCCAGTTTCCAAAATTGTCCATGTTATTGCAAATCTCCATTTAGAACATCAGTTAGCAAAAGAGCATCTTCTTTTATTTTTAGTTAATTAGTTGTAAACTAGCTACTGTATTGTAGAATATTCAATCTTCATTGTAGTTTACCAAATAATCATGTCTCGCCAAATAATTGCATTGAATAACTTCTCTGTTTGAAACTACTCAAACGCATAAATTTTCATGTCGTAAACTATTTTACGGCATACAATTCTGTTTTAAATCTTACATGACGAATGACAAATCGCGAATTCAATCTTGAATCTTAAATAAATCCTTTTAATCAAGTTCTATCTACGTCACAATTTCCATACTATTCCAGAATTTTTTTATCTAGAAATATTCACGGTTGATGTAGGAATTTACAAAAAGTTGGCATTTAACAATCAATTAGTGTCCAGCTGCGTGATTTACGAGCATCATAAAAGCGTCGTCGGTTTTTGTTTAATTCAGGGAGTTAATTTGCTGTTTCCCACTTTATTATAGTGACACGGAAAAATAATAAATAATTCTTATCGGGTTTTTTTGCATTTTTATGTTTTTGCGAGTTCCTTGAATGGGTCGTTTAAGTTTTATGACGTTTAAAGACATTTCTTAGTAAAGAATGACGTATTTGAAAATTCTTTGCTATTCATGAATATTCTGGATTAATATTTATTTTTAAAATGCTGTACGGAATTTAATTTAGATAATTAATTAAAGCTTTAATTGCGTTATTTATCCATAGTAAATGCAACCACATATTGTTTTTACGCGAATATTTAACATACGAGATAATTATTTTATGCTTTGAAAGTACAAGTAAATATACTTCGCCTTGCTTTCTTCATGGTTTTGCAAAATGCAATAAATTGATATTTTATTTTTACGATAAATAAAGCAAATATTTTTGCAAGGTAAATGAAATAAATTCTAATGTATCTTTATGCACAGAAAATTAATTACATTTATATTTTTAAAATGAAAACTCATTTTCAGTGATACACGGAGGAATTAATTGTATTTGCTTTCTTTATGGCTTTGCATTTACAATACGCTTATTTTTATACAGGGTGAAACAATGAATCTTTGAAAATTACAATTCTTTCCTGTTTCTTTCTATTTAGTCGGATTCTATTTATGAAATTTGGGTTTCAATGGCCTCTCGTGACCTCTTTATCACGTCAATATAATATAATATAATATAATATATATATATATATATATATATATATATATATCTGTGTGTGTGTGTGTGTGTGTATATTGATGTTTCTTGGGGGGGGGGGGGGGGGGGGGGGGGGGGGGGGGGGGGGGGGGGGGGGGGGGGGGGGGGGGGGGGGGGGGGGGGGGGGGGGGGGGGGGGGGGGGGGGGGGGGGGGGGGGGGGGGGGGGGGGAAAAAAAAAAAAAAAAAAAAAAAAAAAAAAAAAAAAAAAAAAAAAAAAAAAAAAAAAAAAAAAAAAAAAAAAAAAAAAAAAAAAAAAAAAAAAAAAAAAAAAAAAAAAAAAAAAAAAAAAAAAAAAAAAAAAAAAAAAAAAAAAAAAAAAAAAAAAAAAAAAAAAAAAAAAAAAAAAAAAAAAAAAAAAAAAAAAAAAAAAAAAAAAAAAAAAAAAAAAAAAAAAAAAAAAAAAAAAAAAAAAAAAAAAAAAAAAAAAAAAAAAAAAAAAAAAAAAAAAAAAAAAAAAAAAAAAAAGACAAAGAAAGAAGTAAACTGGTCCCACATTACAGTAAACCACCCCACTTTTACGGTCTACCAAAAATTCATAAAAAAGACATTCCTTTAAGACCTATCGTAAGCTCCATAGATTCACCATGCCATAATTTAGCAAAATTTCTCCTAAAAATTATAAATCCATTAGCAGGCAAAACGGATTCTTTTATAAAAAACAACCAACACTTTTTAGAAAAATTATCAAACATAAAAATTGAAAATACACACACAATGGTAAGCTTTGATGTAGTAAATCTCTTCACAAATGTCCCTATAAACAAAACGCTTAATATTATAAAAAACAAACTAGAAAAAGATGGCAACCTTAAAGAAAGAACAAAACTAAGTATATCATCGATTATGGAATTACTTGACTTATGCGTCAATACCACATATTTTCAAATAAGTGATTAATTCTACAAACAAAGCTTCGGAATGGCAATGGGAAGTCCACTATCACCAATATTTGGTAATATATTCATGGAAGAATTCGAAAAAGATGTCATATTCACTCAAGAATTGAAACCACTAATCTGGTGGAGATACGTAGATGATGTCTATGCTATTTGGCTTCATAATACAGAACTAATTAAAAACTTTGTAGAGTCCATTAACAAAATAGAACCAACTATTAAATTCACATATGAATTAGAACAACATGGAAAACTTCCATTTTTAGATATTCTAGTTAGCAAAAACGATACAACAATTAATACATCGGTATACAGAAAACCAACGCACACAAAGATTTAAACTTCATTAAACCCCCAAATGTGTCAAACGAGGAATTATCAAAACCATGTATGATAGAGCAAAATTAATATCATCAAAGGAAGAAATTTTAAAGAAAGAGTTCCTAATCAAATGTACACTAATAGAAAACAAATATCCTAAAAGAATAATAGAGAAAGACATGAATAAAAACCTAAAAATAAAGAAAATGAAAACAAAATCAACGATACACACCAAAAATGCTCTCAATACCATACATAAAAGGATTCTCCGAAATAATCCAAAGAATAGGAAACAAATTTGGAATTAAAACAGTATTTAGAACCAACAATACACTAAGAGCACAATTAACAAACAAAACCCAAAAACGCAATACAAAATTCAAAAACTGCATCTACAAAATACCGTGCGAATGTAACAAGTTTTATATAAGGAAAGTTCCAGACCATTTGAAGTTCGATTAAAAGAACATAAATTTATAAAAATAGAAAATTTGAAAAATAAAATAAAATAAAATAAAATAAAATGGGAGGATTTAAATTATCGACAAACAAAATCACCTATAACGGAGAATTAATGTATTTGCTTATATAACCCTTACATAAAAATAACTGCGTTGCATTTTTAATCCGTGACTTTCAATAAACAATGGATTCCATTACTAAAAGAAATAACAACAATTAACAAATTATATCAAATGTCCAAAATATCTGGTAGCATTGCAAGTTTTTCCTGCTTTATCCGTTGCAATATTAACATGAAATACAACCTACATACATGATTTATATTTATATATACTATAACTAATTATAAATATTGATATCAAACCCCTGTAAAATTGCATTAGTATCTTGACAAGTGTGAAACCGCAATAAGGTAATTTATAACCATATACAATATCCGTTGAACAGTATTGGTATCTGACAAGCTAAACCCAATTAGGGTCGCCAAAGGATCATATACAAAATGATAGAACAACATTGGTATCTGACAAGTGTAACCTTGCATAGGGTCGCCTCAGAACCATGATAAAATCTACAAAACGAACTTAAACCATAATGAAATTAACAATCAAAAGAAATATAAAAACGACTGCTTATGCCTTACGGTAACAATCGCACACTTCTTGAATAACCATCCCTAATTGTATAAATGAAGCATATTTTATATTTTTTCCAAATTAAAGAATTTATATAAAATTCACCAATAAGAATTAATAGGTGATTTCACGTTAAGCGTATTGGCTAACTAAAACAAATCGGTCCCAGGCCGTAACACAAATTGAAGGCAATCACTTCATTTAAACTTTAAAACTTCTTCCTTAGTGTACTCAAACCAAACATTTCAAACATCAATAAATCAAAGTAACCGCAATGCACGTCAACACGCACGCACACACGCACGCACGCACGACAACACCACGCAGCACAACACACACACACAACACACACACACACACACACACACACACATATAAACACACACACACAAAATATACTCACAATAACACACAACACCAAACAGTATGATAAAAGTTCAATGTTCACCTATTTTCTAATATAAATATACACATGAAGACGCTGTTCTGTGTATCATGTTAAAAAAATCAAGATATAGAAAACATACATACATACACATGCAAGTTAAACAGAAAGATCAAGATATATATAAAAAACATTTAATCAAAATTAATAACTTTTACTTTTGTAAACCAATATTTTATTTCATCATTTTTTTATATATACACATTATTTCCTTTTAATTATTAAAAAAGAATAAATTTTATTTCCTAGTACTTATATTTTTTTTTGTATTCTCTAGTTCTTAATAAAATGTCGCAATTTTTACAGCTTCGGTACCTTCGAGAAATCTATACTGCCTCTAATAAAAATATTTATTTATAGTTGAAATTTTGAAGTATCTCTCATGCCGCGAATGTCAATATCGTATTTACCATACATGGTTCCGTAATACGTACGTCTCATTGTGAGATAAATTAATTTATTTTATTTTGCATACACCCTCACAAAAAAATTATGTATACGGCCTTAGTCCAACCAACTTTAAATTCCTGATTTTCCTGGTGGTTTTATGCCAAAATTACTTTCGCCAGTCTGGTACTTTTAATCGTCATACGATATTTTTAAAGCAACTACGTGGAAACGTTCTGAGAGTTAATTTTTCACCGTAATTTTCGCTATAATTACGTCGCAAAACAACCTGAACAACCTACAATTTTGCAATTTATACAAAATATTTTACATGCACGTAATAAGGATCCAATTACATATTATACAACTCTCGTAATATGTAACGCAAATATAATAATTTTATTGTTGCATTTTCTCTTCATGGTCACCAGGTCACTTTGGTTTTATATTAAAATTGCGAGTCAGTTTAAAAATTTTTAGCTGCTCGACGTCATGCAAGAATCAAAAATCCTTTTTATGAATCACTAACTCCAGTAACAACCGGCTAATTATTTTATTGGCATTGGAATTATCCTAATCATAATAATAGACATCATGGACCTCTCCCTTTAATTAAATGTAACATCAGTTGTAATACGCGCATGATTTGTTTCGTTATGTACTTTAGATTTATCTTTCATTTAGTGTTACTGAGAAACTTTTTTAAAATTTGACTTCTTAGTTACGTGTTTATGGAGATTCGGCGACTTCTGTTTAATTAACGACATTGCTTCTTATTCATATCTAGAGTTCATACTCAAGTCAAATAATTCTGCAATTTAGTTCGTTAAGTTAGTTAATACGACGATGTACAACGACAAACAGACAATTGTGTTATTTTTTATAAACGGTCTTAGTGTGCTGTGGTCACGTTTTATAAAGTAAGTATACCTTGCACGTGTATATTTCTTCAAAGTACATACGTAAACGTTTTCATATTCTCACATAATGTTCTAAATAGTTAAGTCTATTAAAACTTAATCAGTGATAATGGCTATATACACATGATAACGAGGTTGATAAATTTACGTAAATCCCGTCTTTATTAAACTACTTATTAATTACTCATTTGTGGATTCCTTAGTGTTTTCTTGAAAAGCGTTCCTTGAAAACGTTTATTCTGCACTGCACCTGTGCTTGTTTATTATGTATGTAATTCTTAGTAATTCGCGTTTTACAGATCTTAGCAGTTATCAATGCAGTTAAATCAAGTGCAAGTTGTGATATTTTTCAGTGTACTCGCCATAACCTACCAGGAAAAATGTAAAGATGATAACAGTTGTGTTCAAATGAAGACCCATGGATTATGGAGTGCAGATTGTTACAAAAAAGACTTCAGAAAATTTCCGCAATGTTTAAGAAGTGACGTCGAGGTAAATATTACAAGTTTAGTGTACATTTAAAATTAGGTAATTGTTTAAGTTTGTCCAATTGCTCATCAATTATCGGTAGTAGTTGATGGTTTTTACATTATAAATGTATTTAGAAGGGAATTTTATGCTTTAACTCGTATAAAAATATCTTGTTTGTGGTTTATAACAAAAATATCCGTTTTGGGGTTTCCGAAATTTAAAAATGCGGTTTAGGAAATAGTTGAAATATTATTTTCCTGGTATTCAGTTCAAATAGTTTATTAAAATTTCACTGTTTGTAATATATTTTCCCCATCTTTTACAATGGCATCTGAAGTCACCATTTAAATACAGAACGCGTTTTAAAATGGCTGTTCAGTACCCTATGAAAGGCTCCTAACGCGCTTGAGAAAGATAGAATTTGTCGCCACATGTACCAAGGGGCTGATTTTCTTACATACTAATCCTAATGTGCAATATAAATAAACAAATACACTGATGTGCGCGTCTGCGTACTAATATCAAACCAGTAACACAACGTGTTCGGTTTTCAAACACCAAAAATTTTTGCGTAGATATTCTTGATCGCATGCTATGAAATCTGATCGTAAAATTAGAAAAATAATGACATATACAGAATCAAATAAAAATCGCAAGATTTACATAGGTGAGATATTTTTAAGTTCTAAACGGATCTGGTCGTTGAAGAAGTTCTAAAATACTAGAACGGGTAGAATTGCTTGCGTGTTTCAGTGAGCTAAAGAGCCTAACTATAGGTTTAACTAAATTAATGGGGTTGTTAGAAAAACCTGACTAAGAGGCAGCAGCTTTTTTTAGTACTTGCAGTGGCACAAACTATAGGGGTCGGTATGGAATTCTGAGACACACTACTGTGATGTGAAAGGCAACGGAAAACCACCACATTAACCTCCCAAGTACATTGCATATTAAAATGTTTTTAAAATGATGGATCCTATGAGGTGGCCTGATACTACTTATTTCTTTTTCTTCCTTTACATTCGGACTGTTATTTATTTTTTCTTTTGGCTCTTTTGGTGTCCCTCACATGGGGATCGATTTGCTTTATTTTTTTGTGCGAGTTCGATCTTCTTAAATTTTAGTTTGGTTTTCTCTCTTGATCGCTAAATATCATTGGTTGGCTAATTTTAGATTATCGGAATTGTGTTTTCACTGATAATTCTAGTTCATTGAAAACGCTGGCGCCCAAAATTTCTTTTTTTTCCTTCCCTCTCTATACATTTTATTCTCCCCGTCAAGTCTAGAGTTGTTTTTTTCTCCGATTTTTTATTCTGCCGTCTCGTCCTTTTGTCGTTTGGGTTCTAAACTGTGCTACGGGTCACCAAATCGTTTTGTTGTTGGTAGGACGTAAGGGTTGAAATACCATTTATTAATTGGTTCCTTCTTTTCTTGGTGCACCATGGCATATTGGCGCATTCATGTAAACCGGTTGCGGAAAACTGAGCTCCAATATGAACCAGCATCTCGTGTCTTTGACCCCGAGGATAATGTCGACGAATTACACAGGTCCGTACAGAGTGCGTACCGCATGGAACGTGAACCAGGATTAAGTCCTATTCTCGTGGAGTCTGATTTCGGCGTCGCTGTAGATCAATGTAGTAAGCTTAAGACTACGGATCCCAAGGTCCTGGTTTCAAATCCCGATACGGCCGACTACTTGAAAAATGGCAGGTCAGCATTTTTCACAAAAATTACGCCCTCGTTTGGATGAGAGGTTAAAGGGAGGTCCCGTGTGTGAGTGTTGTCACGCACATTAAAGATCCCTACCTTGCCTGGAACGGCAAGGGTTCGGCAAAATTCTAAATTTCCAGGCAACAAAAAAACTCGCCTCCTGGCCAATGTAGTACCTTCGGGTGGTGCATTGGAAATGTAAATGAACGGAGTCTGATTTCGCTTCCGAACTGGTAGCGGTTAAACTCTGACTACAATTAGGGGGGCGGGGGCAAGTCTTCACCTGCGTTTAAACACATTAGCTCCCTATGGCTGCATACAGAACGACGCTGATCGAGGATGTCTCCAACGCAGGAGAAACGCCAAGCCCATAACCAACTACTACTGACTTTAGCTAATCTCCGCGGCTCCTTTGACACAAAAATACAGAAATTTCCTCATACTGTTACGTTATCCGAAACTCCGATAGCTACTGCTAGCCCGGCACACACTACTAGTGTCGATTCCGATGAACCTCTTTTGCTCACTTCCGACTCGGAATCCCAACCTGAACCGGAATCCGCCTCTGCTACAGTGTCTAGGTTAGAAACTACACCTTTGTCAGTTCTCCACCAATACCACCCGGTGGCAAAGTGGAATTTGAAATTTTCTGACGACCTAAACACTCCTACTGTACATAATTTTTTAGAACGAGTGGAAGAACTCCGACGAGCTCGACATGTGTCTGAACTGCAGTTATTGAGTATGCAGCGGATTTGTTCGAGGCTAAAGCGTTACTTTGGTACCGGGGTAATTGGCATAGGTTTTCTGACTGGAAGTCGTTGTCCAATTTACTGATCCAACATTTTGAACCTCGGGTTTATAAACGCAGATTATTCCAGGATATTTGAACATGAACCCAGAACTCAACGGAAGGTATTATCGAGTACCTAGCTTGTATGGCTGCCACCCGGTTGCCCCCGGTTCAATCTCTACAAAAGTTGGAAACCGAGTGTTTACAATTAGAACGCAGAAAATTTCGCGTTAAGAACTATGTACTCCTTAACCAGGACAAAAATGTAGAACCAAATTTTGCCTTCGCGCCCATTTCGCCTTCTACAGATACATTCAGTCATCCTGATCGATCTATCAAGGCCCGTCCTACACCTCCAATTCGACATAACGTTTCTGTTGCCGTATCGTTTGTTCCTGTCCCTACGCTTACTCCTATTCTTCAGGTCACCTGTTTCTATTGTGACCAAACTGGACATATTTCTATCCGTTCTCCTAGTCCGTAAGTCTGACATTGTTATGGTTGTGGTAGGAAGGGGGTTACCCGACCTAACTGCCCAACATGTATGGCGTCGGTAAACCGCCGATAGGGTTCTTAGGCCGAGGCGAAGACCCTATTCTTTCTCTGTCCTTGGATATCCCATTTTATAGTCTCGAGGACCAATCTCGGTCGATGTTAAACTATCTGTGCACTAGTGTCCGTGGCGACCAACGCCCATATTCATCTGTTCAAATCTTTGGGATTCTCTTTACTGAGCTGTTAAACTCAGGAGCCACTCAGGAGGTACAATCATTGGTGGTCCTGGTTGGCACCGATTACGTTCCTTGAACCTTCCTCTGCATAGGTATTCGTCATCTTTCTGCAGCCTGGCCGACAACTCAAAGGTTTCGTCTCCCTCCCATTACTTTCCCAGAGTCCTTGATTACCTTTGATATACTGGTTATTCCCGACGCCTCCCACCAACTTATACTCGGCATAGATTCCTGGCAGTCTGTGCAGTGTGTGCCTGGTTTTCTGGATGTTGAATGGATTTTTGCTCCTCCTTTCTTTTTGGTCATCACTACTTTCGTTTTATCCACATTGTTTCCGACCTTGGTCGCAAACGACAACTTTGACTCAACTGTCTAATCGCTTCCTCCCTTTCCAAACGTTGGAACAAATAAATAAATTTTCCAAACAACTTCCTGGTCACGGCTGCACTTCCTTAGTACAACACCACATTCGCACGTCAGCCGAGCTTATCAAGCAACGTTATTATCCTCTTTCCCCTCCACTCCTTGAGGTTGACCATACGGAAGTCAATAAGATGCTCCGCATAGAGGTCGTCGATCCTTCTACTAGTCAATGGTCTAGCCCCATTGTCCTAGTTAAGAAAAGAGGGGATTCTTATCGGTTCTGCATTGATTTTCGGAAGGTCAACCAAGTCACCCAAAAAGACGCATATCTTCTTCCATACATTTCTATCATTCTTGACCGGCTCTTCAATGCTCGTTATTTCTCCTCGTTAGATATCCGTTCCGCCTATTGGCAAATCCCTCTGTCCCCTGAATACAAACCCATCACTGCCTTCACAGTCCCTCATCGAGGTTTGTTTGAATTCTGTCGCATGCCCTTTGGCCCCCATAATTCTCTTGCCATCTTCCAACGTCTAATCGATCAGGTCATCGGTTCTGACCTGGAACCATTCTGCTTCGCCTACCTCGATGATATCATCATTGCTACTCCTTCATTCGAAAAACACTTCTGAATTCTTAATCTAGTTCTTTCTTGTCTCTTACATGCTGACCTTACTCTCCGTCAAGACAAGTGTCATTTCCGCCTTCCCGAGCTCTACTATCTTGGTTACATCGTTAACCGGGATGGTCTCCTTGTTGACTCCGACAAAGTTTTTACAATCCTTAAGATCTCTCTTTTTCTCCATTACCGCAGTCCGTCAACTGATTGGCACAGCGCAAGTACTCAGTCACTGAGTAGGAGTGTCTGGCGGTGATGTGGACGATGGAGAAGCTTCGTCCTTACGTCGAGGGTTCCCCTTTTTTCATTATCACTGATCACCATTTTCTCTTTTGGCTCAATAAACTCCAAAGTCCTTCCGGTCGCTTAGTCCGTTGGTCCCACCGCCTCCAACAATATGACTTTGTCATTATTCACCGTAAAGGCAAAGATCATGTTGTTCCTGATGCCCTCTCTCGTTCTGTTTCGGTTTTTGAACCAATATCTATCTCCCCCGTCACCTCTCTCGAAGTCGTTCTTCCTACTCCAGATCCCTGGTACAACGCCATAATTCGAAAAGTTTCTAATTCTATTAATCGTTATCCTTCCTGGTCCGTGGTGAACAATATGCTTTTCCGTCGTCACAAAACTTCTATCGCTGCCGACTCTCTGGACGATTGGAAAATCGTCGTACCTTCTGAACAGCGTTAAAATCTGATATCCCTCCACCACGATCCTCCTACTTCCGGTCATTGTGACCAAAACTTCTGCTCGTCTCCTTTAAAAATATTACTGGCCCTGTCTCACAGCCGACGTCGCACGTTACGACCGACATTGTCTGATTTGTGCTGGTTTTTTCGCTCCTAGGGCCAAACTATCCTATTCTTGGCAAGTCCTTTCCTGTGGCATAGTAGGCTTCTTTCCTCGCTCCGCTCGTGGTCACTCCTATATTCTTGTAGGGGCTAATTGTGTTACTAAGTTTCTTCATTTTTTTCCTTTACGTACAGCCACTGCACAGTCCGCCGCCAAAGTCCTCGAAGATCAACTTTTCCTTATTTTTGGTGTCTCGCAATATCTTATCACAGATAACGGTGTCCAATTTCGTAGCCATCAGCTTGCCTCCTTGTGAGCCCGTTATCACTCCAAAATCCTTTTCACCGCCCGTTACCATCCCCAAGCCAATCCTGCGGAATGTGTTAACCACTTCCTCAAGACCATGCTTGCTTCCTATGTATGCGACGACCAACGTCATTGGGATGTGAACCCTTTAAAAATCATACTCTGCACTCCGTTTTTCGCTCTATTTGATCGTGAGCATATTCTTTCCGGCGATTATTTTGAGCAGCTGTCTGAAATAAATGACATGTATATTCCAAACCCCAAGCATCCTTCACCAGATCCTGAACACTTAAAAAATATCCGTTCCCATATTCTCAAAAAGTTTTCTGCCAGATATCGAAAAATTTACAGCCGCTATAATCTTCGCCGTCGTCCTGTCTCTTATCAACTAGGCGATTTCGTTTGGCGGCGTAATTTTGCTCTGTCCGACACTTCACATCATTTTAACGCCAAACTTGCTCCTAGATTCATCGGTCTTTTTCCCATTTCTAAAGTCGTTTCCCCCTGGAACTATGAACTTACTGATCCTTCCGGTCACAAATCCATTTTGCAGTTTTGATGCTGCTATAAAATGGGTTTTGTTTGCATAAGCTTACTTCTCTGCTACTTTGGATCCACTTTCCTTTCCCTATCTTTTTGCTGGTCTTCTTTGCTGTCGGTACCTATACTGATTGTGATTCGTCTATCCGCTTCTGTGGTAGGTTCTTTCTAGTCCGTTTTTTTTCTTCGGAAACCACGACTTAGTCGACTTTAGGACTAGTTAGCATTTCTTTTCGTTGGATCTTCGGTTGTCTTGGTTACCACAGTTTGTAGTACATCGTTTCTTTTGCCAGCGCTTTTCCCATCTTCCTCTTGTTCTCCCTTGTTGCTTTTTTGCATACTTGAGGCTTGACCTTTTGATTCTGTTTTGGCTTATACTGTTGGTTTTCTTCCTCGTTCCTTTTCTTACTTTGGTTTTTTCGCGAGAAACCAATTTCTTCTCTTGATGTTGAAGACTTTAGTGTTTCTTCTGAGGAACATCCGCCTTTTGACGACTCTGCAGTGTCGATGCCGTTCCATCTTAGTCCTCGTTGATGGCTTATTACCCGTCTTCCTTTCAATTTTTTTTTTGGTTCGTCCAGTAGTTTGGTTCTTCGAACCGAATGAGAGTTCTTTTTTTGTGGTTTTTTTTAAGCGAATTTTTTTTGTGTTTGGTTTTTCTTTTCTTTCGGTACTGCTCACTCCTGCACTTTGACTTTCCTACCCCGACCTGTTAATTTTCCTGGGGGGTGAATTTGTTTCGTTCATTTACGGCCGATGAACTAAAAACCGCATCGATTTCGTTTCTACTCTTCCATACGTCAATAACATCCTATATTTTACATTTTTGTAATAAATACGCTCGCGAATAATTTTCAATTTTAATCTATCTACTCTAAAACGACGAGTTTACGCTATAAATTCTATAGTTGGCACCTTGTTTTGGGTATCCGCTAACTGGCTACACGTTACTAAAGCGTAAGATTAATTCTTATACTGCTACGACCGAAAGACTCGTTGAAATAGTGTATTCTATTATTTGATAAAGCTTGAGTCGAGTTTTTTAATTTTCTTTTTGGTATGTTGATAACGCGAGGATCAAAACAATTTTTGTTATTTAAAAGAATTTCAATTTGATTCTGTAGTTCGTCCTCATATGTATTTTTTCTAAACTACTTGTTCTATTATTCTAAGAGCGATGCACGTTTTTCTTTATAGAAAGTTTTGATTTTTGGTGTATCGGTAAGTGCTCCTGAGTTATTAATACTAGTGAGACTGTCTTTCTAGCTCTTAGCTGGAGGCCAAATTGTTTTACGTAGGCCGATTACTCTTCTTATGTAGAACGAACCGCGCTGGTATGTGTTCCGTTGTTGCAGGGAGTGTCGCAGCGCTCAACATCTGTTAGCCGTTATGACGCTATATCTGGACCCCAGCACCCAGACGCTTCGCTGACTCACCTCCGTTGATGCAATGGGCACACGATAATAGCTGGCACTTGGAGGTATGTTGTATTAGTCTTTCCATATATCGGGAGCACCTCTTTTCTTCCCACTTTGGCTACTCTTGCGTCGCTGGTGCTCCATAGTACTTCACTACATGATTATTAGAATTTGTTCTACCATAAATAATTTTTTTTTTACTTTAACGCCCTTGTGTTATGAGCAAACATAAACAACAGCAAGTATAAATAATAATTTTTTCTTTTCTTGCTTTTCTTAAAGAATACTACATGTCAAACTAAATGCGCACTTCGTATGTAAATTTCTAAAATTTGTTCTTTATAATACCACTATTTATTTATTTTTTTGGTTGAGTCAAACTGAATTCTTTTTTTATTAATGTTTACTGTAAATAGAAAATCGATGGCGATGTATTTTTTTGTATTGCTAGGAACCTCCCCCCCCCTCTCACCGCATTGGTAATTATCCCGGTATTTCTACGTTTCTTGCGTTTTGTTTCGTCATCGTGATTCGTGCGGGTCTGCTCTTTACATATCCTTTGTATTTCTATCTGACCCGTACGCTGCACAACGTAGCAAACTTAAAAAATAGACTACAATTAAAAACATTACTTTTAGTAAAAGCGCCAAGTGGAGCTTACAACCTTTCATTTTAAGACGCTGAAGTGAAATTAAAAACGTCTGTTAAAACTGGTCGATAGATAGACAACCCCTCTCTCTAAGCCCATACAACAATTAATTCTAATGTCACTGAATGTGTTCAAGAATACCTTCGAATATCGAAATGTACACTATCGAATATGCAATAATTATCAACCAATGAGAATCGACTTAGGAAATTCTCTGTATCACTCCAAGCTGCCATGAATTAAAGAATTGCATAACGTCTGAATGGTTTAATACCAATTTGGCTTGCCTAAAAAAGAATTGGTTAATCTTTAATTCAGCTACAAACATTTCAGGTCTGTTGTACATTACGCGACCTATTGAAAAAAATAAAAATTATTGGAAGTATGCAGAATCATTTACATTTTCAAATCGCAATTAAAAGTTTGGGGGACTTTCAGTAATTGCCGATTAATTAAATTTTGAAAGTTGGGACCTCTTATAGTTCTAACGTCACACACTCCCAAATCGCGAATGAATATGCAACAATAAGCTTTTATATTCTTATAATGCGATTAGAAATATAACATATTTCGTCTCTTAGCACGAACTATTCATTCATAGACAGTTGGAAAAGCTTTTACTATGATTGAAACTATAACAATATCCTGATGTCTATTATAGAAATAATTTAAAAATTATTAATTAACGCGCACTCTAACCTCAGAATAAAGTCTGTATTTAAATATGTGGTTGTTGACCTAAATTGAAACCTCAACACTATTTTTGCTCCAACACTATTTTCGCAAATGTACCTAATCGATTATATCGTCTTAGTGGTAAAACATTTTGACAGCTATCTAAAGTTGAAATCTCAACATCTTTTCGTCTCAAAACAATTTTCGCACATATACCTAGTCGATTATTTTCTCTTAGTAGTGAAACGCTTTGACTACTAACCTAAATTGACTCTACACTATTTTTGCCTGAATACTATTTTGGCACATGTACCCAATTGATTATTTTGTCTTAGTGGTAAAACATTTCGACAGGTAACCTAAGGTAAAACTTAAGCCCCATTTTCGCCGCAACACAATTTTCACACATGTACCCAATCGATTATTTTATCTTAGTAGTAAAACATTTAGACTCTAACCTAACTTAAATTCTCGACACTATTTTCGCTTCACCAGTATTTTCGCCTCAACTTAATTTTCGACTCAATACAATTTTCGTCTCAATAAAATTTTCGCATATGTACCCGTTCGATTATTTTGTCATAGTAAAATATTTATTACTGCAACTTAACCTCAACTCTCTTCAATATTCTCTTTTATTGTAATTGATTACGCAGTTTGATAGCTCAAGCAGTTATTTACAGTTAGTTACAACCACTTATCAGTAGTCCATCATTGCATTCCAGGGCCAAATCATAATGGTATAGAGATAGTGACTTTTGATTACAAAAATTATTTGAGATTTTGCTATTTGTTCTTCAGTCTCAATCGTTTCTCAGATAATACACCTATTGTAACAATTTTTTTGACGATTATAAAAGTTTATAAATTTAATCATAAAATACGCTGCACTATTTATTTAAATAAACAATTAATTTTTTGCAATATTAATAAATGTTCAGATCAATACAGTATAGCCCAATCACGAGGCGTATATTAATTAGCAATAATAGCTTAGGCTTTATTCGTAAACGTGGGTTGTTTCAATAACATTCCAAATGTCAGACGATGTTTGTGCCTTGTGCGCATCCCGTCCACTAAGGTCTGTCAAGCTCGAGCTTTTACTCTGGTTACACGCACCATGGCTCAAAATTTAGTCCGAGCGAGTGACTTGCGAATCGCCATAGGCATGGCAACGTGATAAGGTGCTGGAAAGCTCTTGTTTTTTATTCTGTTTATAATAATGGTAAGCATAATTAAATTATTATTATGTTCGACTAAATGATTTTATTGTAGCGCTCAAGAAATTATCGATTTTTTAAGCTCATGAACTTACATATTATTAACTTTTAATCTCACTCAAATTACCGATTTTTAATATCACGAATGTACAAATTATTAATTTTCATTTTCATTAATTCATGATTGATAAGGTTACGAATTTGCAGTTCAGATATCATGTCTAAATTTCCGAGATTACCGATAAATATTCTTGCTTTAATATAAATTGAAGAGGAGTCGAAAATGGTGTACTTTGGTTAGCCCGTCATATGGATTGAGTTTTTCTTTCGATTTACTTCAGTAAATTGTACAACTACTTGATGTTAATGGTTCTCTATAATGGTCCAATATAGTACGCAGTTATGTATTTAATTCGTAATTAGTCCAGAAGCAGAAGATTAACCTTACACTTTGTAAGCGTAGATATAGAAAGTTCGATGACATCACTTGTTTGTAGAAGAATTGTAGACTAACACATGTGGTTTCGACAAGGTATTTGTTTTAATGAAGTTCAAAATACCAGTTGTCCAAGTAAGCGTTTTTCTAACAACTCGACCTGAAAACAGCTGTTCGTATAACTTGACAGCGAGGCGAATAATTGAAAATAACATTGTAGCATATTACGACTTTTGTTTTACAAAGTAATTATGAAAACTAATTTTATTTATCATTGAATATTTAACACATATTTGTAAACCAAGGTAACAGATCTGTGTATTTTGGGTAATTAATTTAAAAAGCTTCACAGTCATGTTTAATACATTATTAATATTTTAATTCATAGTAAAGACAATCATAATTTTCATATTTGAATATCTGCGTCTAAAAGACTACATTTTATCACTACGATAGCTAAATTTATTTAAAGACATCATATACTTTAATTGAACATCCGTTTTATTTTGGACAAGTGAGTCTAAAGGTAGGGTTAATTAAGTTAATAGGTATAAGCAGATATATATATATATATATATATATATATTGCTGCGGATAGAGGATCAATCTCTGGAACTCACTAAAATGATTCAAGCCCCATCGTGGATCAATGGGTTTAACCTATCCAGCGTCAACAACCGATTTTCAAAAAACAAAAATTTTATAAAAATATTCTTTACCCGGATTTTTCTGCTTCACACTGATATCTTCAGCAGCTTTCCTGGCTAGCTCAGCTGCGCCTCTTTATGGATACCTAAATTTTCTATTATTCTTCCTTCCCATTCACACACCAATAAACCAAATTTACCACTATTTACAAAATTATTCACAGATCTGTACATTTTTGGTACTCTAGTTCCAACTCAATAGTGAGATTTCTGTAAAGTCCTTGTTTTAAAATTTTAATTGTAAACACATTCAATACAACAGGAGTAAATGGGCCCCAAATAATTCTCTATATTTATTATTGCAGACTGGAGTATGGTGAGCTCATAATAACCCAGTTTATTAAAGTATGCTTTTCACCTAGCATAAGATTACTACAAAATTAATAACCCATGTACCCTTAACAATCTAATTTAAATTCGTAATGAAATTTAGTAAACTTTACATACACCTTTTCTTTTAATATTTAAAATACACTCATCATAGTCAAGTACACGTATCTTTTTCAATACGTTAAAAAAACCTTAAATAACCTTCAAAGTTCACTCACACATCACAAATAATTCCAACAGTTTATCAACTAACAACAATTCAAATGTGTTACCTGGACAATGCTTCAAGATTCCATTTCCTACGATGACGCCGTCTTCCAGAACCCCTTGGCTTCGACTATGCGTTCTAATCTTCCAGAACCCTTTGGCTTCGACTGACTATGCTCTCTGCTCCACCAGCTATTTATAGATGATTGACTCAGTCTATACTGAGTTTCGTGCTACCAATTACATACCATCCCAGCATCCAAATTCACGTATATTGCACTTGTGTTTATTGCTTTATTAAATTTACTAGCTTGACAAGGTATTGGTTGGACCTCAGTTTAATTTAAATCACTCGCCACTACTCGCGTTAATAACTATAAGCCCCCCCTCCCCGAACACCAAGTTATAAGAGCTAGTACTATCTTACTATCTTACAAATAAATTTCAATACTCACAAAACTTTATTGTAACGTCGGTTTACGTAGTTAAATTGATGCGAAAATCAAGAGTAGTAAAGAGGAACTTAATAACTTCCATCCCGTATTTATACGCTGAAACTGTCACCTCCCGGACGCTCTTAACGCGAAATACTTAATTGAAAATAGCATTTCTGCAAATTTTGGATATGACCGCTTTACACTTCCCGAAATTTAGCTCGTGAACATGCTATCTAATCTAAAAACCCGCATTCACCTGTCGCGTGTACGTCTGTTGTAAAACTAACTATTTCGACCAAGGACACAGTCCTGCGTCATTACAAAACTCCGCCCGTAATATCGTTATCCTCGTCTTATGCATATTGGATGTCACGTTCCACCCTTATTTGAGTGGTAGAAAATCGATATAGCTGCCCGCGTCGCATGACTCCACGTGGACTGAGTACGTGCTCTATGAAAACTAATGCTCTTCTACCCATCTTTATCTGCAGCGTATTATTGATTGGGCATCCCTTCCGCTGTTTAAGAAACTTTTGTTAGCTTTTATACCAAGCCAATGACGGTTGGAAATGTATTCTATGAAACCCGTGATGTTATGCATATAAATTCGACGAAGATAACCTTTCAAAACATGCAGGTGTTCCTAATTATCGACCGTTTACAATAACAATTCTCGGAGCTTCTTTTCACGGTATTCGATATACTAACGTCCTCGCTTATTACAACGAATCCTTTTGCCTTGGATCTATTGATTTTATATAGCCTGGTGCGTTTTGTGACGTTATTACCCGTTGAATTAAATAAATTAAATTAATTATGCTTTCTATTTGTTTTTAAAACTGGTTTTCTTTATGAACTTATTACTTTTCAATCCCAAATTATAAAAATACGTCAATACTTTTTCGTTTAAATTAAATAAATGAAATAAATTTTGGGTGTAAATAAATTGTTTGTTTCTCTATACCGGGTGTTTGAAATTGCATTGCTTAACCCAAATTTAACCCTTTAAATCCACTACAATATATATATATATATATATATATACCCCTTTTATAAAAATAAAGTTTCTTGCTGTGACTTAATAAGAAAGCACTAAGCAGCGCTTTCAAGAAGTTTAATATCTAAATTTCCCTTAATAATAATGTTTAAATTATTAGTATTAATAGCTACATCTTTTTTTATGGTATAAGGTAGCAAGAGTGCATCTCTTGTGTTCTTTGTTATTATATTAACACTATTTTTTACAGCTCTTGCTTTAGCAGTAAAAACGATTTTTCCCTCCAAGGATTTCCAAGTTCTCCATTAAGGCAAACCCGTGTTTAAAAATTCTAGGATTTGGTGGCGCTCCCTTTGCACCCCCTATTTAGTATTTTAGAGTCAGTCAGGTGAATAGTATTTTTGTTGTAAATCCCACGAACACTCATAAGCTCTACCCGAGGAATAGACCCCAGCTTAGTCGGAAGACTGTCAATTTTCTTTCAGTACAAGGAGATCGAAATAACTGGTTATTGTAAAATTAATTTGAGTTAGTTGTACGGTGAGAAGTGATAAGTCAGTACTAGATTGTTTCACTAAGATGGCGAGTAATCTGCTATTGTTGAAATTTATTGTAGGAGCCGTAACCTTTACGTGTCGAACGAGCGACTAGCTACCCTGTTCTTTACGGATGGCATTTTCGGGTTTGGCTTTTTTTGATAGTTATCCGAACCCGGAGAGTGGAAAACTTATATAGCCAAAGTGTAGGACATACCCACTAAATCCACTCCCCCTGGTGGGTGCGTCTGCCAAACGGCTCCGCCGCACTGCAGCCTAAAAGGCTTATTGTGCTGACCCTGGTTAAGTATTATACCCAATCTTCAAAGCCTGCACCCCGAATTACAGAGTACAGGTCCCTTGTTGAAAGGGTATCGACTTCCTTCGGGTCTAACTTTGGTCGCTCGAATAGGCGCTGTCTCGTTCTACCCAACGTCTCTAGATGGTGTCGGTGTGGAAGTCTCTGAACGAGGTCTTTTACTGCCCCCGCTCTCCTTCTTTGTGGACGAGTGTAACTCCGTCCAAGTCCCAGCTTCGACTTTCTTGGCTTGCCTTCGCTTCCCACGCTGAACACCCGAAAGCCTCTTTGCTTGCAGTCCAGTGCCTGCAAGTTTCTTTATTGTTTTTCCCCGTGTTTGGTGTATTAGACACCGGTCTTGCAAGCGGACTTGCATCCGCATCTGCTCCACCTCCATGGATATGTTTTGGTTACCTGAGGGGTCACCCATTGATGGTTTCACCTGTTCAGGTTCTATTTTACTAATGGTACCAATATTATTCATAATTGTTCCCATAAGTATGGGGGTGTAAATGGTCACCATGACAGATGCCCCCTGTTGGCATGGAAGGCGTGAATAAAACGGGGTGCTGCCCTGTTCCCCGAGTTCTGAACTGATTAAGACTGGTCAACTATCCAGCTACGCATCTCTTGGGCTCAGTCCTTCGCCACAGGATTTACGATTTTTAGCGAGGTTGTTTCCTCTTGGTCCGGACGGTTAAGCCAAGACCCCCGCACCCTCTTGCTCGTGAGACATGACCACAACAGCAGAGAAGGCGCGGTGTGTCGGTGTTGCAGAATTGCCCCACCGGCTTCGTTTACCTCAGTGCAGGTCCATTAGCCACGAAACTACAGCTTGGGCTGAGGGGTTTGGTCCGCGAGATCGTTTTTACTTGGCTAAGGGGAGGATTTTATCACGCTCTAGCACAGTTTCTTGCTCTCCACCATGTTGTGGGTCTTATACCATTCACGCACTGGGTCACTGAAAGAGATAAGCTTATCACGATCCTTCCCAGAGTAGAGCGCCGATCTCTTGGTCATATATCCTGGGATTTTTTCTATCCACCACCTGGAGACGCGCCCAATGGGTAACCAACCACATGGGTTGACTTTTTTATACTTATTTTGCAGTTCATTCGCCCTGTCTGAGTTTTCACGTAGTTTCTACAAGGAATTTCATAAATATGATCTTTCAATCAATAAAAAATTTTAAATATTAAGCAATATTAAATGATAGTTTCCTTTGTTGAAAAACGTGTAAGATTCGGTTTAAAAATGTCTTTGTTCGACACCCAAAATCGCTAGGCTTAGCTATGCTACATTCGCCTGGCCAATTCAAAATTGGCTTATCAAACAAAGCTGAAAAATAATACAACATGAAATAGGCATGAAATCATAATACAAATTATAAATAAATCTCAAGCGATATTAAAATAATATTCGAGTTACATAACCTCAATCCCACTCTACAAAGCTGCGTTTTATACGCGAATATCGATAAAAACCCGCAACTATTTGTATTGATTTGTTATTTTAGACTTCTTAGAAGGCACCTCTAACTGCGGTTGCATAATGTACAACGGAAGAAATATTTTCCCAATCAATTTACTTTAAAATTGATTACGCTCCAACATTTTTTTGTTCTAAATTTCCAAAGAATGTTTTGAATTTCGTCTTACATCAACAAGTGCGCATGAAGAATCACCGTAATGAATTTAAAATACAATCCACTTTCTCTAGCATGAAGCTGCAGAGATGCACAGTGCAATTAAGATCTTACCCACAATAAGTCTTGTGTATTTGTGTAAATAATGATGGGAATTTTAAACACTATCTTTAAATACATGTAAATGTGTTTAAGAATTAGTTAGTCCAGTTGTCGATCCAATTAAAAAATACTTACTGGGCTTTGATTACCTTAATGTAAATTAAACATTCAATATTGTTAATTAAACTGGATATTGATGGATTTCCTCGAAAATCATGTTTCTAAACAACCACAAATGGAGTATTAATTGTGTAGGAAAAACGTAGGCAAATTCTAAAAGACAAGACCTCATAATTGTATAGATATTAATACTCTTAAGAAAATTGACAGGTACCTCAGTTCGTTTCAATTTTCTTGGTAGAAATGCACTTTTAAGGAAAAACAAATGCGTTTTTGAATATAAGTAAGTTTTGTTAAATTCCCGTATTCTTATACAAAAAAATACACCCGTTGGTATTTTAATAATGGCAGTTGTATTTAAATTAGCAAACCAATAAATTCTCCTAAACAGCAGTGTCCTCGACAGTATTAATTGAATATGAAACGTACACTTGAATATAAATTTAATGTGTTTGTAACTAACCGCATTCTTGTCTATTAATTATGCTTTAATTATTATTAAAAGCACTGACATACAAAACTTTATTAATTCTTAGTGCAAAAATATTTTCATAATAAAACACAAGTATATGTTGAGTTTCTCGGGCGATTTAAAAATGACTCGCCCCTGGTTAACGTTAGCTTATTTAGTCCAGTCACTGAAGGTAAAAATGGGGTCCGACCTCTCGATTCGTTGAACCCTCATGGATCTTAATGAAATTGTAGGAGTAAGCTCGTCTTGCCCCCTAATTCAAAGGTGACTCTATGCCAATATGAGCTTTTCCTTTTAAAGAAGTTAAAACCACCCCTTTGTATGAAAAACGGTAAAATTGTAATAATAATGTAATAATAAGCAAATATTTGACTTTATTTAAACATAATAAATAAAGACAGTTACACGCCCTAGAATATAAATTAAAAGAATGGTGCATGTTCAACCCTTAAAGCCAACCCCTTGGCATAATTTTACTGAGTTTTAATGAAAAAAATTATAATACTCATAAATAACTTATTGCAATTACTTATTTAATATATCTTTACTATTTATTAGCTACTTGTATAAAGCAATATCCTTTCATCACTTAAAATCATCCCTTAATAAAAGTTTAATCAAAACATTCATTAAAAAATTTTTTTTTCATATTAAAAATGTTTTATATAAAGAACATTTTTACATTTTAGAAATTGTATATGTTACATCGTAAGCTGGGGATGTTACTTTTCATCCCTTAAAATCATCCCCTAATAAAACTCTATTTAAAAATGTCATAAATAATTTTTTTTTCAAAGAATTTAATAAAAAAAATGTTTATTTAAAACTAAAATTAAAACTTTTTAAATAATTTAATTGTAAATATAATTTATTAATTTTCATCTCCGCTGACCTCTCCGTCGACATCTTCTTCTTGTATTGCATGTATGTGAGATACATCAATGCACACACACTATGAATACCTGCCGCGCCGTCTGTGCTCCGAAATTTCTTTCCAATATATATATATATATATATATATATATATATATATATATATGTTTATATCTCTAATATATATGCATATATATATATATATGTGTGTGTGTGTGTGTGTCGCGTGGGTGCGTGGGTACGTGTGCGTGCGCGCGTGCGTGCGTGCGTGCGTGCGTGCGCGTGCGTGCGCGCGCGCGCGTGCGTGCGTGTGCGCGTGTGTGTGTGTGTGGCGTGTGTGCGTGTGCGTGTGCGTGTGTGTGTGTTTATATATATATATATATATATATATATATATACATACCTATAGGCTATATGTTATATATTTTATAGGTAATATTCAAATATAGTTTAAATTGTATGCGCTCTAAAAATTTCTTCGAAAAAATTGTCTCGATTTTTCAACCTAGCTCCCTCAATTGTGAAGATAAAAAAGTTTGTAAAAAACCATTTTGTAGGTAATTTTATGCTCTATAACATCCTTTTACTTATAAAACTGTAGGATCATTTATTTTTATTATTATAGAGCTTGAAGGGATGAAAAAGAGTAACGCTTACATTTCATTTCACACTTTTATCGGTTATATCTCAGCCAATAATCATCGTATAGTAATTTATAAAAAAAACAAAAATTTTTGTCAAAACAAACTCTAAATTTGTTTACTCTTGTTCTTTTTGCGTAAAATTCATAGTTTTTAAGTAATTTTAAAAAAATGTTCAAATATTAAAAAAAAATTCAAAATCGACATTTTATCAAAAACCATGCATTCTAAACCGGTACAACTTTCACATCACGTAAATGACACCCGAACAAAATAAAATTTACAAGGAATACGATGAATTTTGATTTTGATGCATTTGGCATTACTCTCAGCGCTCATTTTTTCATAGAAAATGTGAGTACTACACTTTATTTTGATCATAACTCGGTGAGTTTATATCCGATCGACATTTATCAAAGCGAATTTTGAAAGTATTTTTAAGCACTTTAAAAAGTGTCTAATAACATTTTTTGATAAAACTAACCCATCAGCTGATATTTGATATTGAACATTTCGTTTTCAACATTTCGTGAAAAAAAGTCCGTTTCAACCGTCTATAACTTGAATAATATAGCAGTAATGAATTTTTTATAAGAGAGCTTTTTTCTTCATTTTTTTATTAGCTTAATTTTTTTTTCTACACTTTTTTTTATTAAACTTGAATTTT
Source organism: Platerodrilus igneus (assembly GCA_036346225.1). Classification (NCBI taxonomy): domain Eukaryota; kingdom Metazoa; phylum Arthropoda; class Insecta; order Coleoptera; family Lycidae; genus Platerodrilus; species Platerodrilus igneus. The sequence goes on from JARFIW010001008.1 coordinate 1,342,813, forward strand.
TTGAGTTATTTTCAAAAAACCGCCCAAAAACAGGCTTTCTTTTGGTCAAAAAATAATATTTTCAACCGCATACAACTGAAAAACTATGGATATACAAAACAATTTCATATGAACTTGAAACGTATTATTTTTTCTTGATCGCTAACCCCAAACGGTCACATTCTTTCCTAAATTGAGCTTAACTAATGCTCTCTTCTTAATACATACATCTGACTCTAGAAGTTGGGGGTCAGCAAAACAAAGTCTTCCGACGTAACTAGGGGTCTATTCCTTGGGTAGAGCTATGAGCAATGGGGGGGTAAGTCGAAATCTATGGAGGGTTACACTTAACAAAAAAAAACAAACAGGCGCCACCAAGTCCAAATTGATTTATTTTAGGGGCATAGCTATTTTTTAAGGGCGGACTTGGAGACCCAAAAAAAAGAGATCGCCTTCGTTGATACACAAACTTGTCTTAACAGAATAAGACGCTGTTCCTGTAAGAAAGAATAATAATTAAGTCACATAAAAAATGGGAACACTATTTGCGTCCCTCAAGTATACCTAAAAAGTATAGAGAATATTTTCTGCATAATGGGATCATAAAATTTTAGTTCTTATTGCTTTTTGTTTACCAAGTCTGATCAGACTAGATCAGAATAAAAAAACTTTAAATGAAGAATATTAATTTACTAATAAGAATTTTCTTGGTTTCAGTAAATAAAGTATCATTGTAATTAAATAAAAATAAAAATTTGAAGTACTTGCAAAACTGGTAGTAAAGGTTATCAACTAATCCTTACTCAAATATTTTATAATTCTATGTAACTAAAAATGCTAGAGTTTCTTTATAACCCAATCAGATCTATGTGAGTCATTTACAAATGAATATACGAAATTTTCTCTTTAGGTTAACAAACTTAAATTTAGTTTGAAGTCAAAATAATCACCAAGATATTCTCTAATGTTATCAATAGTGGTTGTACTAAAATGCTAAACATGTGTTAGCCATTGGGCAATTGTTGACAATAGTGAACAAACAAACAGGTGATGTAATAGCAGCTGTTAAATTACGTTGAAGCCACGTGTGATCACATATTTACGAAGCTAAGTGAAAGCAAATTTAATACTGGGGAAAACCAGCTTATTTACAGGTAAACTGAATAACAATTTTTGTACGTCTAACAAACAAAATGAAATAATGTACTTTCAGAAGGAAAGTACTCAGGAAATCCTTAATTCTATTACGAACCCAAGAGCAGCAGTTGTCCCTTGATGTAATGGAAATTACCTCGCAGCGCGGGAACAGCAACTAATTATACTTGCTTTCCATGCTTTAACACAGGTGTAGGAGCAAAGCGGGTTCCTTACTTGGATCACGGCAGCATTACTTTGTAACGTAATCTTCCGTTGTCTAAATTTATTTACTAAAATAATTTTTCATTGCGTAGCCAACAAATTAAGCTTTCTAAATTGTAACTTCAAAGGGATCATGTTGTCTCAAATTTTACAGTTGCGATTTTCGACGTGGTGTGCGATATATACGTTATCCATGCAGTTTTCTAATTTCTCGTTGGGATTTCAAATGTGTCGTTGCGAGTTCAAATAGGTCGTTGCGAGTTCAAATGGGTCGTTGCGAGTTCAAATGGGTCGTTGCGAGTTCAAATGGGTCGTTGCGCTAAATAAATTTTGTAAATTAGCTAATATGACAACGAATATACAAAATGTGATTAGGTACTAACCGTTACTCAGGAAGTGTTTCACAAACATAGAGCGACTCGGAGGTCACTCGCCATTCTCTTAGAATGCATCTTGACGCTACTTTTAACTATCGACGAGTGCGCTCGCTGCTTTCTTGTATGGTGGGAGGTTCCGGATTTTAGTTCTCAAACCTCTCACGCGCGCCAGTGGCTGTGAAATTACACCGAACTCGGAAACAACTCGACTAATAATCCTTGATATTATAATACTATAAAGTTTGATTGTTACTTGAATATTTATTTTAATTAATAAAGGTATTTTACTATTCATTGTACGTTTAATGAATGGATTCTCCTACTGCAAAAATAAAATTGTTACAAACTTTTCTGCTTAAAATGAGTCCAGCTGTCGATTTCCGGGGTTATTTGAAATAAAGCAGTCCCCACCCCCTAGAAGGGCTGAGTAGCACCCCTAGGGAAAAAGCTCATATTGGCACTAGGTCACTTTTGCTTTTTATGCTATTCTTCACCAACTGCCAAAATTTCAAGACGATCGATGAAGGTTCGACGAATCGAGACCCCAAAACCTTCAGTGACTATAGACTATATATATTTCCATATTGTTCGGAGCAACGTACAAATATCGGGCGCATGTGAAGTTAGCAACCCAACTTTAGTTCTCAAAAGTTCTCATTCGAATTCCAGCTTCCTTTCGAAGATTAAGTCTTTTTATACTCATAAAAAAAGTTTCAGCTATTAACGTTTTTAAAATATCATTTAAAAAATGGCGTGATAACCCTACAGTCAACTTTAAGATAAAATAGTTCTGAACAGCTCATTAGATTTATTTGGCCAATAACTAGAACTCCTGATACATACAAAGATATTTTAATTTTTTCAAAAATCATCATCATTAGGTCTTCAGTCCTGGAACTGGTTAGACACGTACCATCATTGTTTCCTATTCTGAACTAACCTACAGATTTCCCTGAAATTTGCACAGTCTGCATCTATCACTATCTGATCTAGGTCAACATCTACCTCTTTTTTCCTATCTCTGCTTGTAATATATCCCATACTATTACACAAAAATCCCTTAGAACGTATTCTGCCCTTCTATTTCTCTTATCTTTTTCCCCAGATATCCTTGTTTCCCTACTATTTCTATAATCTATTTGTTATTATCTTTGTCTGTCCATGCTATCGTCCTCATACATCTGAAGCACAGCATTTCAAAAGACTGTGTATACAGCTCGTTCCTCTTCTATTGTTTTCTTATTTTATGCCCTATTTCACCGAGATTCAGTGAAGGGGGGTAAGCAACCTGTGGCTACCAAGATCCCCCAACACTTAAATATTTGCCGAAATAATGGTTTTCCAGTAAATCCTTTCACACACTTAACATTATTTGAGAATGTTGTCCAACCAATTCTTGTAGTTACTTATAGTAATCATCATGTTTAAGCACAGTTATTTTCTCGTCATTAGTTTATCCATCTTGGGATTGGTTGGATGCGTACCTCCATTGATTTCTATTCTGGGCTAGCCTACACATCTCCCTGAAATTCCTGCAGCCTACATCTTTTACTATCTGTGTGCAGTAGTCTAGCCTAGGTCTGCCTCTTCTTCTCTTTTTTCCTATCTCTGCTTCTAATATATTTCGCACTATTCCCTCATGCCGTAGTATGTGGCCTATCATCCTATCTGTCCTATTTTTTACCGTTTTCCACATATTTCTTTCTTCTCCTACCATTTTTAGTACCTCTTCGTTCTTAACTTTGTCTGTCCATGATATCTTCATCATACGTCTGTAGCACCACATTTCAAAGGCTTCTAGCTTTTTCTTGTCCGCTTCTCCTACTGTCCAGGCTTCACAGCCGTACAGTGCTGTGGTCCACACATATGTTTTAAGCAATCTTTTCCTTGTTTCTATGTTTGTGGTCTTTGAGCACAGTAGTTGCTTTTTCTTGTTAAATGTAGCACGACCTTGTGCTAATCTTTGTTTTATATCTTTTGTGCTTTTCCCATCTTGCGTTATTTGGCTTCCTAGGTAGCAGAATTCCTTAACCTCTTGTAAGTTCGTCTTAAATACTTGTATTCTTGTTTTGATTTATTTTCCTACCTTTGCAAACTAGAACTTTAGTTTTAGTTTTGTTAATTTTCATACCGTATGTCTCTGTTAGAACCGTTTCCATTTCATTAAGAGCAGCTTCTAACTCTTCCTTGCTAGACGCTAGTACCGCTATATCATCTGCAAATCTAAGCATATCAATTTTTATTCCCTGAATAGTAATTCCAAATGTCTTCCTGCATTTGACAGTATTCATTGCCTCTTCTATGTACAAGTTAAAAATCAATGGGGATAGGGCACATCCCTGTCTCACCCCTTTCCTAATGTTTACTTCTCTACGTTCCTGCTCTAATTCTATTACTGCTGTTTGCTCTTTGTATAAGCTATGTACTATTCGTCTATCCCTATAACTCATTCCAATCTCTTTTAGTATTTCAAACATTTTTTTCCATTTTACATTGTCGAATGCTTTTTCCAGATCTACAAACCCTATATACACGCTTTCCTCTTTTTCTATTGTTTTCTCCATTATCGCTCTCAGAGTTAAAATAGCCTCCCGTGTTCCCCTGTTTCGCCTAAACCCAAATTGGTCTTCTCCTAGCATTTCTTCCGCCCGTTTTTCCATTCGTCTTTGCACAATTCTAGTTAATATTTTTGACACGTGTGCTGTCAAACTTATCGTTCGAAAATTTTCACATCTATCCGCGCCTTTCTTTTTTGGTATAGTTACTATGATGCTACGTTTGAAATCTTTGGGTATCTCGCCTGTCTCATACATATAGCTTACAAGTTGGAAGAGACGTTCTGTTACTGCTTGTCCAGCGGCTTTTAGAGTTTCTGCTTGCATCTTATCTGTACCCGGCGCCTTACCATTTTTCAGACTCTTTAATGCTAATTCAAACTCATCTCTAAGTATAGGATATCCCAAGTCGTCATTTTCAATGTCTGATTCCTGTTCTAATGCAGTTAGTTCCTCTCCTGCATATAAATTCCCTATATATTCTTGCCATCTACCCACTTTCTCTACGTTTTCTATGATGACGTTTCCTTGTGCGTCCCTTATATTTTTGCTATACGGTTTTATATCCCTAAAATTCATTCTAATTAATTTGTATGCTTTGTCTGTCTTTCCTATTTCCATCTTCGTTTGTATCTCTTTGCACTTTTTATCAATCCATTGTTCTTTAGCTTTCCTGCATTTTCGAATAATTTCCCATTTTATGGCTTTGTATCTCTGTTTTCCTGTTTGGTCTGATTTATTTTTGTATTTTCGTCTTTCTTCTATTAAATTCAGGATATCCTTTGTTATCCATGGTTTCTTATTTTCTTTTTGTGTATACCCCAGAATATCTCTGGCCGCCATGTCTAGGCTGGATTTAATGTTATTCCATTCTGTTTCTACTTCCTTAGTATCCGATATTTTCTCGATATCTTTGAGCAATTAATTTGACTTTTTTTCGAATCTTTCTTGAATACCTTTATCTTTTAGTTTCTCTAAGTCTAAGTGCCTTTTTCCGTTTCTTTTTTTCACATTCTTAAATTTAAGTGCGGCCTTCATAATTATGATGTTGTGGTCAGTATCTATATCTGCTTCTGGGTAGCTTCTACAGTCTTTACTTGATTCCTAAACCGTTGTCTAACAAGAATGTAATCTATTTGATATCTTCCTATATCTCCTGGCATCTTCCACGTATATCGTCTTCTAGCATGATGTTGAAATAATGTGTTTGTGATGATTAAATTGTTCTTGTCACAAAATTCTACCAGCCTATTTCCCTGTCGTTTCTCGTGCCTAAACCAAATAGACCTACTACTGCTCCTTCCCTACCCTCACCTACCACGGCATTAAAATCCCCGTAATTATTAAATTTTCCTGTCCTTTACGTATCTTAATATGTCTTCGATATCTTTGTAGATGGCTTCTACCTCTTCGTCACTGTAGCTAGAGGTGGGCATGTATACTTGTATTATTACTGTGTTTACCGGTTTAGATTTTAATCTAACCATAAGTACTCTTTCGTTCTTTTGTAAGTAATTTTCACACAGTATCCTATCTTTTCCGCATAACTATCCCCACGCCCAAATTTCCTTCCTCTGCTCCTGTATGAATTACCCTGAAGTCTCCACTCCAAAATCCCCGCCTCTGGCCACCGAACTTCGCTGATCCCTACTATATCTAGTGATAACCTATTCATTTCGATTTTAGGTTCTCTAGCTTACCTACTTGCTTCATACTTCTAACATTCCACGCTCCGACTCGCAGAATGTTCCCGACTCTTATTTTTAACTTTCCGATCGCATCCTCCGAAGTAGTCCTCCCGGAGATCCGACTGGGGACTATTTTAACTCCGGAATATTTTACCCCAGAGAATGCCATCATTTTATTATAATTTAGGTACGCTGTGTACTTGGGAGATAATGTGGTGGTTTCCGTTGCCTTCCACATCGCGGTAGTGTGTCTTAGACTGCCATACCGACCCCTATGGTCTCTGCCAATCTAAGTACCGAAAGAGCTGCTGCCCTCTTTCGGGGACCTGTCTTAGTCTGGTTCCTCCCTAACGACCCTACTACTTTGGTTGGACCTGTAGTTTGGCTCTTTAGCTCATTAGAACACGCAAGCCATTTCACCTGTTCTAGTAATTTAGAACTTCGGCAAGGTGCAGGTCCATTCAAAATGGTTTTCAAAAATATTAAAACAAAATTAAACAATTTGAAAAATTGAACGTCATACTCGAAAAGTTCTAAATAGCCCATCTGATTTCTTTCTATGAATTCTAGAGCTCCTGTATAATAAATAAATTAAATACACAAAAGTGATTAAAAAATAATTACTAAAAGTTATACTATAACAGACCTTGGACGTTAAATAGCTGTTTAATTACTAGACGGATCGCTTTCAACCATCTGTTTTCGAACTTAGAATGTCACATAATACTTCAGTTACAACTGTAAAAAATTTGTTCAAGTTAAATCAAATTTCGCGCACCAGATTTAAAGGTGGAATAAGTTCTAAGCGGTTGGTCGAATCGCTTTGTCACAAATATTTTATTTAGAACTCTTAGAATGCTGTTCAAAACTGCCCTTAAAACCCTCAAGAAATGTTAAAAAAATTTCGTTCTGGACAAATCAAATTTCGATCACCGCATTATCAAGGTGAAATAAGTTCTAAACGGTCGGTTCTTCCGCTTTCAACCTTGGTATTTCTTTTAGAACTTCTATAACACCATCTAAAACTGCCATCAAAACCCCTGAGAGGTATTAAAAAAATCTCATTTAAGAACTCCAAATTTTGCTTGCCGGATTTTTTAGGTAGAATAACTTCCAAACGTTTGGTCGGATCGTTTTCGACCCCTGTAGTTTCTTTTAGAACTCCTAGAATGCTATACAAAACTGCCATTGGAACTCTTAAGAACTTTAGAAAAATCATGTTCTAGACCAATAATCCTGCTCAAACCACCCTCGACACTCTTGAGAATTCTTAAAAAAATTTCGTTCAAGACAAACAAATTTCGCTCACCGGATCTTCAAGGAGTAAGTTCTAAATGGTTGGTCGGATTGCTTTCGATCCTCATAGTTTCTTTTAGAACTCTTAGAACGCCTTTTAAAACTACCCCTACGAACACCCACAAAAATTTCGTTCAGGAACAACAAACTTCTCTCATCCGGATTTTCAGAGTATAATAAGTTCTAAGCGGTTGGTCGGATCGCTTTTGACACAAATATTTTTTTAGAATTCTTAGAATGCCGTTGAAAACTGTTCTCAAAATTCTCGAAAAGTGTTAAAAAAATTTGTTCAGGATAATTCAAATTTGGCACACCGGATTTTCAAGGTGGAATAAGTTCGAAACGGTCGGCTAAAACTGCCCTCAAAACCAATATAAACTATTAAAGCATTTCGTTCAGGAAGCCCAAATTTTGCTCGCCTGATTTTCAAAGTGGAATAAATTCTATACGGTTGGTCGGGTCGCTTTCAACCCTTATAGGGTCGCAAGACGAATCTTCAAGGTTAAATAAATTCTAAACGGTAGGTCGGATTGCCTTTGAATCTTATAATTTCTTTCAGAATTTTTAGTATTCCATCTAAAACTACCATCAAAACCCCTCAGAACTCTTAAAAAATCTCGTTCGAAATTGCCAAATTTTACTCACCGGATTTTCAGGGTTGAATAACTTCTAAACGGTTGGTTCGGATAGCTTCAGATCCTCATAGTTCTTTTAGAATTCTTAGAATGTCATCCAAAACTGCCCTCAAAACCTCTAAAAACTCTTAAAAACATCTAGTTCAAGACGGATAAATTTTGCTTACCGGATTTCAAGTCGGAATAAGTTCTAAGCGGTTGATCGGATCGCTTTTTATCCTAATAATTTTTTTAGAAATCTTAGAATGTCGTTCAAAACTGCCCTCAAAACCGTTAAGAAGTCCTAAGAAAATTTTGTTCAGGACAAATCAAATTTCGTTCATCGGATCTTCAAGGAATAAGTTGTAAATGGTTGGTCGGATTGCTTTCTATCCTGGCAGTTTCTTTTAGAGCTCTTAGAATGCCATCCATAGCTGCTCTCAAAACCCCCTGAGAACTTTTCTAATTATCTCGTTCCGGACCGCCAAATTTCACTCACCGGATTTTCAAGGTGGAATAAATTCTAAACGGTTGGTGAGATCGCTTTCGACCTTTATATTTTCTTTTAGAACTCTTAAAACGCCATACAAAATTGCCCTTGAAATATCTGAGATTGCTTACAAAAATTGCGTTCAGGACTTAAAAGCAAATTTCGCTTGACAAATCTCTAAGGTTGAATAAATTCGAAGCTGTTGGTCAGAATTGCTTTCTAGTCTTATAATTTCTTTAAGAACTATCGGAATTCCATCTAGAACTTCCGTCAAAACCCCTCAGAACTCTTAAAAAATTCTCGTTCAAAATGAAAAACTTTGCTCGCCGTTCTAAACAGTTAGTCGGATCGCTTTAGAGCCTAATAGTTCTCTTCGAACTTTTAGAATGTTATCCAAAACTGCCATTGCTTTTAAAACTTTTGAGGAGTTTTCAAAATTTCGTTTATGATAAATCAGGTTTTGCTCACCGGATCTTCAAGGTGGAATAAGTTCTAAACGGTTAGTGGGATCTCTTTCGACGCTAATAATTTCTTTTAGAACTTTTATAATGCCATGTAAAATTGCCCTCAAAACTCCTGAGGACTATTAAAATAATCTTATTCAGGAGCACCAAACTTCGTTCTCCAGATCATCACAGTGCAACAACTTCTAAATGGTTGACCGAATTGCTTCCAACACTTATAGTTTTGTTAGCACTCTCGGAATTCCATACAAAATGCCCTTAAAACATCTGAGAACTCTTAAAAAATTTTATTCAGGGCTTAAAGCAAATTTCGCTTGCCGGATCTCCAAGGTGGAATAAGTTCTAAGCGGTTGGGACGGCCAAGTGTGCAGTAACATATGATATGTACTTTGACAAACAACCCGAACAAATCCGATCGCCTGATCAGAGTTACCCTGATGGCACAAACGTCTCCAATCTACTGCCAACAACTGTCAACAATCTGAGGCCATTTTAACATTCAACTAGAAACTCAGATTCATCACCACCTATGTTGTAACTAAGCCATTCACGATCGGCGGCTATATCCACTAAAAGATCCAGAGATGACAAAAATGAATACCACGTCCTGATAAGACATGAGCATATACATATTATGCGACACCAACAATATAAACAAAACTAGCGGAGTATACCCTAGAAATTCCAGGATATAGACAACGAAATTTGACAATTCACAAGTAAACCTTACCAAAGGTTAACAGAAACCATTATCATATACAACGTTAACCTATGCCACTGTAACCGCTTACAAACCAACCTCCCAAACGCACTTCTTTCAAGACCTCCAAGTGAAGTCATAATCATTAAACTCTCTAATTCTGACTCCACTTCTACCAAACTGTTAAAAGTGATCAAGACCAATCTAAAACCAGCCATATCAAACTTGAATATCTGAAGTATTAGACTCACTAAAAGTGCAGTATGGATAAGAACCGATAAATCTTTAGTTACCTATCTAATCTCATCATTAAATCAAAACTCCTGCTCCACGCACGTTCTCAAATCCAGAATGTTCCATTTATACATTTTTGGATTTAAAAAATTCCAACCACTAATGCGCCATCCTATACTTATCGTCAACATTACCTGCAATACCTGATTCTACAATTTGAGTCTTTGAAAATAACCCCATCATCAACGTATCCGCCTGCTTTCCCTTCATCTTAACATCTCATGTCATTGTCGGGCACACGTCTTGCAGCATACAAGACCTTGTAAATGTGGTCAGATGTTTCAATTGTAAAAACTTACCGCTCTACTACCATCACATTAATTTAAACAAACGCAAAACAAGAACAAACTGGCTGTTTTAATTATTTTATTTTCATAATGAAATCGAAGTCCCTTAAGGGCGCGATCGGATGTATGGTTGGCTGCCTAAAATCCATCAAAAAACAGGTTATTCTGTTTGGTAAATAACTTTTGTTGAATTGAAAATATGCAAAATGTAACTTCACCATTAGACTCACAAAACTTTGTACTTTCTAACGAAGGTTTGCTTTTTTTTCTAAAGTGCAGTAAAAAGCAAGAAATAGCTGTTAAAAGTAATGGTAAAAATTCATTTACTTTATTTTAGTTACTACATCTAACATAATCAATTTGTATATAAAAAACAAGCATTCGTTGGATAGCAGAATACATATATAATCGTTCTATTAAAAAAAATTTCAAAAATATTGATCATGATAGCGGTAGTGTTCTGAATGGATTTTATTGAATTATTACATTAATTGTACGCCATTTTAATAGAAATTGTTCACGACTTCCTCCGAGAATGGCACTGTTAATGATGTGTAGAATAAGGTTTAAAAGCAGAATATTTCAAATTGAATTATTTTGTACTTTGTTTTTGTCGCATTGAAATGAAGTAAACTAATAATATATGGTGAATTACCTTTTGATAAGTGTAATATAATAATGATTGGATTAATTGCGAATATTTATGAAGCCAAAAATGACATAACCTCAACATCCATGGTTGTTTGTAAACTTTCATGTTTATGTTTACAAGCGATAAGTAAATTATTACAGCAGTGTTACTTTGTGAAGCTTTTACTATGTTATAATAGTTTTTAAAAAAAAAGGGTAGTGTGCCGTATCCCAAAACGTAACTAGATACTCTACAATATTCAATATAAGCAAAATATTGCATCATGTTAGCAAGAGTAATGTTTATTTTGTTACATTAAATTGACTCTGTCAAAAACGACTAAACGTTTATTTCAATAAATATTTCAAACTAATAGAATATTTGGGGTCTTCGGTTTAATATTTTTCATCAAATGCTAATATCGAAAAAAGTATTTCCAATACAAAAAATTTTTGAGTTGTTACCTGTAAAGTGTGCTTTATTAAAACAAAATTATTACAAATGTTTTATTTTTAATGAATAACTAAGAAAATAAAAATAGGTTCAATTGTTGTAACATTTACAATAATGTGTATATAGGTATTTTTGAACAGTAAGTCATTACCAACCAAAAACTTAAAAGGAACACTGTTTTACACAATACGTAGCAATGTAAATGATATAAAACTATTGGTGAAAAGAAGTGAATAACAGGCATTTGTAAATAATAGTTTTTAAACCCCACATTTTAAGGTCAATAGATATACGTTTAGTAATAAATATAGGAACAGCTTTCGAATTGAAATTGACTTTATTGTTGTTAATATTACATTAAATATTAGTATATAAGGCATATTTGTAGGTCCATACAGGCAAAGTTTAGTCATAGACTACTCTTACACTTAACCTGCATAAACCACTACATATCTCTACAAGGAAAATTAGTGAAGCAAATGAATAATTACACAATAATTGAAAAATATACAATTAGGCTATGTTACTACTTATCCAAAATATGCGCCCTGATTTGAACCTTGAATGCAGTAAAAGTAAAAAAGATTTTAATATCCATCTGGAATTGCATTATAAGTAGAAACAGCATTATGGATGAATCTTCTCTGAAACATAGCAGTCAGTAGCTTGGGAATTGTTAAAGTTTTAGTGTGTCTAATATTGATGCAATGCACTTTGGAGCGTGTCATTAATATTTTAGCAATATCCTCTGAAGTCATTTATAATTATTTTATGAACAAAACATAACAAATGATGTTTCCTGCAGTTATCCATATTTAACCAGTGCAACGCTTTTATCTTATGCGATACATGATCAAATTTTTTTAATCCAAAACTAAACGACAACAAGTATTTTGAATCCTTTGTATTTGTGTCATAGAAGTGCTATCAAGGTTTGGACCATATATAAAATCACAATAGTTAAATAATGACAAAACTAGCTTCCGACAACAGCTTTTTCAATTGTAAGGTTAGTATAGAGCGACAAGCATATAGTTGTTTAAGTGCTATATACGACCTTTTTATTAACCTTGCAACATGTGACTTAAAGCGTAGATCATCGTCAAGTATTAAACAGAAATTTCTTGAAGAACTAACTAATGGAAGAGGTATTGTTAATTATGACTTTTATCTTATCCTTAACACAATCTCTAATTTTCTCTGTGATCCGAAACAATATCAGCATCAATAGTACCTGCACGAACAAATAATTCATCACTTGATAAATGTATGGAATCAATAAAGAGTACTGCTGTTATTTACTATGCGCGTAGGTTCGTTTATTACTTGGATGAATCCATAAGAATCAATGCAGTGTGTGATAATATTACTTAAATTGAAAAGATTCACATTGATATCACCTAAACATATTATATTATCCATCATTGGTTCTAAATAAGATAATATATTATCTAGTTCATCAACACAACTAAGCAGATTAGAGTTTTGGGATCTGTATACTGTGCCTACAGTAAAAGTTTTGCGATTTAATTTAAACATTATCCAAAATATGTTCAAGTATACGAGTCAATTGCAAACCAAACAAAGTAATCTGACATTTAAGTTCCTTCCTTACGTACACACCAACCCACCCCCTGCGGCTTTAACATCATTCCTTCCAGAAAGAATAAAACATTCTAACATTTGATATTTATCACGGTTAGTAAAGCGATCCATTTCAAGCGCAAATGCTTTGCTTAAATTTCTATGTAAATTAATTAACGGTTTTTTTAAACTGCACTACTTGAAACATAAAATAAAGGACAAACTTTGACGTTTCTCAGATGTTGAGCAATTGTTTCTCTTTGTCATAGTGGAAATTAAAGCCTACTACGACCAAAACATAATTATGTGATTTTTAGTGTTTTGATTCAATCAAACATAGCCATGTTATACCTCTTTGGAAAGGGTTTTTTGTCAGCATTTTAAAAATGTTAAAATCCAATATGGCGGCTATTTAAAAATAAAAAGTTGAACATCGTCACGCAAAATCTAGATGCCCTAGACAAAATCTAAGTTGAAAATGTGAAGCGCAATGTGGAATTACCATGATGTACCAAATTTGAACATTCTATTTCAATTAGTAGACTAACTACGAGCAAATAAAGAAATCGTCAATTTTGTGTTTTTTGCCTCTATCTAGTAACCTATGACAAATTTTTGAAATTTGAAAACCGATCTGAGATACTCTCATGATTATGCAACTTTTGTCCTATTTAACCAAGATCGTATCTCCTACAGTTTCCAAGATCCCCATGTACTGCATTTTATACTGTACACACTGTATATATAGCTAATTTTGACATACTAAATGTATCACCCTGTAGATAAATTTCCAACCTATACATTGTTTCCGACATGGATATGAAATACAAATAACAATGTATTACCTATTATAGTCTGCTTCTGGTATAAATGACCAATTATCTGAAAGTGTATGTGACCTTTCCTCGGTTGATTTTTCACAGTTCTCTAAATATGAAATACAATGATATATTTATACAAATTAGCATACTCTGTCTCAGTCTGTGACTTCATTGTTTCTGGCTCGGAAGTTGCTTCAGATAAAGTACTTGGATTACTAACTACCTCGGGTAATCTTTGCAAACCTGATGGGCCAGGCTTGTCTAAATTATCTGATGTGGATTTCACACTGAAAAAGTTAGGGTTTTATTATGACATCTAATTAATATGTGTATTTGTGAAATTATAATGTAACGGGCATAACCAGTGTAGTTAGAAGGCTTGAACCATTGTTTGCAGGTGAGGCAAAATTACTCATTTTTAGTGTCAGTACTTAATAATTATATAAAAATCATATGACACATCCGAGAGCTTACTTCGTTCAAAATAGCACAAAAATTCTTCACATTGTTGTCAAAAACAATCTAAAGCTTATGAAATCCTATAGAATTTTAGAAAAAAATTAATAATATTTTGTAAAACACAGCTATCAAAATTCAACGAGGTAAAAACGTAAATGTTATTGTTATGTATGTACCTTACAAATTTGATGAGTATTTCTAATACAGTACAGATGTGCTATTCTGACGTACATTTAAAACTATTCATTGAGAAAATACTAAGTAATTTTTTTCTACGTCGTAATTTCAGGGTAATCACACTAACTTAGTTCTATGAAGAATGCGAAAACACTTATATTTTTAGTTTGCATTATCATATTTATAAATTCCAAATAGTCATAAGTGGAGAGTCGGGTAATTTGTGGTTTTCTATTCTCAAGGCATCTGAAGAATGTATAATTCTTGTGGGTGGATATGCGACTTTTAAATAGATATACTTTCATTGTTTTTGGATTTTATATTCCAAAATAAACAGCCACATAAAGATATCCTAGCTACACTACTGAATGTATTATAACTTACAGCGGTAATTGTTGCATTTTCAGCCATCTTAAGCGGGCTGCTTAAGACTTGGACAATCATTTTCTGGTACCACTTGGATTTTGGTTATACACCTTCTTATATTTGCCCATCTGAAAAATGTAAATACGTAAATAAAAGAAACTTTACACCAGGCGACAACAGGAAGTAAGTATACTGTAACTTTTTTCGTATTTCAGATAAATATTTGAGATTTGAAAGGCTTGTACAAGACAAAGCGGGAGTACAAATTTTTTGAAATAATTGTGAATTTCAAATTATTTACGGTCTGACTAGAAGTGAAAAATACTGTATAAACTATACGCCCTATAGTTTTGTACATTTTTAGAATCGGTTGAACATTTTGTCCTAGGACATTATTTCAAATTTTTTAGAAATAGGTGTTTTCTTATTTAAGTTTTGAAAACAAAAGTAAGCGACTGTAATTCTCCTAAATTGGTGTATAATTGTGAGAAAAATTTGAAATCTAACGACTTTTCACGTTATTAGTAATAGTTATATTTTCGTCAGAAATTTCAAAACGTTTTTTCTTAAAAGTAAGATTTTGCAAAATCTATTAGGCTGGATCTCAATAAATTTTAAAAGGATTTTTAAAGTTTTGGTACCCTAAATAATCACAACATGATAGGACATTTTTAGGGGACTGCTTAAATTATAAATAGGGTTTATGTCGTTTTTAAACTGATTTATATAGGACAAAAAAAATTAGTGTACTCAGTTCTGTCATTTTCACCATTCGGTGTCATAAATTAAATAATGAATATTTTTGATAAAATAGTGTATGCAAAACAAATAATTTATTTATTCAAGAAGACAGTAGTTGCTCGACTAAATCAAATCTACAAAAATTAATGTCAATATTTGAACACGCATTTTCAAAATCGAATGAAATATATAATTAATTTTGTCCATTACTTATCTGTCTATCCACATAGTATAAGAATTTTAGAACATACTTACCCCCAAGCGCAAATACACCCACACTAAATGAAGCATTAAATGTTTGTTTATAATAATAACGAAATGTCACTCTATGAACAATAAACTACACATTCAAAAATAAAAATTATCGAATACCATATGCACATAAATGAAATAATACAATACAATACAAATTTGTTTCGGCAAACGACCTTGGCTTTTTTTAGAATGCACTTTGTATCTAACGTTTTGCTTGCTGTTCAACAACTTCGAAATCGCTGAACGTCATTTACGACGAATTGTTACAGGAATGGAGAAAATAAACCAGCATCGTACCGTATCCTAGCAACCGTTATTTGCCTAACTTGGAAACTAACCACTAAACTACTAAAGTTGAAATAAAGTAGTTCCCTCTATCATGCGAAAGTTATACCACAAAGACGGCTATTTTAAAATTAGTTCGTGTTATGAAAATAGAGGGATGCTATCGTGCCCTTAACAAAAATGAATACACTGTCACGATTTGCGCAATCAACCAAACATAGATTTTTGAAGAATAATATTTTCATCTACGATTCGAATTTTCCCCATGCGCAATAATTTGTAAAGTACTTGAGCCTCAATTAAAATATCGAATTGTAATATTGTGGCTTACAAGCGGCACGTATTTGGAATATCTATCAAGCACGGCTCAAATGATTTTGTTGGAAGATCCTCTGATATTTTATTTAAGACATAGAAATCTAAACCAATTGAAAAACTATTGTATGTTGATTGATTCTTGTTTTCGTGAGTAAGTTGCTGCTGGTTGTTTTATCACTTATGCCGCTGATGGGAAGGTTAGTTGCAACTGTTTTTAAATTAAATTATTGCGATAAATCATTGCGAATTATGTTAATTTGTGAAACCGAGTAGAGTAAGGTCCTTGCGTTGCTGAAGGAACTCTCGATTTCTATAACACAGGTAGCTAATACAATACTACAAGGATTATTTGTTCAGTTTTCGTTTAAGCAACCATTTATCTTATTTGGTATCGTAAGGTACGTTACATTTTCTGGATTATGCTGTCGAAAGATGTTGTGCACTGCTATCAGAGTCGATTGCCAGCCGGTCAAGAAGCCGGTTTTGATTCAGTTCGTAATTTTGTACAAGACGAAAAGTAGAAAACATTGGAAAACGTTGGAAATTTGAAGTGAATGGCAATATTTACAATAGGCTATGACCCACTTTAGTAGTTCATGGTCAAGTGTGAAGTTTAGTGCAAATAATTCAATCAAGGAAGTAAACAGTTTGCAAATTAAGCTCATCACCGTCGTAATCACACGCATGTGTTAGTGAGTTTATCCAACCGGATCTACGTTTGACAAGACTTAAAACTTTGAAGAAATCAGGGAGAAGCTATAAAATATCTAATTATTTATCAGAAAGCAATGGGTTATAGAAAAATGTCAAATACTTGGGTTCGAAATGTGGAACGATGATAAAAAAAAGATTCAGTATTTAGCTTTTCTCAATTGCAGCAAAAACTGGAGGCAATGTACTGAGAAACGTTTGGTTATTCATCATACAGCTCAAATTTATCACCATGCGTTTTCTAAGTTTGGATTACTCAAAGAAGCACTTGAAGACGAGTGGTTAGAGATTATAGAACGGGTGGAAACATTCGTTTGCAATCAGATAATCCCCCAGATTCATTCTGCGAGAACAGACGAAACAACCACTAAAGCGTTGGGAAAATATAGTATAAAAGGAGACTAGCCATACAAATAATTGTGGAACTGTAGATGTTCTTTCCTATAAAATAATTTTGTGTATACAAATAAATGGTTCGATTATATTCAATTAACTCTTGTACAATATGGGAATTGACGTGCATTATAGTAGGAGCGAGCAAATATTTTGAATAAAAATAAACACGAAATAATAGAAGTGATGAAAGGAGAACCACTTTTCTTTACTTAAACCTAAGATTAGGTTGCTATAAGTGACCTTACTTAATATTATCTGAGTAGTTTAAATGTGGGATAACAATAAGATAACGATTAAAATTCGTGGCTACAGTGAAAAAACTATTATTCAGATAGAATTAGGGGTACAAACACTTTTAACAGTGGTTATCATTTACTCACTGCTATATTTAAAATAAAACCATCAAATACTGAAGGGGCGGAGGGGGACGGGTTATTACTGCGGTTAACTATACGTATGATTGTGGTCTAAATGTCCCGGGTTGTTCAATTCCCTATCACGAAAACTCTTAAAGATTGTAAACTGAACAATTTCTCGCATATGCCTTATATTAAAGGTCACTTGCTGAGATCATGCACGATAAAAATCTATATTGGAACAATACCGGCTAGACAAAAGTTTGAATTCTCAGGTGCGGTATAACTTTATAGAGTAGATAACTGGCTATAGTAGCAAAATAAGCCGACGTAAAATAAATAAATAAAATAACGTATAAGTAGTCAGATATTTGGAATAGTTTGAAGAGTGGGATATATAAAGGATCGAGTGCTGGTAGGAAAGTTGTGTCATAATTATTTTCCGATCACCTGTTGTTTCTTTAATGATTTTCAATAATAACAAGTACTTGAACTATTTTGGTGTAAGCGATTGGAATTTGTTTGATTTCCTTGATTTAGAACTTGTTATTTTTTTTTGTAATATCGGGCGTGATGTGTTTTTGGCTTTGGTTGTTTGCAAAATGCCCTTTATCGTTTTGGAGGTAGTTTGTTGGTTTTTAATTTAGGGAGTTCTAAAATTATATAGCTGTTCGGAATACATTAACTCTTGTCAACGAAAAGAATGCCAAGGAGGTACCTAGTAGTCTGTGTGGCTTTTGTATTAAGTAATAGTTTAATTTGGTTGTATACGATGGGTGGTAGGTTTTTAAATATTTATATAATTTTTTTTTAAAGTAACGCTCATAATTGTAGCACACTATTTACATACGATCTCAAATGTAAAGATTTAATTGTGGAACGGTTTTATCATAATTGTACAATAATAAGGAAAATAGGCCACATCAGCTTAATTGTATGTGTACTGAATTTATTTGGTTTTGGAAATAACGAAGTACTAACAAGCATAATTAACACGTATATTAAGCACGTGGGTGATAACAATCAGTCCAAGTTGTTTTGTAAAAGCCTGAGAGTGTAATCTGGACTACTTTTACGGAAAATATGTATTTTCTTTGACGCGCTTGGAGGTATGTTACTGTTAGGAGAACCGCAACTGAGTTTTTTATTACTGCGATGTTTATAAAAAGAGAATAAATCATGAGATCAAGGTTTATCATTAGTGACATTTGGACAAAACAATTTGACAATTTAAAGACTGTAGATTTAATACTTTATTTCCAAACACGGTAAATAAACCAAATAAGGTTAATTAGTTGTATGATTATTGTTATGCATCCTACTAATATGTACTATTTTAAGAAGCTATACAATAAATTTGAATTTGGGTTATACTCAAAACGTGTGTGTCCTTCTTTTAAATTTTAATTCTAACAGTTCCCTTATCTTAATTTGGTTCTCATAAATTTAGTATTTCTGTATATTGAAGTAGTAGCATCTTGTGAGATGTTTTAGGGCTATTCATTTTATTAAAATGAGAATGTTAAACTTCAATTACTTGTTAGTAACCCGGATACGTGCTATTTAATTTTTTTACACTTGAAGTTAATTATTTAACACATTTTTTTTAAAGAATTAATCGATACATTAACTTCATTGTAATAAGTTTTCAATGCTGCTAAAAGAAAACTTTTGTAAATGAAATGCGCAAATCGTGACAAAGTATTTATTTTTGTTAAGGGACTTCGATTTCATTATGAACATAAAACAATTAAAACAGTTTGTTCTTGTTTTGCGTTTCTTTGATTTAATGTGGAAGCAAGAGTGTGTTTTGCTTATTTTGAATGTGTAAGGGTTTAGTGAAAATTAGTATACTAATAATGTTAAAAAAAGAATTTTAGTCACCAAAACCTTTAAATAGTAGAATTTAATAATTTCCGTGTAGTTTGAAGAAACCCTAAACCCCCATCTCTACTGATAATTCTAATTAGGTGGCGTTTTTCCCTCGTTAAAATAGGTCCTATTATCCTTACCACACGCGCTAGCCTTCGAGATCTTAACCCCAGTTAGCCAATTTCTCTCCTGGAGCTGCAGGTGGGGGGAGTATTATACTTTGGAACATTGCTTGATTAAATGTTCTCCTGCGCAGTTACTGCAGATGGTAGTACAGCAGTAAGGTTTTACAATTAAAATATCTGATCACATTTACAAGGTCTCGTATTCAGCAAGACGTGTGGCCGTCAATGACATGGTATGTTAAGATAAAACGAAAACAGGCGGATACGTTGATGATGAGGTTACTTGCAAAGTAGTTTTTATATCTTCTAATTGCTATGTATATCTCAAATCGTAGACTTCAGTCGGAATCAGGTATTGCAGGGAATGTTGACGATTAGTATAGGATGGCGTATTAGTGGTTGGAATTTTTTTATCAAAAATGTATAAATGGAACATTCTGGATTTGAGAACGTGCATGGAGGAGGAGTTTTGATTTAATGATGAGATTAGATGGGTAACCGAAGATTTATCGTTTCTTAATTTCTTATGCATACTGCGGTTTTAGTGAGTCTAATACTTCAGATATTCAGGTTTGATATGGATGGCTTTAGATTGGTCTAGATCACTTTTAACAGTTCAGTAGGAGTGGAGTCAGAATTAGAGAGTTTAATAATTATGACTTCAGGTGGAGATCTTGAGAGAAGTGCGTTTGGGAGGTTGGTTTGTAAGTGGTTACAGTGGCATAGGTTAGCGTTGTATATAATAGTGGTTGTTGTTAACCTTTGGTAAGGTTTACCTGTAAATTGCAAATTTTGTTGTCTTTAGCATAGATTTTGGCAATTAGTGTTAATTCCTGAAATTTCTAGTTTTGTTTATTTTGTTGGTGTCGCATAATATGAACTTTGCTAGATCCAGTTTATTAGTACTGATATGCTCAAGTCTTATCACGGCGTGATCCTCATTTTCGTAATCTCTGGATCTTTTAGTGGATATAGCTTCCGATCGTCAATAGCTTAGTTACAACATGGGTGGTGATAGCGTAAGTTTCTAGTTCAATGTTAAAATAGCATCAGATTGGTGACGTCGTTGGCAGTAGATTGGAAGGCGTCGGCGTGGATCAATGTAGTAAGCGTAAGACTACGGATCCCAAGGTCCTAGGTTCGAATCCCGATACGGCCGACTGCTTGAAAAATGGCAGGTGAGCATTTTTCACAAAAATTACGCCCTCCTTCGGATGAGAGGTTAAATGGAGGTCCCGTGTGTGAGTGTTGTCACGCACGTTAAAGATCCCTACCTTGCCTAGAACGGCAAGGGTTCGACAAAATTCTAAATTTTTAGGCAACAAAAAAACTCTCCTCCTGGCCAATGTAGTATCTTCGGGCGGAGCATTGGAAATGTAAATGCATGGCAGTAAATTGGAGAAGATTGTATGGTCAGAGTAACTCTGCTCAGGCGGCTAGTTTAGTTCGTGTTGTTTGTCGAAGTACATATTATATGTTATTGCACACTTGGCCTGCCCAACCGCTTAGAACTTACTCCACCTTGGAGATCCGGCAAGCGAAATTTGCTTTAAGCCCTGAACGAAATTTTTTAAGAGTTCTCAGATGTTTTAAGGGCATTTTGTATGGAATTTCAAGAGTGCTAAAAAAACTGTAGGTGTTGAAAGCGATTCCGTCAACCATTTACATGGCATGTACATGGCATTATAAAAGTTCTAAAAGAAACTATTAGCGTCGAAAGAGATCCCACCAACCGTTTAGAATTTATTCCACATTGAAGATCCGGTGAGCGAAACCTGATTTGTCATAAACGAAATTTTTCAAAACTTCTGAAAAGTTTTAAAAGCAATGGCAGTTTTGAATAACATTCTAAAATTTCTAAGAGAACTACTAGGATCTAAAGCGATTCGACTAATCGTTTAGAACGGCGAGCGAAATTTGTCACCTTGAACGAGAATTTTTTGAAGAGTTCTGAGTGGTTCTGACGGTAGTTCTAGATGAAATTCCAAGAGTTCTTAAAGATATTATAAGACTGGAAAGCAATTTTGATCAACAGCTTAGAACTTATTCAACCTTGGAGATCTGTCAAGCGAAATTTGCTTCTAAGTCCTGAACGCAATTTTTTTAAGCCATCTCAGATATTTTTAGGACAATTTTGTATGAAATTCTAAGAATTCTAAAAGAAAATATAAGGGTCGAAAGCGATCTCGCCAACCGTTTAGTATTTATTCCATCTTGAAGATCCGGTGAGCTAAATTTGGCGATTCCGAACGAAATAATTATAAAAGTTCTCAGGAGGTTTAGAGAGCAGTTTTGGATGGCATTCTAAGAGCTCTAGAAGAAACTACCGGGATCGAAAGAGATCTGACCAACAATTTACAACTTATTCCTTGAAGATCCGATGAACAAAACTTGCTTAAAGTCCTGAATGAAATTTTTCTGTCCACAAGAGTTTCAACAGCATTATATGAGTTCTAAAAAAATTATTGTGGTCAAAAGAGAAAACATGGACGACATACACTGACAAAATGGTCCGACGTTCCAACGCAGTTAAATAGTTAGATTACCGGATTCACTGAATAGGTAATTAAAAGTGGTGCGAGATCGACTCTAGGTATATAGAGAGGTGGAGGTGGTGTTCCAGTTCCGCTTAAGAACACCTACTTCTACAACGTCGAATGTTTATGTTTTATGATGGAATATGGTTTCTCTATGTACTTTAATCGCATCAATATATGTATATATATATATATATATATATATATATATATTGTAACAAATACGATTTTCTGCGTTTTAACTATACGCTTTTGTTCCATACACCTATTCAATAAATATTAAATTTCAATAGAAACAATATATTACGAATTCATACATAGGGCCCCATCTACATGTAAATAGCCAAAGTAAAATTCTAGAACTCTTCTATTTGTATGTATCTTGATACAATATCCCCTTTTCTGCGCGCGCCCGGATAAGCCACGTAGCCTCGTGGTCAAGCTTCATTTTGATATCGGATGTAATCAATATAGCAAGTGTTAGCGTGGGCCTGCAGGTTTTTGATAAAACATGCCGTCCCAGAGAGAAGTAAGGTGGTGTCAACGGATACCATGGCTTCATTTTTAGTTGTAGCATCGACCTAATATAGGCATAAATACATTTCTACGGTAGGTAAATAATTCTCAATTTTTCCTTTAAAATCATTTTCCCCGTTTCTTTTCAGCGCAAGTTTCAAGTTTCAAGTTTTAAAGTTTCAAATTTTAAGTTTCAAGTTTTAAAGTTTCAGGTTTCAAGTTTTAAAGTTTCAAATATTAAGTATTACGCAAGTAATAAGAATTAAGTATCAAATATTACGCAAGCTTTAATCAAGTAATAAGTATTCAATATCAAATATTAAGTATCAAGTAATGTGATTTATCAATTTGTGGAACGATGGAACTTTCGTGTATAATTATTATGGAACACAGAAGCCCTTTTAGTTGTTAGCTGTATGGAAATTGGTTGAGCTGTAGATGCAGTTTTAATTGTTGCTAGGCGAGAGGGTAGAAATTTCCACATATGTTTGGTTAGTATAGAGGTCAAGCTCGGACACCTGTGTCAGCGGCGCGCAACCACGTAGAACTACGTAGATGTTTAAAAAAAATTCGGCCGCCAAGCAGATACTCAGCGGTGAGTCATCTTCCATTTTATAGCTATATTCATTTCAAGGAACATTCATTTACGATGTACAAATAATTTTTGAATTCTATATTATTTAAAGTTGATACTCGAAATTTTTGTGAAAGTTTTATGGTCATTTAAATTGATATACTTAAAATTTAGAGTATTTGAATAATGCATAAATTTCCTTATTATCTTTAAGGTATTTCTATAAGATAATTTTGAAGTTACAAGGCTATATTAAAATGTTTGCATAACTAAACATGTGATACGATAAGAATTGTTTGCCAAATTATAGTGTATAACATATTTTGACAGTACGCCTGAAGTACAGCTTAATGCTGACAATAAGTATTTTTTGACCTTTGATTCCATTAAATATATCTATTAAAAATATAGTTCTATAATCTACAAAAAAAAAATTTGAGCATTTAACTTAATTCTTGTAAACTGAACAGGATCCTATTCAAGTATCATGATTAAACTGTAACATAAAAATGAAAATCATATATTTCTTATAGAGAATTAGTGTAACTTATGCAACTAAAAATGTCCCATGAATACTCAGAGATTAATGTTAAATCGTAATAAAGGAATTGTTTTGAAAGTCTCCGTACAGATAATTTTGTACAAACAATGTATATATATATATATATATATATTTTTTTAAATTAATAGAAAGAATAATAAGTTGTCGTAAAGCTTTTTTTCTTTGAAGTCAGCAGTAATTGTTCTATAGAAGCAAACAATCACACTTATGAAATTTTTGTATTGAAGAAATATATTATTGGTGTTGAATTTAAAAGTTTTTTTGAAGTATAATTTTGACTAGTTGATCTATTTATAATCTATTTTTTTGTGATAAAGTGACTAGGCTCGAATGTAGCCCTAGTCTAAAAATGTTTAGATGTGGTTAAATTTTCAGATAGTACGAGATCGTCGTTCCCATTCCAGATTGCAGTGTCAAAAGTAAGTATTTTTTATATGTTGCTCGTCTTAAGTTTTTTTTTCTTTTTTCGAAGATTTCCGTATCTGATCTTCGGATAGATTTTTATTACAACATTCATAAAGATACGGTGGCGTCCATTAAAAATTCTTTTATTATCGTATACCATCCTACGACCCTAGCTCATAGCTCTGTCCTAAGTTGAAGAAGCTTAGCTGGCTGGAAGATCTCTTTAGAGGGACCTTTTTCTCTCAAAGCCATTTAACATCCTTTTTACCATGGGCTTAAACGTCAAACAGGAACCCCTCGTAATCTATCGAGGCTCTGCCGCCTATAAGGTAGAGTAGACATACTATTTACCTTTTGAGGAATTTAGTATGTAACAATATATATATATATATATATATATATATATATATATATATATTGCCATAAAAGTCAGGAACAAGCTTTTAACATCGAGCCCCAGCGTTGGGCCAGCATAAAATTTTCAAAAAATAAATTCTAAATTCAAAAAAAAATTCTTACCCTACCTTTTGGACGCCTTCTTTTTTTCTGCTCACCCTGGCTAGCGCAGCAAACGGCCTCTTCTTGAATACCTATCATTTTAAATGCATACCTTTCTCACACACACACAGTCAAATGAAATTAACAATCAAATAATACAACCAACATACAACCTTTTATTTACACATATTAACAAATAAAATATTTACACCTTGGTACAGACTGTTTGTTACAATTGTTACCAGCTCAACTATTAAATACTCTAGAGTACTCGGTTTTAATATATTTCTACAAATTCTATATAATACGAGTAGATGGGCCCCACATGAAACCCTAGTTTGACTTTATTCTGGTCTATTTTGAGCTCATTGTAACTCAGTTTCTGAAAATGCTTTTTAAACTTGGCATTTTATTGAAAACAAATTCAAAGACCCGTTTACTACTTACAACAACAATTTATAGCATGAATAAATCTTTATATATCATCAATAAACCCTTTTTTAATAATCAAATTAATTGTCCTGCACATATACCTCTTTAGTCAAGTTTTTATGGTAATAAATACGCCACCAATAAGTCAAAACACACAAACACAGAAAAATATCAACACAAATGTTTATACAAAAACAGGAATTTAAGTTTCGTTACCTGGAGTCGCCTTTGTTCCTCGTCACCACTGAAGATGGTTACCAGAAACCCTCGTCGTTGTGTCCATCTACTACAATGATGCCTGGATCCACAGAACCCCACCATCCAAATCTCCGCTACCAATACTATTCTTCTTTCCAGATATTAGCTTTGTCTCAAATGTAACATTCCATACCAAATGTACTTCATGCATACAAGTTACGCTTTATGCTTCGCTTACCCCAAATATCATCCCTTCATTTAATCGATTCGTTGTAATAACGGCGCCTTTTATCTAAATAATAGTACCAACTCGTGCAATATCACTTTTACAACCTTTTGCGGTACGTTACTACAGCTTTCATAATCTCTAAACAGAATGTTCTATGCAACTTTACTGAACACACAATAATTAATAACCGTAAGAGCATTTACTAGTATTACGTTGCAGATCTAAGCACGGTCTCAGATCTAAATGGAAAGAGAGCTTTAATATTTTTCTCCGTGTATTTATATGAACCTATTTCACTTGAAAAGCTTATTTTTCAAAGCTACTTCTTAAAATTTCGAACGTAACAAACGCTAACTTCTGAAAAATTCTCCTTTCGTCGTGCTGTTACATAGAATTTTGTTTACTACCTTAACGGACACGCACTTCTTAAAAACTGCTAGCCATCGACCAATGATAGAATTTTCCTTCGTCACAGCGCTCCACCTATCCGCTATCTATCTCCGTTTCACGCATGTTTGTTGTCTCCTTTAGAACCCCTCTTAAGTTACAGAAAATCGATATTGTAGTCGTCCTTCACATTTACCCGTGTATTTCGTACGTGACTTGTACCCAACGCTTTCTTTACCTGCTTCTTTGTCTGTCTTACATTATCGATCGTTTATTCCACTCGCTGTTCAAGGCGCTTGGTTTTTTAGCAGCTTATACAATCGATCGTTTCAAACAAACTTCTATAGAATTTTGTGCTAACGTTTATTTAAGTTCCCTGATTGTGACATTTAACCAACAGGTGTTTTTCGAAACAACCGACCGTTTAAAACAATTCTTAGTTTACCAATTCTTAGTATTTGTATAAACGAACGTTGGCTTTTAAAATGGAAACATATGCGTTTAAAATTATTGATTTTCTATGAATGCACGCTCCCCTTTTGCTTCCATGCGTTTGATTTAAAATTATTATAATTACTTATGCGTATCCTTGAATTTTTATATACTCTAAAGCTTTTTTCCCTTATGTAATTTTAACATTCCAATTCAAATATAGAAAACTACCTTAATAACCGTCCGCTTTCACTATATAAATTAATTAATTTGGCGCGTAAATAATTTGCTCCTGTTTCTATATACACACTTGATAAAATTTTATTGTCTACACCTATTTAACCTTAAATTCCATAACCATATATATATATATATATATATATATATATATATATATATATATATATATATATATATAATAATATAATAATATAATATATAATAATATATATATATATATATATATATATATATATATATATAATATATATATATATATATATATATATAATATATATATATATATATATATATATATATATATATATATATATATATATATATATATATATATATATATATATATATATATATATATATATATATATATATATATATATATATATATATATATATATATATATATATATATATATATATATATATATATATATATATATATATATATATATATATATTATTATTATTATAATGGACTGGTCAGTCTTATATATCAATAAACATGAAAAATCTTTTTTGGGATGTAGTCCAGTAATACAAACGAATACCAATTGAGAAGTTTAATCAATACTAAACGTTTCGGTAACTTTTTTACAATTCTCAAAAACTAAAATGTGTCTGTTTAAATATTACAACTTTGCTACTCCTGTCCTGATGAGCCCCAATTATGGCGAAACGCGTCGACAGGATGCCCTTGTGGCTGAATTTGAGTTACTTGCCAATAATTTTTGGGGTTAGGGAAGTTTTATGGGTCAATTTCAATACACAAAGAGTCTGGAAGATATGAGAGATTTTTCATAGAGGAAAAGTTAATAATGATAAGGTAGTATCGTTTGGTTTGTCCACATCAGAGGTAGTAATAATGATTGAAAAACAGACAAGTATAGGGACAGAGGAAGAAATATTTAAGAATCAGGACAGTAAGGATAGTTTTATTTTCTGTGAAGCAATAAGGATAATTAGTATAGAAATAGAAGGAAGATAGACAAGGATGCAATTTATTAAAATTGTAAGAAGAAGGACATGGAGGATTAAGAAAAGGGTTAGATTTAAATAGGTAGAGTTAGGTATGAATAGGTAGTTATAAATAGAAATAGATAGAAATAGGTTAAACAAATAGCGATAGGTGAATAGATTGAAGTAAATAGAGTCAGGTATGAATAGATAGTGTAAGGGAAGCTAGACAAATAAAAATAGGTGTACATAAGTAGAAATAACTTAAATAAATAGAAATAAGGTAAGATAGGTATAGATGAATAGAAGTAAGTTGAATAAAGAGATAGTGATAGATAGAAATAAATGTAAATAAATAGGGATAGGTGAAGAAATAGTGAGAGGTGAAGAAATAGCAATAGATAGAAATAGATAAAGTTAGGTGTTAATAAATAGATAGAGATAAATAGAAATAGGGTAAATAAATAGTAATAGGTTGGATAGATAAGTATAAGTAGGGATAAAAGTCTGTATAATGCTTTGTATTTGAATCCAAAATAAGCCAAATAGTTGTTTAATTTTGTATTTAAATAGGGGGAATATACTGTGTAAGTTAAAGATCAACGTGTGTAAATAGGCCAAGAAGGTATTTTTATAAAAACCCTGTAGATAAAAAAATAATAATTTATTTATTACGCTTTAAATCAAGAATTTGCATACTTTAGTATAAGACAAGGCAGACGATTACATACAGAAATTTCTAGTGTTAAATGACATATTTTTATGTAGCTTCAAAGTAATAATTTGTATACATTAATTTAATGCAAAGATAAGTAGGACCTATGATAAGGTTGACTATTGCATACAACCATGTATAATACTAAAGCTTCGCGGTAGGTAAAAATCAATAATTTGTATACATTAATGTAAGACAAGGTTGACTATTGCAGGCAAACATGTGTAATTATAAAGCTTCGTGGTATATAAAAATCAATAATTGATGCAACGGATATTTGTTTAGCATCGTAAACTAAGAAGTACGTTAATTTAATTTGTAGACGACTACAAAATAACATAACCAAACGGTCGAGGCGTTCAGGGAATAAAAACTTCAAGTAAATAAATATTTGTTTGAAAGCTAGAAGACGATGCGATAACATTTCGAGGTATTGAACAACGGAAAAGCCAGGTTAATGAATGTTATTTTTGAAGCAAAAATCAATAATTTTAAGGGACGGAAAATCGTTAGACGGCAACTAAGGGAGACAGAGAATACATCAGCTGGTAGAAGGACATGCAGTTTCAAGCGCGTGACAGACGAATATATTTTAAAAAACAAATGGGTGAAACAAAGATGCAAGGTGTTTGTCGACAATATCGATTTTCAAGGCGAACATTTAGCGAGGGAACGGTAACCGTAGACAGCAGGTCAATAAAGGGACTCGATGAAAGTAGGGCAACACGAGTGAGAGAAAAAATAGTGGTTATGAACGCATGACTGCAAGGAAAATAGAGACGCGGACACTATGGGCGTGTTTTGCAGGCCGTTAGAGATATAGAAAGGAATGAATTTCTGGGTACGCGTCGACGGTTGCAACTGATAGATAGTTTTTCGTGGTAAAGCCATGGTAGAACGAGTGAAATTTTCAGTTTTAAAAGTTCGTTGTGTTTTGAGTGGAGGAATTTGCAGAATTGTTTGTAGCGAGTGCAATAATTCAGCGAAAACTATAGAAATACGTGACCAGAGAAGAGGTTTGAAGATTATAAAAGCTCTTGCCAGGGGTGGAGGAGCTCTCTTAATTTTTCGATTCGTTTGAAGTACATTGAGTAGTATCAAGAAGACATCCTAATTCAAAATTACAAGCCGCGACATGGTGCAGTCCGCTGTATATTTTACAAGTGTTATAAATGCACGAGTTGGTGCTAACAAGTGAAACGGGCTGAAAATAAATTATTATAAATTATTGTACGAGTAAAACAGGATGCTACTGAGGTAAGCGAACCTAGTATTTCTTAAACGAGAGCGCTGGTGGTACGTTACATTAAGACGCAGGCAACATTTGGATTTAGATGGATCGTAGTATGGAAAGCATCCACTAATAACTGGGGGGAACTGGATGAATGAGTTGAGATGGAGTGGCTGTCCATTTAGAAGTGATAAATTGGAGGAAATTCAAGTACGTGAGTTTGGTGAAGGTCATCTAAGGAGGTGGTGCGTCCGAAGAACACACCAGATAACGAATTTTGTTGTATTGTTGATCTATGGTGCTGGCATTGTGTTATAAAACTAGGTGTGATTAGAATAATGTGGTGAAAATTTATGAACTAAAAATTAATTTGATTACCGTATATAAAAGACAATTTTCTATTATTATTTGAGTAGGTAAAAACAGGAATAATAATTTTTGATGTAAGGTGTAAACGGGTCTTTAGAGTAATTTGACCATGCAATATTTTATGCATATCAGGGAAAAAGGTTTATATTGAGCTCACCATAGACCAAGAAAAGGTAAATTTAGGGTTTCACGATATGCCCATCTACTTTGAAGTAAAAAAATGTTGAAGTGTACTAACTCACAAACAATTTAGATTGAAGTAAAGGGTGAAATGTTTTATTGTAAATATAAGAGTGTAAATATTGAGATTGTCTAAATAATCATTTATGTCATACAAATAAAAGGGTGTATGTTTGTCAAAGGATTTTATTTTATTTCTGTATTTTGTTGTGTGTAAAGGTACTGAAAGAATGTGTAGTTGGGGTAAGTATATCCTAGGAGGTAGTGCACAGAGCTAGCCGAGGAAGATCAAATTGGGAAAGCAGTTTGAAAGAATTTGGTGGAGTTGGATTGGAGCCCAGACAGGTTTGTAGAAAGCAGTGGGTCACGATTTTTAGGGCTTCCTTTCAGAGTTAATCATACAGAATTAATGACGCTTAACGGTAGGGCTCGAATTCATTCAGAATAAGCACAGTTATTTATATATATATATATATATATATATATATATATATTTTAAAGATAATGACCTTCTAGTAATATTAAATGCTTTAATGGATTTGAGGTCAGCTGGTAAAAAGAAAACTCTTTTATAATGCCTAAATTTTCGGATATTTTTAATCCTTGATCACAGGCTTCTAAAAATGTTACAAACAACTAGGCTAAATTATATAAATATTAATTGCAACTTACAAGATGAGTTGTTTTAAAAAAATTAACATCGAAGTATTAAACATAACTTTTTAGTTTTTCAGTTTTAAATGTAGGAAGGATATATAATTTGTATAAGAAAAAATGTAAAAATAAAAATTGTCAGATTTTGAAATATTTCAAATTTTTTGTTTTAATAGGATACCTGATACCTTTGTTTAATGTATATGTTATGTTGTATGTGATAGTTGTTGTTTGTATGCGTGTGCGTGTGTGTGTGTGTGTGTGTGTGTTTGTTTGTGTGTGTGTGTATGCGCATGCGTTAGGTTGTATGATGTGTATGTGTCTATGTATTTATAACGTTAAACATATTAACAAATATTACATTAGGTATGTAGTTATGTTTTAAAATTAAGTAAATATGTGTAAATCGAGCTCAAACCATTAATATCAGTTTTTTTATTTATACTATCTTATGCACTAAAAATGTGATACATTTCAAGAAATAGTCTTTTTTGTTTATCTTTCTCTAATTCTAAAATTTTTGGATTTTTTGAAATCGATTCTGTGATCTAAATTAGCTGAATGACTCGCTAAAGCACAGGAATTTGGTTTAACTTTTATGTCACTTCTGTGTTGTGTTATACGTTGATTTAATGATTGACATGTTTGTCCAATATACAAGCCATTACAATCTAAACAATTAATTTGGTACACAATATTTTTTTGAAATAGTTTGGGTGTTTTTTCTTTTAATTTTGAAAAGAGATTGTTGACTGTTAAAATATTTTTCTTTGCATACTTAAAATTATAATTTTTAAATACTTTAATTAGCTTATGAGTTAATTCATTGTCTATATTTGGTATTGTTTTATATATTTCTAAATTTTTGCTGTCGTTACTACTTGTGTTATTTTTGTTTATATTACTGTTACTGTTGTTTGTGCTTTTATATTCTTCAGAGGTATATAGTAATTTTACACATATTTACTTAATTTTAAAACATAACTACATACCTAATGTAATATTTGTTAATATGTTTAACGTTATAAATACATAGACACATACACACCATACAACCTAACGCATGCGCATACACACAAACAAACACACACACACACGCACACGCATACAAACAACAACTATCACATACAACATAACATATACATTAAACAAAGGTATCACGTATCCTATTAAAACAGAAAATTTGAAATATTTCAAAATCTGACATAATTTTTAATTTTTATTTTTACATTTTTTCTTATACAAATTATATATCCTTCCTACATTTAAAACTGAAAAACTAAAAAGTTATGTTTAATACTTCGATGTTAATTTTTTTTAAAACAACTCATCTTGTAAGTTAATTTTTATATAATTTAGCCTAGTTGTTTGTAACATTTTTAGAAGCCTGTGATCAAGGATTAAATATATCCGAAAATTTAGGCATTATAAAAGAGTTTTCTTTTACCAGCTGACCTCAAACCCATTAAAGCATTTAATATATATATATATATATATATATATATATATATATATATATATATATATATATATATATGGATGTATTAATCTAAACGGTCGTATAGTGAATCTGGTCATGTAAGTAAACAGTCGTTTATGTTTGTAAATTATTAATCTACCTAAAAAACAGTATTTTCCCCGTTGAAACATAGACTAATTATTATTAATTAAACTAGCCTTAATTTATACTTGGTTATTGCTTACTTAAGTAATAAAATTTTCTTGATTTTATCAGTCGCGGAGGAGAGCTTTTCTTTACTATAATTACATATAATATTTTTTGACGATAGAATATGCATTCAATTAACCTTAACTATTTTCACACAAATCCTATTGAGTTGAAGTATATCTTCTTATTGTAGATAACAATGGTTGGTCTTACAGTTCTAAAAAATAATTAATTTAAATTGCCAATTTAGTTCCAACTGGTTAATGACTGCTTAGGTCAAATGCCATTCATGTGCGGGAGTTTTAACTCCTAGTTTATTTTCATTACGATTACACATCACAATGAATAACCAACAAAGGTATTGCTAATAAATGCTAGAAGATTTAAAAAACTACGAGTATGATTTAGCTGTAATTCGTGAATAATGCTTGGACATACGGAACAAAAGCAAACAAATGATTTTAATAGTATACACGGATGTTAATTGGTTAATTGTTTTAATTGAATATAGCACGAATCGTATACATCCCGTACTTAACCACAATCTTTTACACTAATCAGATTTCTGATGGGAAAACAGCTGTTGTTAAAATATGCACTATCCAAAATAGAGGATCCTAATGGGCATAGAAAGTTTTTAAATAATATTTTAGATCAAATTTAATGCTGCTTTTAAAAATTACTGTAAATAATCTTTTGATACTCTCTTGAAAAAAATACCATCGCTTACTCAATTACTCAAAAGCTTTATAGTATTAGATTGAATAAAAAAAAGTATTGTTCCTGGACTGCAATTAAGAACAATAGGTGTTTAGTAGCGGGTCTGAGATACCACCGGTACCGCCTAATGTGCTTGTATGCGATTTCCGAGCATCCAAGTACTTCATCAGTGAATCCTGCAAACGAAACTATTTCACTGCGTTGGAACGTCAGGCCATTTTGACAGTGTATGTCGTCTATGTTTTATGATAAGCTAATAAGAAAATCTAACATCTCGAGTCTAATTATTCAACCTTTTGTATAATACCATTTAAATTACGTAATATCATCGCATCATCTACAATTTAAATAATCGCGTTCACATACACACACTTGTATACCCCTATCTCAGAGAGAGGTAAGAATGGGGTCTCTGACGTACAATTACCTCCACCCACCACTTTTTTCTCATAAAAGCCCTTGTAAATAGTCTAGCGTCTTCTCTCATAAGTTCGCTGACGAAATATCTAATTTCACGCCACTTTTCATTCAGAGCCTACCCTAATAAACCATATTGTCCCAGGCAGCCAATCGGAATGCAGAAACCGTTTTGCCAGATTGTCAATGTATGTCGTCCACGTTTTACCGGGATCTAATCGGAATGAAGAAACATTTTGAGTCTAATTATTCAACACTTCTGTCAATGTTATTTAAATTACGTCACACAATTGTAGTAGCCGAAAAAGGCAGGCATGTTCTGAAATTTAAGCTTAGGACCCCGAGAATGCTAGCCTTGAGCTTTAACCTTACGCTACTGAGCGCACCTAATAATAACAGGTCTGGATATGCTATTTAAATCAAACAATGGTATTTGTCGAATCACTTGAATAGCATTAAAGTTATTTATCGGATTATTTAAAATTTATTTAGAGTAAAGGATTACGATTGGGGTTACAAAATAAATTAATTTTAAACAGTACACATATACGAAATTTATTCTTTCCTATCATTCACATATAGATATTGAAATCTGAAATCTGTTTTTTTTAACTTTGAGTAGAACAAATAAAAACAATTTAACTTATATGTAATGTACAAAATACGGCATTTTATTGAAATATCCGCTATTAGTTACTGATAATTGCAATTGATACACAATATAATATACTATACCCTGGGCTCTCTCTCTCTCACTCTCGCTCTCTCTCTCTCTCCCTCTCTCTCTCTCTCTCTCTCTCTTTATATATATATATATATTACTGTGACAACGCTTCGCGTTGGATGCGCCGCTGAAAGAGTGTTGTTAACAGATACAGCAATTTGTAAAACTTGAAATTGTTCACTTACCTTCCTTTCTAACGTTGCCAGGATAGCTCAACAGAATTAACGTAGTTTTTAAAATGAAATCAAACACAGCAATATCACAAAGCATTTATACAATATGAAATATTTTCTCTCATACAAAAGCATATAGAACATTTAGCACATCGTTTTTTTCATACATAAAATAACTTTTAAGAAGCACTTATTATAAAAACAAATGTTCCTTACTTTATTTTAAATTTACAGAACTAAGGTTCTTCTTTTATGGATATTTCACCTGACTTTGTTTGTTCCCACGTTTGTAAGGTTTGTTTAGCCAAAAATTCCTTGACAGATAATCTATTAAGAGGTCAGAGTGTTTCGAACTCTGAACACAAACTTTCCTGGTTAAGATTCTTTACAAAAAAATTATTAGGACTATCTTAAACTAAATGACACAATTCAAATATCAGTTACAAAAAAATTATACTGACAAAAATCCACGAAGCGTTTTTTTATCCAGCTAGTAATTAAATATCCTTTTATTTTAAATTGATGTCCAAATCAGCTTACAAGATTTGCCATATTTAAAATCCTCGTTTCAAACAGCAGTTACCAAAGTACGTTTTGCTTAAATCTTTCTTTCAATTATTTAATAAAATTTTTAAAATAGCTTTATATTAAAGAATCTTTCCTTTTCGTTGTATTTAATAATTTTTATTTTTTGGAAGGTAAGTTACGTTTAAAACATCGCTTCTTTATTCATTGTAACCTCCTAACTATTAAATTACAGTATGCTTACTGCAAACTTCAAATATTATCTTCGCAAAGCAACAGCTTGCGACTTAAATCAAAATAATATTTTGCGATCAAATTTAAGAATCGAATGAATCCCCATTTTTAATAAACGCTTCCTTATATATAGAAATTATCTATTTCCAGAATGTAGTAGAATAGTACGGAAGATTATGATGCAAGGTTCTCAGAAAAACTCATTAGCGTCTAAAATCGCGGCGTTAATTACTTTATAATCTCGTTCCACTTATTCGTGACGCACGCTGTGTCTCACTCCAACACATATACGATTATTGTGGTGTCGCAAACCAACGCAAAAGATAATCAATTTTTATCGGTTATTTTATGGATTTTGTGGGTTTTTCGTGTGTCGGCCGATTCTTGAAATAAATGTTTCATTTATTATTTACATAGTTCTAAATACGGATGACTCATCCTTGTATATTCCTAACGTTCTAGAAAATTCTTTATTTAAAATTAATTTCTGTAATCCACAGGGTAATTAATTTAAATTTTAATTGCTTTTTAATGCAAAAGGGGTTGCACTTTATAGAAATATTTGCTTTTACGGCAAAACGTGTTTTAGTACACAAATTAATATTAAAATTGAGGTTTTAAATTCTACATTGATTGTAGTCTTTATGCTAAATGCGTAAAGCTAGTACTATCTATGCTATTTACAGCAAATGAAAAGCATTTTTATATGCATCAAAAATGTATCTATAATTGAACGCGCACCCACGCACACGCACACTCACATACACACGCACGCGCACACGCGCACGCGCACGCACACGCATACACACTCACACGCACACGCGTGCACGCGTGTACATACACCAGGTGACTACTAATTCTATACGCGCGCCCGAGTCAACTTTTTTTTATGGCCGATATATTGAATTTTTATACTATTAATTTTCAGAATATACGCAACCCGTTTTTAAAGAGTATTCGATAATACCTTGAGAGGACGTATGCACGCACACAATCACGCACTCACGCAAACAGCACAAACACGCGCGTACACATACGCACACACGCACACACGCACACGCGCTACACGTACATACGCACACACGCACACACGCACACACTCACACACGCACACACGCACACACGCACACACGCACACACGCAGGCGCAAAGGCGCACACGCACATACACACACACGCACACGTTCGCGCAGACACACACGCACACATACAAGCACATGCACACCCACACGCACATACACACGCACACACACGCAAATGCACACGCACGCGCGCGCGCACACACACCAGGTTACTACTAATTCTATGCTCACCATAATGATTTTGAAAACTATAGAAGATACATGTTCGGTTAGATTAGACAAAAGCTGCGCTATTTAGAGGCCTTTAAGAATCTGCAAAAGAAGTATGAAATGGGTTAAAGAATACAGGGTGAAAACTAAAATGTTACATTTTTTTATGTTTAATAACATCTTTAGTTTCCAACGGAACTTAATAAAATTGTGTATGGGTACATAGGTCGATATGACCTTTCCACCGAAGTTGTTAAAAATTTCCAGGTCTACTATGTTGCGCGCGCCCGAAGTCAACTTTTTCTTATGGCCGACGTATTGTTAGCTTGAAAAATTAGTCTACGTTTTATAATTATGTTATCATATTTTTTTTATAATTTGTATAGCTGAGTTTTGTTCAATATATAAACCCCTGCATCCACCTGAAAAAATCATCAGTTTTAGAACAAGTCCGACGTAAAAGTTAGCCTGACTTATCTGGGCTTAGGTTAGGTTAGATAGCACGAAAAATTGATAGGTTAGGTCCGACGTAAATGTGCTTGGTAAATCTCGACAGAGTTGCAGTAAAAAAATTGTAAATAAAAAAATATGGATTTCAATCATTTGAATAAAAGTATGTACTGCAAGCCATATATGCATTGTAAAGACCTATTTGTTAACGAAAAATATAAGATTTTACAAGCAGAATTAATCAAAACAAAATTTGGTGATCGAGTGCTGATTGAAACCGAGAAATTTAAATGTATATTACCAGACCGATACTTTGTTTATCTGCAGGAACAAAAAGCTAAATGATTGTATTGGTGCAAGCAACGCCATCTATTTAAATAATATTCGATCTACAGGATATACTACTAATCTACAATTCTTAAGTAATGTGTAACAAAAAATTGTCACATGCTGCAAGAAGTATGAATTTTAATATTTTATATTGATTGTATTCTTAGATTTAAGAAGATTAGTATGTTTTGTATAATCTTGTTTACAATTATTAAAATATAAAACAGATATGTTTGTAACTTTTATACAATAACGTTTTAGTATGAAAAATGCGATTGTAGTCATTCCCTAAAATATGGTCATATAAGTTAAGTCCAAGTCTTCTAGCAATGTTTTACAATTTTGTGTACAGTTATTAAAATATAAAACAGATATATGTTTTCAAGGTTTTTGCACAAAATCGTTTTAGTATGAAAAATGCGATTCTCTAAAATATGGCCGTACAAGTTAAGTTCAAGTCTTCTGAAATCGATGTAATTTTTTAATTCGGGGCCGCAGCGCATAAAGAATGTATAAACGCAGCAATTCAGTTAGAGTGAACTAAGTTCCTATTTGAAAAACCATACGTCATAACAAAATCTTCTTCCAAAATCATAATTGTAGCCCTGAACCCGTTCTGCGATTATAGAATAACTTTCAGATTTGTTGACATCATTTCGCAGACCGTACTTGATGTATCCCTTAATGTATTTAGGAAGATTATATTAAATCTTTCATATATTATACTCACTATGGAAGTTGGCATGCAAAATCGGATATGAAAATTTGACAACTTGCGTTTTTATTTGAATAGGAATTGTTTAGTGAAGATGGCGACATTTGATGAAAATTATATGTTATTTACCAAAGGAACTTTAGAATACTTTTTAGGGATATCTCAGATCGTTCTCAGCTTCGCTAATACTTTAAGAGAACTAACGGAAAACGGTACTCCTAATATAGATATGTTTCTGTTAGATGTAGCAATTATTACCACAACGATATTTTGATTATCTGCAGGACGATGGAATTAAAAAGCTAAATAATTGTATTGGTACAAGAAATGCCATCTATTTAAATAATATTGGCTCTAAAAGTAGTCTTTTATACTCACCCACCCGCCCACCATACATCCCGCCCACTCCGCCCGCCACCCAACCTGACCGCCCCCTCCACCCGCCACCCCCCCATCTGCCCAACCGACCCGCCCGCACACCCGACCCGCCCGCACACCCGACCCGCCCGCACGCCCATCCGCCTGCCCGAAGAACTATTTAGAGATTTTCAAATTTAGTTCTGTTTAATCTATTAGCCATTTTGTTATAATTTCGCTTTGTAGGAAGAAAAGTTTTAGCGTTGGATCCCATGTCTACCGGAAACAATTTTTTTATCTCTATGCTTTCGTGACACAACAGCATTTTACAATTACACAACACAATTCTTTAAAGAGTCACGAGAAAATTTATTAAAATACGTTTCCGTTTTGACAGACTACTAAATATACTTTATGCGTAATGATAGATAAACACGTTTTAGCCATAGTAGATCTAAACGTCTGCTTTAATACAGCATCCAGACAGTTGGTAAAATTCCCTAAATTCCGTATATAATTTCCTATCTAATTGCTATTGTACAGATTGATTACTTACCATAAAACTTGTTATATATCTTAAATAGGAACGGGCTTTTAACTTATACCCCACATATGTAACATTTTTGGAGTTAGGTTTACAATCTTATATTTTTTGTGAACGATTAGGTCTTTGCAATGCATCGACAATTTTTTATAAACTGACTCTTTTCAAAAAAGTATAACAAAAAGTGTTTGACGCATTCGTGGATTTTTGAGTAAAGGGCATGTTTAGATTTTTAGAGTAAAAATGCATGCGGGTTCTTATAGAAAAAAAATTAATTTTCACTTTCCTTAAAGAGTCATTGATAAAAGCTGTAAATTAAATTTTACACTGTGAGTGCAGATAATCAAAGTATCGTTGTGGTAATATACATTTAAAATTCTCTGTTTCAAGCAGTACTCGATAACCAAATTTTGTTTTGATTAATTCTGCTTGTGCAATCTTATATTTTTTGTGAACGATTAGGTATTTGCAATGCATCGACAATTTTTATAAACTGACTCTTTTCAAAAAAAGTAGCGAAGTTATCATAATTCTGAACAGGTATTGTAATTTTTTGTTTTGCAGTCTCCATATTGCTTCGAGCTACACGCTGCTGTTTTGCGGCGATAGCTTAATGTCTCTTTCGGTATGTTGAAACATATTTCTTAAATGGGCGCCAGTGAAGCGTTCCTCTTTTTTTTATATGTATTTATTGCATGGTTACATGACAATCCTCGCGCCTGGGCAAGTGTAACGAAGTCTTCCGACATAACTAGGGGTCTATTCCTTAGGTAGAGCTATGAGAAATGGGGGGGTAAGTTGAATTCTGATTGTAAGTTGAATTTAATCCAAAACAAATAAGGCGCCACCAAGTCCTGACTTAATTAGGATAATTGCGTAGTATATTTCTAGGGGCGGACGTGGAAACCCAAAGAAAAAAAATCGCCTTCGATGACAGAAACCCGTCTTAACTGAATAAGACGCTGCTCCTGTAAGAAATGGTAATAATTAGCTTAATAGAAGGGTGGAACACTATTTGTGTACCACAAACATACCTAAAGAAATATCAAAAAAAATATCTCCTATATAAGTTGACATTAAAATTCCACTCATACGGATATTAGTTTCTTGTAGTTAGTTTTGACCATATTTGATCAAAATAAAAAAAAACTTTAATCTTGAACTAATAATTTACTCAAAAGATTCTCTTTTAAAACAAAATTCAATGCTACAAAGTTTCATACATAATTAAATGAGTTCAAGGATTTTAAATAAAGTTTCATCAAAATAGTTACTAAGCAAACATTTTAAAACTTAGTGTAAACTTGTTACAAATAAAAACCGACCCGGGCAGATCTGTTCGAGAGGGTTACAAATTAAAACATAGTAAATCAAGGTTCCTTATCTAAATTAATTGTGTTAGTTTCAGTTTCTAATAAAGAAAGATCATAAAAATATTCTTATAAACTCAACTTAGGCAAACATTGTTCAAAGCATATGTTTATTAGAACACAGGTGTCAGCAGTATACTGCAGGCAAACAAGTGACGTAACAAAACATCTGTCGCTGTTACCAACAGGACAAAATGAACCACGTGAATGGTATCTTAAAACTTTACAAGTTGTGCATTAAAATTTTTAACACTGAAAAATTCAGCTCAACTAATAATCGAAATTTTATAACATTCGTGCTTTTATGCACTAAACAAAAATAGCGTGTTTCTAATTTGAAACACAACCAAATTTCTTAAAGTTATCTACGAACCAGAACTGCATTATTTGGCTGTGAAGAGGTGTTGTAAAATCAAAAGTAATCACCATACTTCCATCAGGTTTTGTAGTAATAAGTTCTTCTATTAATTATTCAAATTCTCCATTATCAAAGCCGCTTCCTACGGACTGCAATACAAAGTGGTTTTACATCTGTGGTTGGAATAGTTGTTTCTACAGTTGATTTTATGGTGGTTAATTACGCGCGCTATTTAAAGATGGATCTCGACTCTTTAAAATGTAACCGCAAATTGGCGGCCTGCTTCCAATCGTACATTTTGATTTAACAAGCTTGCAGGGCCGACTGGTTATCACCTCGCACGAGCGACGGCGTGTTCCCGGCGGAGCCTTCAACCAAAACGCGCCTGCGAACAGTTATCGAAGGTACAGACACCTGACTATTTATAGAAAACTATCTATAGATACAACTTTAGCGTATTACTAAACTTGTTGCATGTATTT
The DNA here is from genome assembly GCA_036346225.1 of Platerodrilus igneus. NCBI lineage: Eukaryota > Metazoa > Arthropoda > Insecta > Coleoptera > Lycidae > Platerodrilus > Platerodrilus igneus. The sequence continues at coordinate 1,383,938 of JARFIW010001008.1, forward strand.
TACTAATAATTTGAATAAAAGCGTTTTATAACTTTGCACTTTTATGGTTGGATTTAGTAACTAAGAAAAAATTGTTACACTACCCCTTTCCTAAAAAAGAAAAAAATTTTTTCTAACAAAGAAAAACTTTAAGTGTAAATACAAAAAAATTTTTTATACATATGCATACTAGCCTCTCCTATATCCCTAATTATCAAAACAAAATCTTATGAATTTATCAAAACGAGGGGGACAAATATTTACAAATTTGAGTGTGTCGGTAGCTACGTGTACCTAACGTCCATAGGGAGACAAAATCGGGGGGTCGCAATCGGTGTAGGTCAAAATTGGGAGGGGTCAAAGTAAAAAGTCTAATACTCCACGGGACAAAAAAATTAATCAAAATCTAAATTCAAAGTAAGCCTTTAACTAGAGGTTCTTACTCCTACTGAGGCTAGTATTTACTAACTATACCAAACATATTAGAAATTATGCTAATTTCCACAAATAAAGACTCCACTTCCTGGAGCTCAAGCAGCTCTATATACAAAAAATTTGAATGCTACAACATCAACAATTGCATAACTTTCCAAAATATCATCACTATAAAGTGACAATCAAAAAGAAGACCCTACTAATAGGTCTAAATTCAAAATACCATTATCACAAAGTGATACTCAAAACAAAACAACCTAACCAAAAGGTTACATACAAATCTCAAATTCAAAATATTATCATCACAAAGTGACAATCAAAACAAAACAACCTAACCAAAAGGTTACTTACAAAATTCAAATTCAAAATATCATCATCACAAAGTGATAATCAAAACAAAGGTAACCTGACCAAAAGGTTACTCACAAAATTCAAATTCAAAACTGAACCAGCTAGGGCTGTAACATCTTACACCCTACTGACTATCCTATCACTAACCTTCAAAGAACACATCCCATTAGTGATGGAACAAATGGTGAGGTTCACCACTCAAACCTTTGACCTTGACAAACAAAATTTCTGACAGGTCAGAGACAAGGGAAAGAATAAATTAATATTCTCTCAACCTAAATGTGTAGAAATCAGGACTTAAATAGCCCACGTATCTCTACATCCTGAAGACATCTGTCAAAGACATCTTTTAACCACATCTTCAAATAACGCGCGACCAAAACAACCCGTATGCACAATAATGCACACCTCAAAACTACCACCAAATATCCCTAACCACTTGCTTCAATTATCAAACAAAAATTTCAAAATAATAGATACTAACCGGCAGTCTCCATTTAGTATTAGTGAAACGATGCCAAATCAAAGATCAGAACAAAACAAGGCAAACAAGTACCGCTTCGCTTAACATCAAAGAGATGACTAGACTGGAACTAATAGTCAGGGTCATCATTTTCATTTGGATATGATGCTCCAATGGGCTTTAAATCCTTGACATGCCATTTTCCGGCTTTTGTTCCATCTTCATTTTCTAACTCGTAAACCAAATTGGAAAGTTTTTTCCAAACTTTACTCAAAACAAACTTTGGAGCTAACTTAGCGGAAAATTTATCACCGGCACTTGAAAGCACCTTATTAGCTCTCCAAACGCTTTCTCAGACTTGGAATGAAATGTCTCTTCTTCTAAGGTTGTAGCGTTTACCCGAACGTTGATAAGCTACATGCAAATTTTCACGGACATTTCCAAAGATATCAAACAAAAGTTGACGATCCAAAACATAAGAAGGTCTACTACTTGAAACAACATCAACATCCTCACCAGGTTTAAAATTATCACTATAAGCTTTTCCACTTAAGGGTACCTGACGACCAAAGACTTTTAATAATTTGGAGAATAGTTGGTTGATTCGTGTTTTGCTGAATTAATAGCGTACTGAATTTTTGATATCTCGACATCCCACGTATCATGTTCTTCTACGTACGAACGGATAGCAGTACCAACTGTCTTAACAATTCTCACCACAAAATTGCCTTGAGGAGCATACACAGCATTGTACCAAATCTTTTGGATTTCGTACCTTGCACACAAAGCTTTAAAAACACGTCCAATCAACTGTGGACCATTATCACAAATAACGAATTGTGGTACTCCGTAGACAAGAAATACTTTTTCTTCTAAAAAGTTCTCAATCAAATGTGCCGTGGCACTACTCAAAGGTTGTCAAATCAAATACTTCGAGAACCAGTCACAAACAACTAAAAGTCATTTACCTGCTTATGAGTCATCAATAAAAAAACTAATCACGACGATAGCTAGCAAAAAAATCAGTGTACGGGTACACTCTCACCCTACTACCAACCGAACTGTCGAAACAACTACAATGCTTCACAACGCCTAAATTTGCTAGAGTGACAAACCCTCTAAGAGTCTCACCTAGACTAACAATACCAAAATTACATCAACTCAAAACAAAATATGATGCAAAAATTCTAGAGCGCCTAACTCACCTCGAGTCTCGTCTAGACTTATGTAATGCCGAGCGACCAACTCTTCCTGAGTCTCGTCTGGACTGACATACTGCTGAGCGACCAACCACGACGACAAGTTCCGCCTAGACTAAATTGCGTTGCAATGCCGATCTAAACAAAAATCTGCTAACAAAATCAAAAACGTGCTTATGCACAAGAGCAATTTCAAATGACACGACGACAGCTCACTCCAATGTACCCTCAAAATAGAATCTCTAGCCTTATCATCAAATTTGGACAAAAATGTTCTTTATTGACTCAAGCAAATCAAACAACAGGCTTATCAGCTTCTTTAACTGACAGTCTTCCTAAAACTTTACTCCAACACTGGTCTCTTACTCACTACTCCAGTTCCTCTTTAAGTAGACAAACAATTTGGAATTTTTCCGACATGATTACAAAAGCCTAATGGAATCAAACTGAAAGATCTAAATGGTTTGAACCTTACAAAAATTGTCAAAACAAATTCAGGCAGCTAAAGGTAAAAGTCAAAAAGTGTATTTGGTAAAATAAATTTTGCCAAAACAATATCAAAAAAATATGTTGGGTCAAAACAGAATGAAAGTTAAAATTAAATTTGACTGAGTTAATTAATTGACTGTATGGGGGTTAACGTCTCAACCAAAACTTTTAAACAAACAAATCTTAATGTCAAACGAACTTTGAGCAAACAAATTTCGAAGCAAAATACTTTTGAACAAACAAATTTCGAAGCAAAAATACTTTTTAACAAACAAATTTCGAAGCAAAAATAATTTTTTGAACAAACAAATTTCGAAGTAAAATAATTTTTTGAACAAACAAATCTCGAAGCAAAATAATTTTTTGAACAAGCAAATTTCGAGGCCAAATTAATTTTGATCAAACAAATTTCGAAGTAAAATAAATTTTGAACAAACAAATCTCGAAGCAAAAATAAATTTGAACAAACAAATTCGAAGCAAAAAAATTTGAACAACCAAATTTCGAAGCCCCAAACGTTGCCGGAGCCAGTGAAAAAAATTTCTTTTGAAGCACTAAAAGCACCAGCCCCACGTTGTGAGCCAGTGAAACAACTTTCTTAAATGGGCGCCAGTGAAGCGTTCCTCTTTTTTTTATATGTATTTATTGCATGGTTACATGACAATCCTCGCGCCTGGGCAAGTGTAACGAAGTCTTCCGACATAACTAGGGGTCTATTCCTTAGGTAGAGCTATGAGAAATGGGGGGGTAAGTTGAATTCTGATTGTAAGTTGAATTTAATCCAAAACAAATAAGGCGCCACCAAGTCCTGACTTAATTAGGATAATTGCGTAGTATATTTCTAGGGGCGGACGTGGAAACCCAAAGAAAAAAATCGCATTCGATGACAGAAACCCGTCTTAACTGAATAAGACGCTGCTCCTGTAAGAAATGGTAATAATTAGCTTAATAGAAGGGTGGAACACTATTTGTGTACCACAAACATACCTAAAGAAATATCAAAAAAAATATCTCCTATATAAGTTGACATTAAAATTCCACTCATACGGATATTAGTTTCTTGTAGTTAGTTTTGACCATATTTGATCAAAATAAAAAAGCTTTAATCTTGAACTAATAATTTACTCAAAAGATTCTCTTTAAAACAAAATTCAATGCTACAAAGTTTCATACATAATTAAATGAGTTCAAGGATTTTAAATAAAGTTTCATCAAAATAGTTACTAAGCAAACATTTTAAAACTTAGTGTAAACTTGTTACAAATAAAACCGACCCGGGCAGATCTGTTCGAGAGGGTTACAAATTAAAACATAGTAAATCAAGGTTCCTTATCTAAATTAATTGTGTTAGTTTCAGTTTCTAATAAAGAAAGATCATAAAATATTCTTATAAACTCAACTTAGGCAAACATTGTTCAAAGCATATGTTTATTAGAACACAGGTGTCAGCAGTATACTGCAGGCAAACAAGTGACGTAACAAAACATCTGTCGCTGTTACCAACAGGACAAAATGAACCACGTGAATGGTATCTTAAAACTTTACAAGTTGTGCATTAAAATTTTTAACACTGAAAATTCAGCTCAACTAATAATCGAAATTTTATAACATTCGTGCTTTTATGCACTAAACAAAAATAGCGTGTTTCTAATTTGAAACACAACCAAATTTCTTAAAGTTATCTACGAACCAGAACTGCATTATTTGGCTGTGAAGAGGTGTTGTAAAATCAAAAGTAATCACCATACTTCCATCAGGTTTTGTAGTAATAAGTTCTTCTATTAATTATTCAAATTCTCCATTATCAAAGCCGCTTCCTACGGACTGCAATACAAAGTGGTTTTACATCTGTGGTTGGAATAGTTGTTTCTACAGTTGATTTTATGGTGGTTAATTACGCGCGCTATTTAAAGATGGATCTCGACTCTTTAAAATGTAACCGCAAATTGGCGGCCTGCTTCCAATCGTACATTTTGATTTAACAAGCTTGCAGGGCCGACTGGTTATCACCTCGCACGAGCGACGGCGTGTTCCCGGCGGAGCCTTCAACCAAAACGCGCCTGCGAACAGTTATCGAAGGTACAGACACCTGACTATTTATAGAAAACTATCTATAGATACAACTTTAGCGTATTACTAAACTTGTTGCATGTATTTTACTAATAATTTGAATAAAAGCGTTTTATAACTTTGCACTTTTATGGTTGGATTTAGTAACTAAGAAATAGAATTGTTACACTGTTATATTTTCTACTGATGGAGTAAATACTCGATTTATCCAGTCGAACTTTTTCTAAAGCTTCTTTACTGTTTCCACTACTTCGTTTTCTAATATAATTGCTAACCAATACTGGTGGAGGCACTTTCACCCTATGAGGCAATTTCACTCTATAAGGCACTTTCACCCTACGAGGCAATTTCACTCTATAAGGCACTTTCACCCTATGAGGTAATTTTACTCGATAAGACACTTTAGCCCTATTCTGATGGAGATAAATCACCAGCTAACCTAACTATGTCCGACTTGCGTACCCCTGCCCATGGACACCCCTGCCCAGTCCGACCTAGGTCGGATTAAAATCCGATCTAGGTCGGATTGGTCCGATCTAGGTCGGATTAGTCCGATCTAGGTCGGATTTAGTCCGACATATGTCCAACATATGTCCGCCATATGTCATATGAAATTACTATCTCACCTTCATTTGCCTTGTAGTTTTTGTATAGATTATTTACCGATTAATTCCATGTTTAATTTGTTGCGGAATATATTAGGAAAGAAAGGAAAAAAGTGTTGTTTGGAGTTAGGTTAGTCGGTGTTGTCTGAAGTTAGGTTAGGTTAGTTTGACTTGTTGGGAGTTAGGTTAGCTGGTTAGTTCATACTCCCTGTATGTTTGTAGTGGTTTGTTTAATATTCTTCTTAATCTTCTTTGGGTATTAAACCACTCATAGTTTTTAAAATCTACTTTATTTACGTTTCGATCCATGACCTAGGATCATAGATCGAAACGTAATTAAAGTAGATTTTAAAAACTATGAGTGGTTTAATACCCAAAGAAGATTAAGAAGAATGGTTAGTTCATGTTGTTTGGACTTAAGTTAGGTTAGTTTACGTTGTTTCGACTTAGGTTAGGTTAGTTCACGTTGCTTTGACTTAGCTTAGGTTAGTTCATGTTGTTTGGACTTAGGTTAGGTTAGCCTGACTTATCTGCGCTTAGATTACGTTAGACCTAACCTATCAATTTTTCGTGCTATCTAACCTAACCTAAGCCCAGATAAGTCAGACTAACTTTTACGTCGGACTTGTTCTAAAACTGATGATTTTTTCAGGTGGAAGCAGGAGTTTATATATTGAACAAAACTCATCTATACAAATTAGGAAAAAATTGATAACATAATTATAAAACGTAGACTAAGGACTTGTTTTTCTGTTGCTTATTGTTTCAGATTTTACTTGCTTTATCATCGTTGACTTCCTTTCGACATAATAGATTTGAAAGTTAAAAATTATATTAGGGCAAACCCCACAATAACGTAGTCGTACACTTAGACAATGGACTTGATTTTTCCTATCGATTTTTGTATGTGATTTTTTAATTGTTATATGATACACTACAGTACGTAACAAGCTGTATACTCAAAACAGATCGTTTGAACATATGTAAAATCATTTACTGAATGACGCTTAAACTAATTAGGAACATCAAATCCTAGTAGACATTTTAAAACATTCACTATTTTATTTTATTGCACGGAAAATACCCACAAATGATGTACCAGTTACTACCTATTAGTTTGTTTTTTTTCTATTATTAATACACAATTAACGTGTTTAAAGTTTTTTACTGGCGATGTATTATTGCTGATTTAAACTTGTTTTTTTTCGTATTTATACATACACATTTGAGAAAGAATTTATATTTGCAAATTGATTCATACAAAATCATCCTGTTTGGAGAAAAAATACATGAAAATTCCGTAATACTTTTGCAGCACTGTACATATCTCATTAACAAGTCCGGCTTGTGAAAGACGAAAGGTGTGTGGAGGTGTGTAGAGGTGGGAGGTGTATGGAGGTGGGAGGTGTGTGAAGGTGGGAGTTGGGAGGTGTGTGTATGTGGGAGGTGTGTGGAGGTGGTAGGTGTGTGGAGGTGGGAGGTAGAAGATGTGAGGTGTGCGGAGGTGGAAGGTGGGAGGTGTGTGGAGGTGGTTTTGGTGGGAGGTGAAAGGCGTGAGAGTGGTGGAGGTGGGAGGTGTGAGGTGGGTGGTGGGAGGTGTGTGGAGATGGTAGAGGCGGGAGGTGGGAGGTGAGAGAAAGTAGTGGGTGGAAAAGTGGTGGGGGTGGGTTTAGGGTCCCCCAATGTACCCTACTCGCATCTTTAATAATATCAAAACTACACATACCAGTCGTTATTTTTTTATAAGTTGGATTTTGTTTCAGGTAATTGATTTATCCTTCAACAGACTAAGACAAATTACTAGAGATGATCTTAGCAAATATTCCAATATTAAAATATTGTACTTATCCGATAACACGTTAACAAATCTAAAGAACGCCACTTTTCAAGGTCTCGATAAATTAATAAGTTTGGATTTGTCCATTAATGGAATTACAAAATTACCACATAAGATATTTCATCTACCATCTTTGAAGAGATTATATTTGAGCCAAAATCAAAACATCAACATAGTTGACGTTGTTAAAGAATCTGTACCTATTACTAGTCCTCTGGAAGCCATTGACCTAAGTTTTAATGATCTTGAAACACTGCCTCATTTTGGAGTCATGCCATATTTAGGTCTCTATAATATTTCTGGAAATAATTTATTAAATATGGAAATAAAGAATGTAGCCGGATTATGTAATTTAAAAATCTTAGCTAATTCTAATTTTTCATCAGGATTCTATAAGCCATGCGACTGTTGGAACATTCAAAGATGGTTGCGAGAAAAATTCGTCAGTTTTACAAAAATTGAATGTGACATACAAGAAAATGGTAAGTAGAAATACACAAAGGAATGATTTTTAATAAATATTTTGTAGATTGCCCGTATACTGTATCACAAGATGATAATGATCTATATAGCGAATGTACGCAACGATCCGCTCAGATAGAATTAGACTCTATAGTAATAAAAGTTGTTATTGTAATTGCTGTTATAGTAATAATATTAATATTAGTAGTGGTAGGATGTATTTTTTATAGGCGAAGAAAACGAACACAATCGAAAGTACTGAAAAAAGATTTACAAATGTATGTTGAAAAAATAGAAAAAGATAATGAGGGTCTACTTTAGTGATATTTTGAATTATATTTATTAATGTTTTTATATTATACATTTATTGTTGGGCTCTGTTAGATGGTGTATGAAATGTTACCTAATTAAACTAAACAAGCGAATTGTTATGTTCTTTCAACACACAATTGTATCTCGTGATATGAAGTCTTAACGATCGTGACCATAAGCGCGTGATATGACAAAAAAGTTCTATTTTGCAACGTGTTTTATTCAAAAAAATTTCAGTTTAATCGTACAAATTTATATATTGTAACAAAATTAAATGTGCAAAGTGTAGTACTTATTAAGGGTTTAACATATTGACTGTTAATCTATATTCAAATAATAAACCACTCCCTTTGTTCTCTTGTAATATATTTTCATAAACGCATTTTCTAATTATTTTATTATTTGTTTACTGTCGTCATTGTTGCTACTCTGTACTATTTCGTCAAGTTTAATAAAAATTATCTGGATTTTGAATAATTAGAGTACTCATGGTTACATTATAATCTAAGCCGGTAAATACGATAATAATACAAGTATACATGCCCACCTCTAGCTTAGCTACAGCGAGGAAGAGTTGGAAGCGATCATATTGAAGACATACTAAGATAAATAAAAGGACGTGAAAGTTTAATAATTACGGGGTATCTTTACGCAGTGGTAGGTGAGGGTAGGGAACGAACGGTAGTAATTTTATTTGGTTTAGGCACGAGAAACGACAGGGGAAATAGGCTGGTAGAATTTTGCTATAAAAACAATTTAACAATCACACACACATTATTTCAACATCCTGCTAGAAGACATACGCGTAGAAGATACCAGGCAATATATGAAGATATCAAATTGATTACATTCTTGTTAGACAACGGTTTAGGAATCAAGTAAAAGACTAGAAGTTACACAGAAGCAGATATACAGTAATCACAATATTGCGTAATGAAGGTCGCTCTGAAATTTAAAAATTTGAGAAAAATGAATAGAAAAAGACACCTTAACTTTGCTAAACTAAAAGATAACGATATTCATCAAAGATTTCAAAAAAGTTAAATGAATTGCTAAAAGATATTGGTAAAATTTCTGATACTAGGGAAGCAGAAACAAAATTGAATAACATTAAATCCAACCTACACATGGCGGCCAGAGATGTTCAGGGGTACACACAAAAAGAATATAAACAAAAAATATCCTGAATTTAATGGAAGAAAAACGAAAACAGACCGGGCTAAGCTGGAAAACGGATATATAACGCTGTTGGGGATTATAGATTTTAAGATTTGAAGTTATTTCGCGATTGTGCCAAGAACTACTTTTGTGGCGGAAGGCGCTCATGTTACTATTTGGGTGCTTCGTTTCGAGGAATTCGCGTTTAAAATGTTCGAAGGGTTAGTTCGTGACAGCTAATACCCAATTATTCCAATGTATTTACATAATTTCAATTATATTCAGTTACAATAAATGTATTCCACGTTCAAGCATTCTTTACAATTTAAGTAAATACATTGGAATAATTGGGTATTAGCTGTCACGAACTAACCCTCGAACATTTTAAACGCGAATTCTCGAAACGAAGCACCCAAATAGTAACATGAGCGCCTTCCGCCACAAAAGTAGTTCTGGCACAATCGCGAAATAACTTCAAATCTTAAAATCTATAATCCCCAACATGCCCCCGGCGTTGAAAGCTCTAACTTTCAATAAACTAAGAATTGCTTAAAAACATAGCTTAAAAATACAATAGAAATAGTTTGAACAAGTATAGTACAATAATAATAAGCATAGAACATTGAAATATATTTACATGTCGTCAATAGGTAGCGGACGGATCTTAGAAAATGATCGACGAACTAGACCAGTATCAGTTTTAATCGACGCAACGCGATTAACACCGTCGACACCAGTATGAACACTCACAATGCGCCCAAGACGCCACTGTAACACTGGGAGATTGTCCTCCTTTATTACCACTAATGTGCCTTCTTGAAGTTCGGAGTCATTGGAACGCCATTTTTGTCGTTGTTGGAGTTCGGACACATACTCTTTGCTCCAACGGGACCATATTTGTTGCTGAAGAAGTTGAACTCGTTGGAAGGTATTAAGTCTGGACTCTTTTAGGTGACTTAAGGAAGGATCAGGAGCAGAAATCATGGATCGACCAATAAGAAAGTGTCCTGGAGTTAAAGGTAGAAGATCGTTGGGATCAGAAGAAATAGGAGACAAGGGTCTCGAATTTAGAATAGCCTCTACTTGTGCCAACACGGTGGAAAACTCCTCATAAATAAGAAGAGCATAGCCTAAGACTCTACGTAAGTGGTGTTTGCACGATTTTACACCCGCCTCCCATAGTCCTCCGAAATGAGTAGAATGAGGAGGAATGAAATGCCAAGTTATGCCCATGTCAGTTGCTTTATCTGGAATAATGGTTCGTTGAGAAAGAAGGAAATTGTCCAGTTCAAGAAGTTCTGAATTGGCGCCTATGAAATTTGAACCATTATCAGAGTAAACGGTACTAGGTTTACCCCTGCGAGCAATGAATCTGCGGAAAGTTATTAGAAATGAATCACTGGAAAGATCAGTGACCAATTCTAGGTGAATAGCCTTAGTGGCGAAGCAAATGAAAAGAGAGATATATGACTTGGAAGTTTTAGCACCCCGGCCTTTGCGATCCTTAATATGAAATGGACCAGAGTAGTCATTGCCGACTACATGAAATGGTGGTGATGGATTGACTCGATCAGCTGGAAGATTTCCCATGATGGGTTTAGTTACTTTAGAAGAAAATCGAAAGCAGCGGAGACACTTATGGACAACAACCTTTGCAAGACTGCGACCAGCAATTATCCAATATCGTTCTCGCACGTGCGAAAGAAGCAATTGAACACCACCGTGCAACAGACGAGTGTGTTCACGTATAAGAAGAAGCTTAGCAAATCTATGTTTTGCAGAAATCAGAATTGGATGTTTTTTCTCAAAGGAGAACTGAGAATTTTGAAGGCGACCTCCGACGCGTATTACACCATCAGAGTCGAGAAAAGGAGTTAAGCTTGAAACTGAGCTTGGCTTTAGAATGGTAATGCCTTTCTGTAGACATTTTATTTCTTCCGGAAAGGACTCTAGTTGAGATGTTTTAACCAAGCAAGTATGTGAAAAGGAAATCTCTTCACATGTGAGGGGACCTAGGTTCCTCTCTGAAAGGAGTTTACGGCAATTACGCATAAACCGCAAACAGTATGCAATAACCCTTTCGAGTCTTGTCAAAGTAGAAAATTTGTCCCATGGGAAAGGTTCGACCTGACGCTCATGATGACAGTGTAAAGTACTCTTTAAATCTGGTAGATTGGAAATACGATCTACAAAATAAGCCATAAATCCTCAGATTCATGCAACCATGAAGGACCCTTCCACCATAGACTACATTCTAGTAATTGAGCAGGTGAAACTCCTCTTGAAAGCATATCGGAAGGATTTGTTTTAGTAGGTACATGCCGCCATGTGGCATGAGCAGTCAAAGTTTGTATGTCTGCAACTCTATTGCAAACGAAGGTTTTAAGTTGATTAAGCGGTGTTTTTAGCCACCCTAGAACGATAGTAGAATCGGACCAAAAGACAGACCGCTCAAGGTCTATGCCTAAGGCCTTTGTAGCTTGAACAGCAAGCTTGGCCAGCAACGCGGCTGCACAAAGCTCTAAACGTGGAATAGTGACAGGCTTCAGGGGAGTAACCTTAGCCTTCGCACACAGAAGCCGAACGAAAACCTGACCTTGCGGGTCAACTGAACGTAGGTAGATAGATGCCCCGTAGGCATGAACTGAACCATCTGAGAATCCATGCATCTCCACCTGCACGGGATTGCAACAGACAACATGACGTGGAATTACGAGATTGTTTAACACAACCCAATTTTGGCGTAGAAGAATCCAATTATTTTGAATTGAAACAGGAATCGGATCATCCCATGAAATCTTTTCCATCCAAAGAGACTGCATGAGAATTTTAGCGGATATGACACAAGGACCCAGAAGGCCCAAAGGGTCGAAAATCTGTGAAATGTCGGACAGTATAGTCCGTTTAGTAGGAATGCCATCTGACGGACTGGAAATATCGTAAGTGATCAGTTTGAAATGATCAGGTAAGACCAAGTGTTTTGGTGTTTTCATGAGATCCGAACTCAAGAATGCCTGGATGAACGTCCTGCGGATTTATACTAGAAAGTACCTGTGGATCATTGGAAATCCACTTTCTAAGTTTAAAACCACCTCCAGACAGAAGCGTTGGAAGCACTTGGCAGATAGCCTTGGCATCAGAAAGCTGATCAGAACCCGTAAGAAGATCATCTACGTAGAAATCTTCCTGAATTATTCTGGAAAACTCAGAATGTGTGTCCTTGACCAGAATACCTATCTCAGTCAGACATAGAATGGCCAGAAACGAAGCCGCTGCGGTACCATAAGCTACGGTATTTAAACCAAAGGTAGAAATTGAATCATAAAGAGAAGATCGCCATAGTATCCTTTGAAGAGGTCTTTGGCTTGGATTGATCAGAACCTGTCTGTACATTTTCTCAATGTCAGCAGACAAGGCGTACCTATGTTTGCGAAAACATAATAAAATTGAAAAAAGATCCCTTTGGATAGTGGGCCCAACCATCTGAATACTGTTTAACGAATGTCCACTGGAAGTTTTAGAAGAACCGTTAAATACAACGCGAAGTTTCGTTGTAAGACTTTCCTCTTTAACTACGCCATGGTGAGGAAGATAGAAAACTTGACCTGTATAACTGAGGTCGGAAGGTGACATATGTCCAAGATTATGATATTCCTGCATAAAGGAAGTATATAATTTTTTGAATTCTGGATTTGACTGAAATTTTATCTCTAGAGACTTGAATCTTTTGAAAGCTGTATGCCAAGAATCACCCAGAACAGAAGGGTTTTCCTTGAACGGAATGGAAACGATAAAACGACCATCAGTGTCCCTTTTCGTAGTTTCAGAAAACTGTTTTTCACAGGAATTTTCCTCCTGCGAGAGAACCTTTTCGGATGGATACTGTTCCAATTCCCAGAAACGAGCGAGTTGCTCTTGAACTGGATCAGTAACCGAATGAAGACATTTTGCTCGAATCAGCATGTCAGAGCCTAACAGACCAGCAACAACATAACCAAATCGAGTTTTTTGAAGAGTAGGAAGATTTGGACCTAATTGAAATTGTCCAGAACATAAAACCTTGAAGAAGACTGGCGATCCAAGAAGGATGTGGATTTCACCAGGCTCGTGAAATAAAGGATCTGATAACTTAATGTTATCAGGAATGTGAAGCTTGGCAATATCTACATGCCAGTTAGGTAGATTACTGGTGATATTGTCAATGACAAAGCAGGAAATTGTCAATTTGAACCACGAATGATACGAAGAATAAAGCGTGACGTCACATCGTGAACGTATATGCGAAGTGGCCTTGCTAAGACCGGAAATCGTAACATCAACTGGTTTTGTAGGAATTCTCAACCTCTTACAAATATCCGAAGTAATGAAATTCGATTGAGAACCTGAATCTAACAGAGCCCTAACTCTGAACAATCTGCCGTTGGAATCGATAGTTTGTGCGCACACGGTAGGAAGTATTACTTGGGAAGTATTACTAGAAAAGGCAGAAATTGTATGCGAAGAATCGCCACCCACAAAAGGCAAAGTGTTTGTTTGCCCTGCGGAGACTGTAGAAGTTTGCGAACGTTGAACGTCCTCATGCAAAAGCGTATGGTGCTTGGACTTGCACTTCCTGCAAGTAAAGCGAGAAGAACATTGTGAGACAAGATGTCCCTTGTATAGGCAGTTGAGACATAATTTCAACTCCTTTACCTTTGAAATTCTGTTTTGTGCTGATAACCTTAGAAATTCAGTGCAATTACTGAGCAAATGAGAACCTTGGCAGCTATAACAACCGCGCGAATTACTACATGTCACAAATGTTTTGACACTAGTTTTGGATTTTTCATGCCTCTGAGGCACAACCGTAGAATTTTCTTTTAAAGTGGAAAGAAAGCAAATCCGCTTGGGATTTTAAGAAGTCTTGAAATTCCGCAAGAGTTGGTAGCTCTTGAGGTAAGGATTTTCGAACAGACTCCCACTTTCTAAGAGTAGTAGGGTCGAGTTTGTTGGCAATAACATAAATGAGAAATGTCTCAATCGGAGATTTGTCGTCTGACAAAGAGCGTAAAGCACCAACATGTTTGGATAAGAAGTCGTTTATTTGACGAAGCTTGTCAGGTGACTCCTTTGAAAGAGATTCGATGTTGAATACAGATTGGACATGATTATGAACAATCATGCGTGTATTATTGTTCCTTTTGCACAACGTGTCCCACGCTAGACGAAAATTGGACGAAACGAAGTCTAGAGACTGGATAACCTGAAGTGCGGATCCGCTAAGGGAGGCCCTTACGTAATGAAAACGCTGGATGTCGCTAATGGACGTATTTTTATTGATTAAAGAATCGAACGTGTCCCTATATTCGAGCCAGTTTTCTAAATTCCCAGAATAGCGCGGTAAATTTATCGTCGGAAGTTTAATGAAATGTGAACTGTGCGATTCTGAATGATTTGATCGCGAACTTGAAGAACGAGATGGTCCACGAAATTCGGGTAAGTCGGAATTATTGACTTTTTCTAGAATCATTGATGCAACAGAAGTGATTCTAAAGAAAGATTCTTCAAAGAAAGTGTATTGTTCTTCATGAACTGAGTCGTCTGAAATAGCAATTATTTGCTTGTGAATATCTTCGAAGAACTGCAATAATGATTTTGAAATGACCAAGCGATCATTCAATTCCATGATTAATTCTCTTGAAACTGGCTCAGGATTAGAGTCGAAAGTATTTTTGAAGCCATTTACATAATTAATAAAGCGTGTAAGTTTGCCTTTAATCATTCCACGTTCCCGTACGAGTAATTCCATGTTTGAATATTTACTGAAATCTGTTAATAATTACATAAAAGGTGTTTGTAGAAATGTACGAAGGAATAAATAAAATCAGTTGAAATTTCATAACTGTAGAAAAGAATAATACCCGTTAACGGTATTTTAATTACTATTCTCAAAATAACTAGAATAAATTGGATAATAATATAAAATTGCTATCAATGCAAATACAACAGCATTTGAATGTTATACAATAACGCTAGAAGATGTTTAATTGTCATAAAATCTGTAGTAATTATGTACCTAACGTTATTGAATAAAGTAAATTTTAAGGTAGCCTGTTTAGATACACCAGTACGCAAAGCTTTAATTTAAAAATGTTTAAGGAAGGCAGCGGCATAAAAATCGATATTGAAATAAACAGTAAAGGAAGGGATGTATTATACCTGAAATTTCGTCGTAAACGAGTTGTTTATTTGAAGCGTGCAACCCTCATTAGCTGCGTAGACCTTGAATTTGTGCCTGCAGGCGTTGAATAATACGTACAGTTTTGGAATGCGAGTAGTTTTATTTATAATGGAGCTGTCCAAATAGGCCTGGATCCGGCAAGATTGAACCAAACGCCATAAAATGGGAAATTATTCGCACTAAGATGGAAATAGTAAAGACAGACGAATCATACAAACTAAGTAGAATGAATTTTAGGGATCTAAACCGTATAGCAAATATATAAGTAACGCAAAAGGAGACATCATTGTGGAACATGTAGAGAAAGTGGTTAAATGGCAAGAATATATACAGAATTTATATACAGGAGAGGAACTAACAGCACTAGAACAAGAATCATACATTGAAAACGACAACTTGGGAAATCCTATACTTAGAGATGAGTTTGAAGTAGCATTAAAAGGCCTGGTAAGTCACCGGGTATAGATAAGGTGCAAGCAGAATCTCTAAAACCGCTGGACAAGCAGTAACAGAACATCCCTTCCAACTTGTAAGCTATATGTATGAGACAGGCGAGGCACCTAAAGATTTCAAACGCTATACCAAAAAAGAGAGACGCAGATAGATGTAAAAATTTTCGAACACAAGTTTGATACCACACGTTTCAAAAATATTAACTAGAATTGTACAAAAACGAATGGAAAAACGGGCCGAAGAAGTTCTAGGAGAACATCAATTTGGGTTTAGGCGAAACAGAGGAACGCGGGAGGCTATTTTAGCTTTGAAGATGATAATGAAGAGGACAATAGAAAAAGGAGAAAGCGTGTATATAGAGTTTGTAGATCTGGAAAAAGCATTCGACAATGTAAAATAAAAAAAAGTTAGAAATACTCAAAATGATTGAAATGAGTTTTAGTGATAGACGGATATTACATAGCTTACACAAAGAGCAAACGCGGTAATAGAATTAGAGCAGGAACGTAGATAAGTAGATATTAGGAAAGTAGTGAGACAGCGATGTGCCCTATCTCCGTTAATTTTTAACTTGTACATCGAAGAGGCAATGAATACTGTCAAATGCAGGAAGACATTTGGAATTGTTATGTAGAGACAAAAGATTGATATGCTTAGATTTACAGATGACAGCAGTATTAGCATCTAGGAGGAAAAAGTTTGAAGCAGCTGTTAATGAAATGGAAACAGTTCTAACAGAGAGATACGGTATGAAAATTAACAAAAATAGAACTAAAGTACTAGTATGCAAAGGAGAGGAAAATAAATAAACAAATAGAATACAAATAGCAATCGACAACTTACAAGAGGTTAAGGATTTCTGCTACGTAGGAAACCAAATAACGCAAGATGAGAGAAACGCAAAACATATAAAACAAAGATTAGCACAAACTCGTGCTACATTTAACAAGGAAAAACCAACTACTGTGTTAAAAGACAACAAACAGAAAGGAAAAGATTGTTGAAACCATATGTGTGGAGCACGACACTGTACGGCTGTGAAACTTGGACAGTAGGAGAAGCGGACATGAACAAGATAGAAGGCTTTAAAATGTGGTGCTACAGACGTATGATAAAAATATCATGAACAGACAAAATTAAGAACAAATAGGTTCTAAAATTAGTAGGGGAAGAGAGAAATGTGTGGAAAACAATAAAAAATATTAAAGATAGGATGATAGGTACATACTAAGGCATGAGGGAATATTATGGATTGTATTAGAAGCAGAGATAAGAAAAAAAAGAGGTAGAGGTAGACCTAGGTTAGACTATTGCACACAGATAGTCAAAGACGTAGGCTGTGGAAATTTTAGAGAAATGTGTAGGCTAGCTCAGAATAGAAATCATTGACGCGTAGTCCAACCAGTGCCAAGTCGGAAAACCCTATAACAAATGAAAAAAATAATTGTACTTTAACTTAATGATTATTATAGACTACAAATGTTGGTTTTGCAATATTTTTAACTAATCTTGATTGTACGAAAGGATTTATTGGAAAACTATCAATTCGGCAAATGTTCAAGTGTTAAGAGATCTTGGTAGCCACAGGCTGCTTAACCCTTTCACGTACCACTGAATATTGGTGAAATAGGGTATATATTTACAAAACAATAGAAGGAGAACCGAACTGTATCTAACAAGAAAGAGCAGAGACTATGTTTGAAGACAACAAATATAGAAACAAGAACAAAACTGCTGGAAGCATATGTGTGGAGCACAGCACAGCACAGTAGGATAAGCAGGCAAGAAAAAGGAAGAAGCCTTTTGGAATGTTATGCTTCAGATGTGTTATGTTAATAGCATGGGCAGATAAAGTTAATTACAAAGAGGTTATAGGAATAGGAAGGGAAAAATATCTATGGAAAACAATAAGAAGTAGGAGAAATAGAAGAACAGGGTGCGCTCTAATGCATTTTTGGGGAATAGTGCGGGATATATTACAAGCAGGTATAGGAAAAAAGAGATGTAAAGATAGACCTAGATCAAACTATTGCACGCAGAAAGTGAAAGATGCAAACTGTGTGAATTTCAGTGAAATGTGTAGGGTAGTTCAGAATTGAAAAAAATGGCGGTACGCGTATAACCAGTTCCAGTACTGAAGGCTTAATGATGATAATTGAATAACCTATTATACGTTTCTTTTCTTAATATTTTATTGTAATATTTAACAATATTTACAAACACTGATGGCAGAACGCTTAATCAATGCCAGACTAAAAAAGAAATTGATGAGAAATGTGGCAATTCCATCTTGCAGTTTGAGTTTAGAAAGGTTCGGTCTACCATAGATACGATGCAAGAAGTGGTTGAGTTTGCAGCGCATGCCATGGGGGTACCTAGCGCGACCAACAATTATGTTCGATTATTGCATTAGATGTGCAAAATTCGTTTAATAGCGCCAAGTGAGAAGTGGGACGTAATTTTGAATGCTCTGAGGTGCCTGGAGATATCGCTGTATCTTTTGAGGGTGACCACTAGTTATCTCCAGGAAAAATCAGTAACTTATGATAGGAGCAGAGGAGTTACATATACGATCCTATCATAGCTGGTGTGGCACAGGGTTCTGTGCTAGAACCCACTTCCTGGAATATAATATACAATTGTGTACTAAGGTTAAAGCTTCCGGATAATACAAAACCTGCTTTTGCGGACGATCTGGCGTTTGCCCCCGCAGCTAACAATGAGAGAGAGAGAGAGAGAGAGAGAAAGGCTCAGGGCTCTAGCAAAATAGACGATTGGGATGGTAGAGATACGGATAACAGACAATAGACTAACCCTAGCACCACAAAAGACAAAGGCGGTACTTATGTCGGGTACTAGGAAAATTATACCTTTTAGAGTTCAGGCTGTCGGCTCGAGATATCGTTGCAAGAGTCAATTAGATACTTAAATGTGCTAATAGACTGGAGCCTGTTCTTTAATTATATAATAATCATCAGGTTTAAGTACAATTATTTTTTTTGTCTTTCGGTTTTCCGTCTTGGAACTGGTTAGACGCGTACCTCCATTGATTTCTATTCTGAGCTATCGTACATATTTTACTGGAGTTCCCACAGCGTACATCTTTGACTATCTATGTGCAATAGTCTAATCTAGATCTACTTTTGCCTCTCTTTTTTCCCATCCCTGTTTCTAATGTAGCACGGCCTTGTGCTAATGTTTGTTTTATATCTTCTGCGCTTTTCCCGTCTTGCGTTATTTGGCTTTCCAGGTAACAGAAATCCTTAACCTGTTGTAAGTTTTCGTTTCCTATTTGTATTCTAGTTTTTGATTTATTTTCCCCTCCTTTACATACTAGTATTTTAGTTTTATTTTTGTTAATTTTCATACCGTTTCTCCTTGTTAAAACTGTTTCTATTTTATTAAGAACTGTTTCTAACTCTTCCTTGCTAGACGCTAATACCGCTATATGATCAGCAAATCTAAGCATATCAATGTTTTGTCCCTGCATAATAATTCCAAAAGTCTTCCAGCATTTGACAGTATTCATTGCCTCTTCGATGTACAAGTTAAAAATTAACGATTATAAAGCATATCCCTTTCTCACCTATTTCTTAATATTTACTTCTCTACGTTCCTTATCTAATTCTATTTTACCGCTGTTTGCTCTTTGTATAAGCTATGTACCAATCTGTCTATACCTAAAACCAATTCCAATCTTTTGAAGAATTTCGAACTTTTTTTCCATTTTACATTGTCGAATGCTTTTTCTAGATTTGCAAACCCTAAATATACGCTTTCCATTTTTTCTATTGTTTTCTGCATTATCATCTTTTCATGTCATTATCAACATGAGTAAAGTTCAAATAACAAAGTGGATAGGACAGCAAGCTGCACTTTAAAATTGTTGATTTATCAAATCAGAAATGAACATCAGTAGTCGCCAGACAATAACCCGAAACCACCGATTAAAAGTTTCCAGTTCACATTAAATATTATCAACCTAAATTTAGTACTTTCGTTGCAAATATGAGAGTGCGTACGTTATTCTCAGCTCTTAACAGACTAAACGTTTTCCGTAAACATTACACAATCATATTCTTCCTTATTTTAGAACATAGAATATTTCTAATTTTACACAAACAAAACCAAGTAATGCTTCTTAAAAGAAATCATCCGAGATAACTCGTAGAACATCACTTATGATTATCTTCATAAAATTGAAAGCAATTCAGCTCTGTTCTCGTAAGGAAGACCTGCATAATTATTATGAAAAAGCCACGCTTACCTCTGGATCCATAGAAGAGATTGTAAAACTTTCTAAGCAACACGAAAATACCTCAACATGTGTAACTAAATAAGAAATATCTGCAACCAAACTTGTAGAATCATGGAGTATGTGTAGGGTTGGTGGTTTAACTTCCCGCATAAAATTACAGAAATTTAACATATCAATAAGTCGTATAAAGATACAGAGCGAAAACGCCCATGGATTAAAATTTGTGTTTGTAAACAACACGTACACAACTGATTGCAGTATTTAGGATAACAAATGTTCTAATAACCGAATACCTTATATGTGATTTTTTCCCAATGCTCCACCCGAAGGTACTACATTGGCCAGGAAGCGAGTTTTTTTACCTAAAAAATTTGGAATTTTGCCAAACCCTTGCTGTTCCAAGCAAGGTAGTAATCTTTAACGTGCGTGACAACACTCACACACGGGACCTTCATTTTACCTCTCGTCCGAACGAGGGTGTATTTTTGTGAAAAATGCTCGCCTAACATTTTTCTAGCGGACCGTGTCGAAATTCAAACCCAGGTCCTTAAGCGTAGTAGTCACACACATACCAACTATGCCACGGAGCCGTCAATATCCGAATACCACATTTAAACGCTATATCCAAATTGTTAATGAAAATTCGCAAATGACAGTGAATACAATAAGGAATATTAAATTTAATTAAGTACGAGCTCAAATATTGACATGCAGGGACTGCACGTAACAAATGGACGAATTCTGTCTCGTTCAACAATTTTTTACAACGCTAAACTAGTATATTTTTAAATTACTTCTAAAACCGAATTACATTTCATGCTACGAACTATTTTTAAAATTTAACTCAATGCCAGGAATGCCCGTTTCACACTCTAAACACGTGTAATCAAGTTTCGTGCAAGATAAGTAACCAGAGTATAAATAAATGGGCTTGTACAGGTAGAGAGAAGAATATAGACAACCAAAACTCGAGGATTTAATGAGGGGCGCATATAGTTGGTTACTTATCTATGCGGATTAAAGTTATACCACATACTAATGTGAATAAGTAGGAACTGAAATGGTTTTTAAATTAAATTAACACGGCAGAAATTTTTTTAAATATAAAATAGAACGTAACAAATTAAGTCGACCCCTTTAGTGTTGTCGGTTGATTTTGCTGGCTCTCTGTCAATAAAAGACAGTCGCTTACGCAACTCAAAAATCTTTTAAATATATGTTGGTTGTTTGTTAGTTTGTTTCGCCACTAAAGCAACACACATTGAATTAGCTTCAGATTTGTCAGGGACGCGTTCTTAACTGTTTTACGACGACTTATAGCAAATAGTACGCCGTTCCAAATATTCAGTGATTGTGGTGCTAATTTTGCCGATGTCAATCGTCAACTTAGAAATTATCTGCATAGCGCTGTACCGGTAAAAAAATTACATTGGAGTTTTATTAAACTTAGCACCCCTCACTTCAGTGGCTTGTAACGCGGTATTAAATCGATAAAGACGCATCTGGTTTAAGTAATCAGTGACCAAAATCTCATATTCAAAGAGGTTTACTCAGTTTTGCTCAAATTTGATTATTATTGATTTCAAACTCATTCTGCGCTTTAAGTTCTTATCCAAACGACTTTCAATGCTTAACATCATGCAATTTTTTAACTATGGAACCTTTTACCGCACATCCGGATGAGGATTATACCAATAAAAAATTATCGATGAAGATGCGATGTAAATTTTTGCAAAAATTTTATCAAGACTTTTGGACGCTCTAGAGTTATAAATCAAGCGGAATAAATGTAATTCTAAATTTAGCAGCCGACCAATTGACAAGAGCGCATTAAATCTTATTAAAGACGACTTACTTCCCCCACTTCAGTGATAGTTAAAGCTCGGACGGAATTGCACACGTAGCTGTGATTAGGACTTCACACCACACCTTTAAACGGCATTAGTCAAATTAGCACCCCTTTCTATACTTTATTAATTTTTTACATTTGTATATAAATCGTTTATATTTATATAATTTTATATTTTGTTTTGTATATACTTACATTTTTAAATTTTTTGTCATTGATAAAATCTCACTGTGGATTTTATATCTTATTTCCTAAGTCAAAACCCATATGACTTCCTTTCACCTAACCTTACATTCCTCATTTCTCGAATTCAGTGAATTTGTGACAGGTATGTTTCGTCACCGATAAACGTTAATGGTGATAAGGTAGTTTGCGTGGATAGAGCTGTTTATGAACACGACAATAAACGTCTGTGGTTGTAGAAGTCAGTTCTAGATGGCAACACAAAGGAAGCAAGAAAAGATCAACTACAAGATGGAAGACGGGGACACTACAGAGATTCAGAGAAATTCCTGCCCTTCTATTTCTACTATTTTTTTTGTTTTCTAAAGATATTTTTATTCCCCTACTATTTCTATAATCTGTTTGTTATTAACTTTGTCTGTTTATGTTATCATCCTCATATATCTGAAGCACAATATTCCAAAAGGCTTCTATCGTTTTTCTGTCTGCTTTTCCTGCTGCCCCTATTCCATAGATGCACTGTGCTGTGCCCCACACATATACTTTCAACAATTTTCTCCTTGGTTCTATGTTTTTTGTCTTCGAACGTAGCCGCTGCTCTTTCTTGTTAGATGCAGTTGGATTCTCCTTCTATTGTTTACAAATATATACCCTATTTCTCCGATATTTAGTGATATGTGGAAGGGGGCGGCTCCGTGGCGTAATTGGTATGTGTGTGACTACTACGCCCAATGTCCCGGGTTCGAATCCCGACACAGTCCGCTTGAAAAATGTTAGGCGAACATTTTTCACAAAAATACACCCTCGTTCGGATGAAAGGTAAAATGGAGGTCTCATGTGTGAGTGTTGTCACGCACGTTAAAAATCCCTACCTTGCTTGAAACAGCAAAGGTTCGGCAAAATTCCAAATTTTCCAGGTAAAAGCTTGCTTGTAAAAGCATCTGCAAATCTCAGCATATCAGTTTTTGTCATTGCATAGTAATTCCAAATGTCTTCCTGCATTTCACATATTCATTGCCTCTTCAATGTGCAAGTTAAAAATTAATGGGGATAGGGCACATCCCTGACTCACCCCTTTCCTAATGTTTACTAGTCTACGTTCCTACTCTAATTCTATTACCGCTGTTTGGTCTTTGTATAAGCTATGTATAATCCGTTCGTCCCTAAAAATCATTCCAATCTTTTTTAGTATTCCCAACATTTTATTTCATTTTACATCGTCGAATGCTTTTTCCAGATCCGCAAACCCTATATACACGCTTTGCCTTTTTTCTATTGTCTTCTTCATTATCACCCTCATAGGTAAAATAGCCTTTAGTGTAACCCTGTTTCGCCTAAACCCAAATTTATCTTCTCCTTGTATTTCTTCAGCTCGTTTTTCCATTCGTCTTTGTACAATTCTAGTTAATATTTTTGACGCGTGTGCTGTCAAACTTATTGCTCGAAAATTTTCACATCTGTCCGAGTTTCTCTTTTTTGGTATAGTTACTATTATGTTACGTTTGAAACCATTGGATGTCTCGCCTGTCTCATACATATAGCTTACAACTTGGAAGAGACGTTGATCATCGGCTTTTAGAGTCTCTGATCGCAAATTATCTGTACCCGGTGTCTTACCATTTTTCAGGCTCTTTAATGCTAATTCAAACTCATCTCTAAGTATAGGATATCCCAAGTCATCCTTTTCAATGTCTGATTCCTGTTATAATCCTGTTAGTTCCTCCCTGCATATAAATTCCTTATATATTCTTGCCATCTATCTACTTTCTCTACATTTTCTATAATGACATTTCCTCCAGCATGCCTTATATTTTTGCTATACGGCTTTATATCCCTAAAATTCATTCTAATTAGTTTGTATTATTCGTCTGTCTAACTGTTTAACTAACATGGATTACCTTCAGCAATAGTCTTATATCATGTAATACGTATACTTTCAAATTACATTTCCCTACTCTTTTAAATCCATAACAACTATTTAACCACAATGTTTTTAAATATTTTGTTACCCGTAATACGAGCGGACTAGTAAGAAAAGAACGAAATCTGTAACGTATGCTCGTCCAAATTGTGTGGTAACAAAGGAAGGGAGAGAAAGATCAAGAAAACGAATGCCGCGCTAAACAGTTGCAGATTGGGGGAGTTAAAAACGAAACGACAGTACACACAAACCATTTGCCTTTTTCTTCGAACATCTGTGCCTGAAAAGATAATTAAACACTAAACACACTTAAAATATAACACTAATAAATAATGTCTATGAATTTGGATAGCAAAATAATAGTAAATTGCTGGTTTAAGGACAACCATCTGTATCCTCCACTCTTTCTTAAATACTAATAATATCTAGTGTTTTCGTGAATTAACTTTGATAAGCACATATGGTGGAGAAAGTGGACGTGTAAATATGAGAAAAGTTTATTGTTAATGCGGCGGTTAACTTCAATAACCACAGATGGTGAAGTCAGTGGACATGTATACTTAACAATAAGAATAGCAGAAAACTTCAAAGACTTACCTAAGTTATTAGATTTAGCGGTGTTCGAAAAACTAGTAGTAAAACAAAACGTCGACTTTTTTTGACAGTGCTTCGTATCTGTTTAACAAAAAAATACCAATGCGACGCACCGCATACTTTTAACTAAGTTTTCGCGGTACATTAATAACACAGAGTAGCTTGAAGGCTGAATCGCGACAAATCTAATGGTGGATGCGAGGGTGGATACGAGTTTACCTGCAAGCTTCATCTTATGTTATAACTAACGGTAAACTAACTATAAATACAAACGGAACATTTATAAAAGTGGAACCTTTAAGTGCTTACCAGTAGTATCTACAAACGGAACATTTATAAAAGTGGAACCTTCAAGTGTTTACCAGTAGTAAACTGCAACTTTTAGCGGCGGTGGCGATAGTAGGACGAAGAGCGATCGATCTTTGCGGAACTGAAACGTTTATAACACCATAAGTACGACACACCAACCTATTTACAACAACTTCTTACAGCAGTGCGGCACACAGAACACAAAGTACGTGAAGGTTAATTGTAGTAAAGTCATAGAATAGCTATTTACACGACGGAGGAGAATTGGCATACAAGCTACATATTATGCTTAATTAAAAGTTAATTTAAAGTATTATTTACAAACGGAATATCTAATAACAGTGAAATCGAAAGGTGCTCTGTAAACAAAAGAACTACGCCAGTATACACTTCTTAAATAATGCTGCATAATTAAGGATAACAAAGCTAAGTAAATTTAACCACCGTAATTAATAATAATTTGTATTGGTACAGCAATCAATTAATAATAATCATATATACACAGCGGCAGAAACCTACATATACTAAATATTTACTTGCCACCTATGTGCATCTATATCAAAGAATATTAACTATAGAATAAGAAGCGACACTCCCGGCAAATTGTTAGTATTTAATGGTGGAAAGAATATCTGACCTTGAAGTGTTTCGCCATTTTGCTGGGGTGCCAAGAATGGCGGTAAAATTCAAAATTATAATTCAGAAAAATTTGACATTTATTTATAATTCTGAATTATGGAATTTTTTACACTTGTGTTCCTTTTATCAGAAAAATACCAATCAATTATATTAATGAGTGGGCACAATATGCATTGTATTAGATATTTCAATTAATAGGTTTAACATATATATTGCGATTTTCTTTCTAAAAGACCTCCATTTTATTCAAGATAATATTCTAACTACAAAAAATGCGCATATACAATGCAGCCACTGAAAATTGGATACATCCTAGTAAAGAAATCAAACAAAACAATACACCTCAACATAAATTATACTTCCTTTTATATGTATATATCTTAATTTAAAAATTATTCAAAATTCATAAACACAGTTAATATTAAGATTCATGTTTTGTTAAAAAATCAGTTTATGATTATTAAGAAACAAAACCAGTACACTTTAGTAAAATGCAATACAGTTTTACAATAAAATACACAGTTTATGTATTCAGACAACACAATAAATGCAAAAACGCCCTTTGCGTTCGACAATTTGTTTATAATAATTACAAAGAATATTAACTATAGTTAATATTCTTTGATAATTAGCTGTGGTTGGCTTTTATTATGGTCAAAACCTGATAAATATTGGGGGGTCAGTGCTCTATTGACAAGCAGATGTAACAATGGCATTCATATCTTAGAGTATATATCCTTCTAGCTCCGGCCATTTTCTTGGCGAACCTGCGCACTGAACAGGATTCAGGATATTACTAGAGTGTCGCTTCTTATTCTATAGTTAATATTCTTTGTCTATATGCAGACTGAATTTATTCTGACTAGAAACTACTGAAACAGATAAGTACATAAAAAACAACATATTTACAATAGTACATTTAAATACAAAACCCTAAATTATCGGATAAATCTTATAGCTTAGTATTGCTCTTAACATTTCTAGAATGTAGGCAATCTACATACCGTTCAGAAGTAAAGCAAACAACTGCCTGTCATCATCATATACTATTGCTTCACGCAGACTGGGAAGGATATGGGTAGCTACAATGAGTGTATAGCTCATTTTAACTTGATCTACATACAATAAAGCAGCCAGAAAAATGCGCCGTTACGATAAACTAAGTTTCTGTGTTACGACTAAGTAAACATTAGTTCGAAAAACCGAAGAATATTGATTACACATTAGGCTGAAAATATTAACATTTCTATTAAAGGGGTATCACTCTTTAATTACCTACCAATCACGTAAAAAGAGAAAGCACGTTTTTCATCATAAGGGTTTGTACCTATCAAATTGTGTTTCTTTTATTTAACATAGAAGGACCAACACGAAATAGTGCTAAATATCTAGTGAACTCGTTCAACCAATATTTTCTGAAGAAATAATCACGGAATTTCTATATAGAATAGAAATAAATTTGAGTATATGTTTATCTTTCAAAGATAATGCAGCTGCTTTTCCATTAAACTAGCAACATTCAGGAAGTTCCTAATTAGTAAAAATACATGCCTAGATTATGAACCAGAAAGAATATAAACAAGTGAACTGGTGAATTATATAAAGGAACGAGTACGTTGGTTACCTAACGAAGCTAACCTGAACTCATAAAAGTAAATAAAGTATCAGCACAGTTGACTGTCCAACTGAGCACGCTTGAAATAATAAAAGTGTTTCAACCCGTATCTTCGAATAAGTAAAACTGAAATTGTTTTTAAAGTAAAGAGGCGGTAAATTTTCAAATATGAAATGGAACGTAGCAAATTGATTCCTTTGATTAAGTAACCTGTAAGAGTTTATGAATTTTAATTAACAATGTAGTAATAAATTCAATAAAACCTTATTTTTCATTGTGTATACCTTTAATATTCTAGTTAGTTGTTAAACACTAATAAAAGTATTTTGTTAAATATTTTAGTAGTAATTTTTTACGCTTTCACGAAGTATCGATAATACCAAAAACGTATTATTAACACTTTATTTTCGTTACTCTAAAGCTTTAGAAACAGTATCACTAACACTAAAAATTCTACAATTGGTTCTATAACCTATTTTTATTTGTAACTATTTATTACACCACTTAAACTATTTTTCTATTTTCCAAATTCGTTTCACTAATAATCACTATTAAGATCATCCACTGTTGACATATCTATCAGTATTCAAACAGCACGAATTCTTTTAAAAATAAAATGTTTTTTCGAAAACCAATTAAAATTAAAAAAGAATTATTAATTAAATGTTTCTATAGTCTTGAGAACCATGTGAGTCTTAAGCGTTATTTAGTTCAGATAGTACTTCATTACCTATAAATACTCAGTGAAGTTTCTGAATGCATCCCAGCGCTTTTATATCTTGACATTGACACTTCTATCGATTTTTTGTTGTAATCAAAATCAAATATTGAATATGGTATAGACGTAGTCATATTCGTTGAAATAAAGTAGTTACTATTTTTATATAAAGTACCATCTTGTCTGTCGTATCAATTATAAAGGTGTTTTACCTTAAATGGGAAACGTTGACACTAAATTAAATTTTCGTAAAGCTGTTGTACAACTAACTTCTAAAACAGATGTATGTGCTTATTTTTCTTAATTTTTTTGGATGTTTTAACACATTTGGTTTAGCCTATAGATGTAGGGGATAACGCATTTTGGGAACAATTTTGGTCTGAAAATGTTTCAACTATTCAGGATATTTATACTCTAGTGCCTGCCTCTGAAATCCGTTGTCTGCGAGAAGAAGCTCCTGCCAATTTAGCTACTTTATGCTACAAAGCTGTAGAGAGGATTGTAAAGTCGGTTGATAGTAGTTGCCGAACACAACATGAACAGCAATCAGGTAAACCAAAAGCTATATAGAAATAAGATTGGCAGTCTTAACATTTTAATCAATATAAAACGTACATATCTTTTCATTTTGTTAAACTCATTAATCAATCATAAACATATTTTGCTTCTTTAAACTTGCAATATTATGAATCGATAAAGTTTGTTATCCTAAGTAATAACGAAGCATTCAGTAAGAGAACTAATGCAATTGTTAAAGTGTATCTTTACAAAACTATTCAGCAGGTAGAATTAATGATAAAGAAAATACTCTAGGAACTCTTGAGATATATGTAAGAAGTTATTATAATTACTAATTATATACAAATGACATTAGTAAAATATGTTTTTGATAAATCGGTTCAATTCTACATTATATTAATACTTTTTATTTTATCAATTGTAAATAAATAAATAAATAGTAGTAATGTATTGGCGTGCTTTATGAAATATGCGTGTTTAACAAAACAGTGCTGGTGGACAGGTAGCTTCTTGCTTACTTGCTTGGGTCAATTCATAGCAAGTGAATCAAAGCAAATTATCTCATTATTTTGTACAAATTAAGACTTTGTTCCTTTTGTACTAGTTAAAAGAAACAAAAAAATCATAAGAATTTTTATTTATTGTCGTTTTTGATTTACAAATTTTTAAAGCTGCATAAAAAGATTAAATTTGAGTGAAAACGGCTTAACGTTTATAGGGGCATTTTAGCTTTGGATAAAACTAGGTGAGTGAAACACAATTGTCTTCAGAATATTACAAGCTTGAATTTGGTGTATTACAAGGGTATGTTTGAAACATTAATATTTTTCAGCTACAAACTCAAAATTTTAGACCATTTAAAAAAACAAATAGTTTTCAACAAATTCTTAATTATTTCATAAGTGTTTACATACATAAAAAATTTAAGTTAGGATCTCAATGGGAGCCTAGTAAAAAAAAAATTCATCAGAGAGGCACCAACTAAGATTTATTAGTTTGTTACTGTGCTAAAATCATTACTATTGATTAACTTACTATTCCATCAGATGTGTTTAGGTAAAAGTGTACAGCATATCTTTACTGTTTTGTTTTTGTCGTAAGGTGTTGGTCCGCCCAGTTATAGTTGTTGGATCAACTTTAGTTAGTATTTGATTCCTGTGCACTCTCAAAATGTCTACGTTTCTTTGGAACACAAACCTGAAGGATGCAATAAAGTTACATTCATCTCTTTTTGCAGTCTTTTGACAGGACATTTGCAAGCTACCAACACAGATCATATTCACACATTACATAATTATTTGTCTTTCATTGTTAATGTTGTACCACCTTCAACTACTTCATGAACAGAACTTTTATTACTCAATGAATAAATCTTGGTTTTCGCTTCAATTTCACTGTGCGGAATAAAAGTTTAGAACTGTTGTGCCTTTTATTTGTTCAGCTTCTTGCCAGTGGTGTTCCAGTAAATGTTCTTCTTTAGTTTAGCCTTTATCTGTACAGCACATAAACTGTATGTTAAGAATATTTAACTTACTCCAGTTAAAAAGTTGTTTTGGTGTCATTATTTAGTCCAAGTATGGTTTTTGCAGACTCACTTTTGTTGCAGGTCCTTTCCACGTGCACACTCACACTCCCCTTTCCCATGAGCTGTGGCAAAAAAGTACCACTCAGTCTCTACTTTGAAGTCAGTTTTGTGGTGGCAGATATTAATAAATTTTTTTCTGTTTTTACCGGGTTGCTGAACTATCAGAAAAACAAAATATCTGCAAGGAAGGTAGAACATCAGCTGTCAGATAGGAAATCAGCCTTTATTAAATAAGTGAACAGCCACTGTATCGTGATTTGTCATGCATTATTTTTGCTGTCACTAATGTAGATGTTAGATTGACGTCTACAGGTATGCACAGTTTAAAATGCTAGGAAATTAGGCATTTGGCATGAAAACATGAGAAATAACAAAAATGTACAGTTATGTTTCTTCCTATAATGAATTTTATAGAGGGTACCCGTTCTCATTTTTTTTATCAAATCTGGAGGGTACATAAAAAAGAAAATAGCTCCGCATGGAGAGTTTAAGTGGGACTTGGTAAATCTAAATTTATTACCAAAAAAATGCCGCCATCTTTTGCCACCTACCTGACTTTGTGGTGTTGATGGGGAGCGGTTCCAGCAAATCTTTGTTGGCCACCTAGGTCTTGGATTCCACGTAGAAATGCACCATAGGAAATGGTAAACACAAAATAATTAATTGTTCTGTGACACGAACCTTCACATTGAGAATTTAAAGTACAAAATGCTAGTGTCTGCTGATAACAACAATTGTTGTTATCGTACGAAAGTTGTAAAAATATATATAGCGATGGCTTGGAAAGGTGTTTCCTACACGAAATAAATTTATTTTAGTTGGATAGACATAAATTAATTGTAAATTATTGTTGCAACCCTGCTAGATAAAAAAAATTAAAAAGTTTAATTAAATATAAAATTCTGTGGATTCAACAAAATCTTTATGCAGTATTATTACTTGAATAATTCGTTTATATTCATAAAATATAATGTGTCAAGTTAGTACAGGACAAATCAGCAAAGAGTAATAAGCACAGACACACACTCATCATATTGACCTAGACCATAATCTGATAATTACTACAACAAGTTGATATTTTCGAAACTAACTGGAAAATGTTCTTGGTACAATAACAAAATTATTTTCTATATAAATATAGAGCTGGTGTCTGTATGTCTTTGTCTTTTTACTTAATAGCTATTTATTGCTTTCATCATTATCATCGTTAGATCTTCAGTCCTAGAACTGGTTGGATACATACCTCCATTGTTTTGTATCTGTGAAATTCCCACAGCCTACATAGTCCAATATCTGTGTGCAATAACCTACTCTAGGTCTACGTCTACTTCTCTTTTTTTCTTTCTCTGCTTCTCATATATTCCACATTATTCTCTCATGCCTTAATATGTGCCCTATCATCCTATCTCGTATTTTTTACTGTTTTCCACATATTTCATTCTTCCCTTACCATTTCTAAAACCTTTTTGCTCTTAACTTTATGTCCATATCTTCATCATACGTCTGTAGCTTCTAGTACCTGTCTTGTATATAATTTCGATATATATCCTTGTCATCTAACCACTTTTTCTACATTTTCTATAATGGCGTCTCCTTTCGCACCTCTTATATTTTTGCTATAAAGTTTTATATCCCTAAAATTAATTCTAATTAATTTGTATGCTTTGTCGTTCATATTTCCATCTTAGTTTGTACTGCTTTGCTTTTTTATCAATCCATTGTTCTTTAGCTTTTCTGCTTTTGCAAACAATTTCCCATTTTATATCTTTATATCTTTGTTTCCCTGCTTCATTTGGCATGTTTTCACTCTCTTCTATTAAATTCAGAATATCTTTTGTCACACAGGGTTTCTTATTTTCTTCTTGTTTATACCCCAGAATATCTCTGGCCGGCATGTCTAAGCTGGATTTAATGTTATTTCATTCATTTTATACTCCCTAGTATAAGAAATTTTCTCGATGTCGTTCAACAATTTGTTTGACTTTTTCTCAAATCTTTTGTGGGTATCTTTATCGTTTAGTTTCTCTATGTCAAAATTCCTTTTTCTGTTCCTTTTTCAAATCTTTAATTTTAAGCACGACTTTCATAATTACTGTGTTGTGGTTATTATCTATATCTGCTTCTGTGTAGCTTCTACAGTCATTTAATTGATTTATAAACCATTATCGAACAAGAATGTAATCTTTGATATCTCCTTATGTCTCCTGGCATCTTCAATGTTTATCGTTTTCTGGTGTGACGTTAAAATAAAGTGTTTGTGACAGTTAAAATGCCTTTGTCACAAAATTCGACCACACTTTTTTTCCCTGTTGTACATCGTGCCTAAATCAAATAAACCTACTACTGCTCTTTCCCTACCCTCACCTACCACTGCATAAAATCTTCTGTAATTATTAAATGTTCATGTCCTTTTACGAATCTTGTATGTCTTCGATATCTTTGTAGGTCTCTTCTAACTTCTTCTCACTGTAGCTAGAGGTGGCATGTATGCTTGTTTTATTACTGTATTAATCAGTTTAATCTAGCTACGAATACTTTTGTAAGTACAAGCTCACTACATGTATAATAGAACAGTCATTGTTTGTACTGAAACTCAAAAAATGCAGTTTACTTATGAATAACAAATAAACATTAATTTAAAGTGTGTGTCAGTGTCATTGCTTATAATTAAAACACACCAATTCATGAGTTTGTAAACCTTAAACTCTAAACCATACCTTACATATGATTTTCCAATGCTCCACTCGAAGATATACTACATTGGCCAGGAAGCAAGTTTTTTTTACCTGGAAAATTTGGAATTTTGCCAAACCCTTGCTGTTCCAAGCAAGGTAGGGATCTTTAACATGCGTGACAACACTCACACACGGGACCTTCATTTTACCTCTCATCTGAACGAGGGTGTATTTTTGTGAAAAATGCTCACCTAACATTTTTCAAACGGACCGTGTCGGAATTCTAAACCATACCATTAACTTTTACGATAGACATATCATACAGCATAAACATTATACCGGAGGTCACCCACCAAGCAATTTCAATTACAGTATGTGGGGTGAGTAGCTTCCTTATTTTTATAGATACCCTAAGAGCATCCGTTTCAATTTTAATTTTCAAAAATAATTTTTTTAATTAAATATCAATCTATGGCCCATTCCTAAGCATCAGTTAAAATATTTCTATGAAGTTGTGAATCACACTGTATATTGTACAACATAATTTTTAAAACAATAACAAACAAAAAAAAATGAAAACAAGAACTATGAACCACCCTAATATGGCAAAATCCGCGTTTAGCTACAAAACCTAAGATTATCAATAATATTACTTTGTTGAAATTTAATTAAGGCAATTTTTACTTGTTAATTTTCTTCTACATTAAGGAGCTTTTATATATAAAAGTTTGATGTAATATGCTTTAAATTTACTGGAGCCGTACATCAACATTAATAGTTCTTATTAAGAATAAACTCCATGCATTTATACCTGTTAACGATCAATTACAATTATTAGACACAACAAACAGCATATGATGGTTCTAATTTGATTAACTGAGTTTTTTATTTCATTCCTTCAAAACTTTATCCACATCAACAGTCGTGACTTCTCACAGGTAAAAATTCCAACCTGTGTGGTGGATCAAAGCTTCCAACCACTGATTACTTTTTACGAGACCGGTATGTAATATCCACATTTAGTTACGTCCTAGGACTTGTCAAATTCCTGACAACATCGATATTTGAATATCGTCATATAACTTAAAGTACCTGTCTTTCAAACCATCGTCTTTCACTGCAATCGAGTCTTGAGAGGTTGCTCGCTGGTGTCTAATAATCTTATCCGAACTATTATTATCCTGGGTTTTCAACAGTTCAGGGTTATTGCACGATGTCATTCTCACAGGCTAGTGCGTCTAACCTGCTTGATTTCCGAGATCAAACTCGTTTTACCTGTGTGAACAGTTATTTTATTTCCACGTTTTGCATTTTATACCGAAGCTGCATCATCTGTTTTTGTTCCTAGTACATTTTGTATGGTTATTGGGGTGTACCTACAATGGTTGCGGTTTGTTGTACCCGTATGAATCTGTACAAATAACTTTAGTATGTCCAGTTATTTCTCGAATGTCTATTTGTAATTTTTCTGAATTTAAGAGCGTAAAGTCCAGATCTTTATTACTATTTGTATATAATGTATTGTTGCTTTACTGTTCTAATTTAATATTATAGTGAAAGAACTACATGATTAAGTATAAACTACCCAAGCCTATAACATTTTCAGGATGTTTCCTTGCTATGAAAGCTTATTTAGCTAACTACATTTTATAAATTCTTTTCTATTACCTAAAGTTTCATTAAATAACGCACTAACGTTACACTTTCGCACTTTCATGTAGCAGAATACCCGTATGGAGCAGAGCTGATTTTTTCAATAGCAGAAGTTTGCTGTAAATTTTGCTAGACAAACAATACAGTGCATGTGTATGTCTACTCTACAGTAACCACTTTCTAGGTACACACTAACCATTTGCCAGTTTTTTTTTAAAATGGAGATGGGCAAACATCTACCAGTATCATTTTCTGGAAAAGATTGATGCAATTTTTTTATACTGTTACCTTATATTTCCGTTATAATCAAATGCAGGGAAGTCTATATCAAAGTATGTTTTAGAGATGAGTGGTAGAATTGGATGCTGAGGTATCTGAAGGTGGCATTTCTAGTCAGAACTAGAACTGACCATAACTCTCTGTGATGTTGAAGTAGAAGGTACCTCTTCCAACTTTTGTGAGAGTTAAAACGACGGTGAAACTTGTGGTGCTTTGGACGGACAGACTGATGCTGGTGACTTTAAAAATCACAATAGTGATTGCTGCCCTTTAGTGACCTCTTTATTGTGACACTTTTTCTTGCAAGTGTTTGCGAGCAGACCCAAAGAAAGACATTTATCTCATGGACACAATAGAAAGAATAAAATAGGTAAAAT
This sequence comes from Platerodrilus igneus, assembly GCA_036346225.1. Lineage (NCBI taxonomy): Eukaryota > Metazoa > Arthropoda > Insecta > Coleoptera > Lycidae > Platerodrilus > Platerodrilus igneus. Next base: position 1,419,145 of record JARFIW010001008.1, read on the forward strand.
CTATAGTTTGTTTGAAATTATACCATTTGATTTTACTACTGTAAATTATCTACCTGATTTTGTACCTCAAAACACAAGGAATAGATATTGTTGTCGTTTCAATGTAAGCGTAAGCAATTAACAATGATAGAATATCATTAGTGAGACAGGACAAGTAAAATGTTAAGCTGATTGGCACTGCACTGTTAATCGGTATAATTTGAAACCAACTTATCCTATGCTACAGTTGATAAACTATTGTTTATAGGTGGTAGCAGAAGCAGTAATTTTACTGTGTGAATATCCTTTATACATATGTTTTTCTCAATAGGTTTTATAAATGTTTTTTTTTATTATTATCACAGTCTATTTAGGTACAAACCTCGAAGTGCCGTGGCCCAGGGATCTATCTCCACCATCTTCGCTTCTTTATGGCTCTGATTGTAATTCAACCTCTTAGTTTCTAGCAATTGTTCTAGTCATCTAGAATTAATTTTTTTACTTATACTTTTTCTTTTTTCTTTAACTATGCTTTCTTCCATATTTAACTTAAGTAATAGCTTTAAGTAGGGTTCTAGCACATTATTATTTTTTTCCTATTTATTTAAAGATTGTCTTTTTATGTTGAGCTTTGTAGGACCTCTTCATTTTTAGCTTTCACTGTTCAGTTTATTTTTTATTCAAGGTATGCGAAGATATTTTATTATTTTTTGGAGGAAGGCTAGACACTTTTTTCGATTCACTTGTATAATTGTTATTTTTTCTTTCTATAGCCCTTGCTTTTATTTTTTCATGCTGATCTTCATGTCATACTTTATGAAGGCATTTGTTGAATCTTTGAGGATGAAGTTTACTTTGAGGATGAAGTTTACTTTGTCGTAAGTCTTGACTAGCATCTACAAATTAGGTATGCTCTACTCTTACCCCTTCAGTCCTTTTGAGGTATTTTTATATCTGGGAAGTATTTGTTGGATAGGGGTTAGTGAGACAAGGCATCCTAGACTCAGCACTTTCCCTTTTTAATCTTGTATGTTTTACATTTTCATACTCTTCTAATCATTTGGTCAAGTTGTAGATTTGTTATCAGATTGCTTTGTTCCCAAATAACTTTTTTCTTTAGCTTGTCAATTTAAGAGCTCAAACGACTCGATTATATGTAGAATTTAATATTTCTGTGAATGTTGTGATTGCAAACAAAAACTGTTACGATTTTAGTTATAAATTAACTTTTAATATTTTGTAGTATTAAATTGTACCCGATTACTAACACGGATACTACCATACATATTTGAAGATTCGGAATGGAGGGGATTCTTTTGGTCTTCATTGCCTAACCAAAATGAAGAAGAAGAAGAAACAGTACCATTAGCCCAGTCTTTATTAAATGCAATTTGTGTAAGTTTTAAATAGTTCTTTTTACTTAAATCATGGTTGGCAGGATATTTCCTTTTTAAAAATATTGTTCTAGTTTATTACTATAAATAACCACAATTGTACAAGCTGAATAACTGGATTTATGATTCTTTTAATTCAGAAGTAATGATAACAAGTTTTACGTATTAAAGTAATATCATAATTTAAAGTGTTATTGGCTCTTTTATTATTCTACTCATAAAAGTAAACTGTTAAAAGGTCTCAAGCGCATGGTGATGCTTGTTACAGGAAGGTATATGAAGATCTATATGATTAACTATGAAACTATGTGGCATCTGTAAACATCTAGTAAACCAGTCTCAGTTGAATACATTTTATTTGCTGCTGCTTTAAAATTGTCCAAAATGTATGAAAACTGGTCTCTTTTTTTAGAAAGTACCATTATAAAAAATTTTCAAAAATTTGAAAACAACGAATGGTTACAAAATTGTAGAAGATGAATTCATACTAATTAAGACAGCTTGTTTGTGCCTTTTCTAAAAAGCGAGAATGTCTTGCTTTTTTAAATTTGTCTCCGATGTCTCCCATTTTTGAGAAAATTAGGCATTTTTAAACTTTTCTCCGTATACAATATGTAAATAAGCAAGTCCTGCTAGCCTAGATTTAAATATTCATGATTTGATAAATATTTTGCCAAAGGAAAGTATAATCTAAGTATCTAATATTAGTATTTTTGTAGGATCTCTTGTTTTGTCCTGATTTTACCGTAATTGGAACAAGAAAAATAGGACCCGTAAGTATTAATATATAATAAGTTTCTATTCGCAAGTGAAGGATGTTGATTAATTTAATATTTTGATATAAAACAATAAAATAACATGTACAAAGGCGATTTAATGAAATAATGGTTGTCAAGATTTCACATAAATCTGTTAGATAGGTTATATTTCACTTGTATGTAAAAATTATTTTTGTTATGTACATACCGATGGAAAAAAAATGAATGTTAATTAAAATATTTTTTACATCGAAAAACATTTAAGGAAGCTGATGAAAAGATATATAAGTATTATGGTGAATCTGCTCCATCTCATGGAATGATTTGTAGATGGTTTTCTCTTTTTATAAATGGTCGTATAATCTCGAAAGATGCTGAATGTCCATGCAGTTATTTACCATAACGATTTACAAAATGGTTAATAAAGTCCATAACTTTAAGATATCAATTACTGGCTGAAATTGTGTAAGATAGTTGCTGCAGTGAATATTCCAACCAAACGGGTATTCAATATTTTGCATGAATATTTAAATATGAAAAAGCTATTCATGGGATGGGTATCTGCGACGTTTGTTGAATACTTATCAAATGCATGCTGATGTTACAATTAATTTTAAATTACTGTTTGGCTATGTTTTAGTGTAATCCAGGAGAATTCTTTTGTCACTAGATGTACCTTAGATACATCGATGAACTTAAACAAACGCACAACCATAGCTATTCAGTTGTTCCCATGAGTATGCTTCCAAGAGGGCAAAAACTGTTGTAAGAAAAGACAATCAACTCCATTTTACAAGAACAAAATATTCCATCACAGTAATGCACCCTCTCATTTGTCCACTCTTGCAAACGCTAAATTAGTCAACTTGGATTGTTTCTAGTGGCTTCTTCCTATTCTCAAAACTTCAAAAATGACTTGGTGGAAAGAGATGCAGGTTAATGAAGAGCTGATTACTGAAGAGCTTCCAAAAGATTACTTTTAGATGGTTTACAAAGTTAGAACCTTGCCGGGCTATGTAGAATTGCAAGGAGATTATGTTGAAAAGTAAAATATTTTATTTCATTAAAAAGTCGCTCTCTAGACGAATCACCCTCGTATTTAGGAATTTAAACCTAAAGCTAGATTAGCATGTTATAAATTTCTAGAGGCTAAGAATATATCACTTTTTATTGCAGCAACGATAAATTATTAAATATTCTGTTTTTTAATTTTGCAAAAAGATCAAGTTATCAAAATTCCGCTGTAGTTACTGACCATTATTGTATTTGCAACTTAGAGTTGTACGACATAAAAAAAAAGTCAAATTCGTAGGGAGGCACTATTAAAACCTTTACTAAATACTAATTTTTCTTGTAAATAATCATCATCATTAGGTCTTCAGTTCTAGTATTGATTGGACGTGTACTTTCATTGTTTCCTATTATGAGCTAACTTACACATTTCTCTAAAGTTCCCACATCCCACATCTGTCCCTATTTTTTATGCAATAGTCTAATCTAGGTTTACCTCTACCTCTTCCTTTTCTTTATCTGCTAGTACTATATGCTGCGCTAGTCTGTCATGCCTTAGTGGGTGTTCTATCATCCTAATTAATCATTAGGTACTCAGTCCTGGAACTGGTTAGATGCGTACCTCCATTACTTCCTATTCTGAGCTAATGTACATATTTTTCTGAAATTCTCGCAGTCTACATCTTTCACCATCTGCGTGCAGTAATCTGTTCTAGGTCTACGCCTACCTCTACCTTTCTTTTTTCCTATCTCTGCTTGTAATATATGCCGCAATATTTTTCACATATATATATATATATATATATATATATATATATATATATATCTCTTACTTCCCCTACTATTTCTAGAACCTCTTTGTTCTTAACTTTGTCTATCTATGCTATCATCATCATCATAAATCTGAAGCTTCTACCTATTTCCTGCTTGCTTCTCCTACATGGCTGTACAGTGCTGTGCTCCAGACATATGCTTTTAACATTTTTTCTTGTTTCTATGTTTATTGCCTTCGAACATAGCTGCTGCTTATTCTTGTTAGATACAGCATGGCTCTTCTCTTATTGTTTTCTAAATATATACCCTATATCACCGATATTCAGTGGTATTCAAATGGGGTTAAAACAATCTGACGGTTACCAAGACCCCCAACACTTAGACATTTGCTGAATTGTATTATTATTATCATTATTTTTATTATTAATTTTTACGCCTTTATTAATAATTATTAGGCACTGAACCTGAATCCAACCCCCATGAATCTTTCGACAGTGGTTGGAAATGAATTCGAAATATATTTATTTAGTGGTGTCTCTAAAAAGGCCTTCCATACATTTTGTAGCTTTTATAATAATAATTATTATTAGTGTTAATATTCATTAGTAGTTTTCCAATTAATCCTTTCGTACAGTCAACATTTATTCTATTCTGAGCTAACCTATGTATTTCTCTGAAATTCCTTCAGTCTACATCTTTCACTATTTATGTCTAACCTAGTTCTACTTCTACCTCTTTTTTTCCATCTCTGTTTCTAATATATTCCTCACTATTTCCTCATGCCTTGGTATGTGTCCTATCATCCTATCTTTCCTATTTGTTTTACGGATTTTCACATATTGCTTTCTTCCCTTATCATTTCTAGAACCTCTTTGTTCTTAATTTTATCTGTATGATATCTTCATCGTACTTCTGTAGCACCACATTTCAAAGGCTTCTCTTCTTCCTGTCCGTTTCTCATACTGTCCAAGTTTCATCAATCTTTCCTTGTTTCTGTTTGTTGTCTTTGAACATAGTTGTCGCTTTTTCTTGTTAAAAGCAGCACGACCTTGAATTTATCTTTGTTTTATATCTTTTGTACTCTTCTTATCTTGTGTTATTTGACTTCCTAGGTAGTAGAAATCTTTAATATCTTGTAAGTTCTCGTTTTCTATTTGAATTCTGGTTTTTTACTTATTTACTCTTCCTATACATACTAGCACTTTAGTTCTATTTTTGTTAATTTTCATACCGCATCTCTCTGTTAGAACTGTTTCAATTTCATTAAGAACTGCTTTTAACTCTTTCTTGCTAGATACTAATACCTCTAGATCGTCTGCAAATCTAAGCATATCAATCTTTTATTCCTGCCTAATAATTACAAATGTCTTCCTGCATTTGACAGTATTCATTACCCGTTCGTTGTACAAGTTAAAAATTAGTGGACACATTCCTCTCCTTATATTACTTCTCCACATTCCTGCTCTAATTCTATTACAGCTGTTTGCTCTTGGTATAAACTATGTACTATCCACCTATCCATATAACTCATTTCAATCTTTTTAGTATTTCGAACATTTTCCCATTTTACATTGTTGAACGCTTTTTTCCAGATCTACAAATCCTATATACATACTTTCTCCCTTTTTTATTGTTTTCTCCATTATAACCCTTACAGCTAAAATGGCCTCCCATGTTCCCCTGTTTCGCTTAAACCCAAGTTGATCTTCTCCTAGTATTTTTTTAGCTTGTTTTTCCATCTGTCTTTATTCAATTCTAGTTAATATTTTTGATTTATTGTTTGAAAATTTTCTCATTTATCCACACCTTTCTTTTTTATATAGTGACTTTTGAAATCTTTGGGTATCTCGTCTGTCTCATACCTGTTCTGCTGCTGCTTTTCCAACGGCTTTTAGAGTTTCTGCATGTACTTTTTTCTATACCCGGTGTTTTATTTGTTTTCCAACTTTAGTGTTAATGCGGTCATCTCTAAGTATAGGAAATCTCGTCATCCTTTTCAATGTCCGATTCTTGTTCTAGTGCTTTTCGTTCCTATCCTGCATATAAATTCTCTGTATATTCTTGTCATCTAACCACTTTCTTTACATTTTCTATAATGATGTCTCCTCCTTATTATTGCAATATGGTTTTATATCCCTAAAATTCATTCTAATTAGTTTGTATGGTTTGTCTGTCTTTCCTATGTCTATCTTAGTTTGTACCTTTGTACACAATTCATTAATCCATTGTTCTTTAGCTTTCCTGCATTTGCTAATAATTTTCCATTTTATGGCTTTGTATCTCTCTGTTTTCCTGTTTCGTCTGGTCTGTTTTTGTAACATAATGGAATATTTATGCCTACAAATATTTCCAGTTTTAGTTCAAAATGTTAATTGTTTTTGGAGTTTTTGTAGTTGAATTCTAACATCGTTGAATTAATGTCCCTTGTGGTTTGCGAATGTTTAAAAATATCAACAATCTATTACAAGAATATTCCAAAATATTTGTTGGTTTACCTTTCCAAACAGAAAGTTAATTGAGACCATTTATCAATAAATCTATTTTTAGGAAAAACTCAGCTATCATCTTCAAAATTTAATTCATCGCCAGAAATATATACGGTTACTTGCAAGGTATGATCGGTTTTTATTAACTTAATTTTGGTAAATTCTCTTCATCTAGTTTTAAAATGTATTCAGAGTCAGTTTTTATAATTTGTCAGTTCGTTTTCAATTTCAGAATCAATATTGTTTCTCAAATCTTCAAAATTTTTAATCAAATCAGCTTCCTGAGCAGCTTCCAAATTCTGCATCCGTTTTACATTTTCCCTTTCTAAATATTCTTGTTTACGATCTTCAGGCAATTTCTGCTTTTTACACTCTGGTATTGAATAATACGGTGGTAAATTTGGAAAATTGCTAGGATAAGAATCTGATCAACATATTCTTCAGTTTTACGAAAAGTGGAAATGTTAAAGTGTTTTATATAAACAACTATTGCATTTCGGTACACAGCATTTTCGTGGCATCTACAATAACATTATCTTCTTTATTATTTAATAGTAAAATTTTTCACTTACATAATCCTTTTTGATTAAAAAAACATCTAAAACAATAATACAGCCTCCTTTATCTTACGCAATAATAATAGAAAGTGAGGTTATGTTTGGTAAGCCTCCAGTGCGGTATTGTCACATTTCAGTGTTCTGGCTTTTAAGATAAAGGAGGCTGTGATGTCGACGCAATAGTAGTAGTAATAGCAGTAAATGACTATTGTCAAAATATTTACAATATATTTAAATTATTTAGTGCGAGAAGATAAAAAGCAATACTTTTATCAATGAGCAAACTCGCCTAAAGGTATACCATTAGCTGCTTTTTCTCTTAACTCTTTTTTCACACTAATCAAGGTCAGTATGGTTTATGGAATGATTACCCCGTATTTACATATTATATAACTTTGAACTTACATCGATAATGGTATAGTATTCAATGAGCGAGTTATGGTAGCCATTATTCATTTGAAAGGTTTACACCGTGAGCCCTAGCGGGCTATACTTTTTCTCACGACTGACACAGACAATTAAGGGTATTAGCTTTTGCCGCTTCTCAAATTTTACAAATACTGATAAATGTAACAGCCTACTTTACATGAGACAAAAAAATATACCTCATGGATTATGAGAAATGAAGGTTTATACTGATTGGTCAGAGGTGTCAGATTATGATCATAACCCACGACCTAGATGTTCCTGATTGTTTAAAGGTATTAAGTTATGGATTCATATACATCTACAGAATAATGAGTGCTATTACTGACCCATTCGTAAACGCATAAGAAGTGTACTGGATTATCGTGGGAAAACACATTTATACGAATTAATGAGTAAAAGTTGCAAGTACATCTTTTACTCCTTATACGAGCAGTTTCAGAAACATGACTTTGTTTAGTTTATCAACAGTTAGCAATTTCAGTTTGTCTGGAACAGAATTATAATATTTAAGTATTGTGTAGGAATAACATTGCTTGAATAATTTCATGTGCTGTGATATGTACACAGGGTGATTCACAACTTTAGAGAAATATTTGAAGTGATGCTTAAGAATGGGTCCGAGATTGGTATTTTCGAAACAACTCTTTTAAAAATCAAAATTGGACCGAATGTTTTCAGAATATATATAAAAATAATGAGGTAACTAACCATGTGCACTAATTGAAATTCTTTAGTGAATGACCTCGGGTATAATCTTTATGCTACATAAAAAATCTATTGTAATATTTTATGGTATTGTTTGGGGTTTAAGAATTACAAAACCACAAATTGATGCGTTTTATTATAAGCAATGACAATGACACCAACCTGACACTTCAAATAATTTTTATTTTTTACTTTTTAATAAGCAGCATTTTTTAAGTTTCAATACAAACATTACAAACAATAGATATTCTATTTTACTGGTAGCAAGATTGTAAAATGCTATTTTACAAGCTAGTAGCAAATGATCAGCATTTGCAACTACTTTTTGGCGTCCACACGGTATATGACGATATCTATATACACATCCACTCACACATTCACACACTCATACATACCTTCACTGCCAGTGCCCACGCACTGACAGCGGCACCGCATGACCCCACGAAAGATTCGCAGAGACGAGGTCCAGGTGTCTGTGAAAACCTCCCGCGCAACCACACGGTGACTAACAGAAATGAAAAGGCAGTAGAAACGGGAACGGTAAAAAGAAGGAGGTTGGTTTTTTGGAATGCATTAGAGGCACTTCCAGGTAGAAGAAAGTAGAGGAAGGGCTCGCATTGAGCAAAAGAGACAGAAAAAAGGTGGATAGCAAAGCGCTACTCAACCAGCCAATGTGACTAGTAGCTCGGAGTGAGGGAACATCACTCTTATCTGGCAGACGGGTGTTCCGGGACAAGAACAGGTCCACCGAAAGAAGAATAAGGCATAGCGGAGATAGCGGGATAAGAAAAAGTATAGTTTTTGGACAAGCGTCCGAGAGAAGGTAGAGAGTTGTCCCTGTTAAACACAGCGCAGTCTGAAGGACCACCTGCGATATTAATCCGACAAGATAAGGTATAACATATGTTGAAATTCATTAGGCTCCTAAGAGAACTAGTACGATCATTTTCCTAACGAGTGCATCTACTACGATAAGAAAATCAGACAAAAGTTGACACGACAACTTAAAAGTATCATTACAGATACATTCACACAAAAACAAACTGTTTTAAGGTAGTTTTTCAAAACGGCAGCACCCTAAACACACAAAAATGCCCAATTATAAGCAGTTAAATACAGATACACTGTCCGAATATGCTAAAACAACCGAGAGTTTAATAAGATAACAATAAGAAGCAATAGCATCTCACCACAAAGTTCAATAAAAAACAATGAAAAAAAATGTTTATAAGTTATGTTGATTTAATAGAAAAAGAAAGAAATAATGATGTAGTATAATGTGGGCGACTGCAATAATTCAGAAGAAAAACACATGGAATAGGCAATCCTAGTTTTTTGCAACTGCGAATATGAACTATTTCTTACAATGGCATAGGCCGCGTCTCCTATGTGAGTCCAAGGAAGAAAGCATTCACTCTAACATCAGCTAAAACCAATCATAAAAATTCAATGAGTTATTGCAACCAAAGTTACGACAATTACCACACAAAATTAAATGACGTAAGAAAAATACTAAAAACCAAATAATATGCTGTAGGAAAAGTTCTAGGATTAATTAAATGAAACAACAGAGTTATATTGGGGGGTGTAGAGGATGAAGTGATATATATCTAATGGTATGGTCAAGGGAAAGTCAACCTAACGAAAAAGATAGCTAATTTAAGGGAAGTAAAGTTAAACGTATAAGAGATTATATACTGTATGAGAGAGGGAATAAGTAATTAAAGTTAACTAATTAGTAGTGAGAACAGAAAAATATTCGGTAAATCGTAAGGGGAATAGAACGTGAAAAACTTAAGTAGCATTCGAGTCAGCAGAGAATGGCTTAAGGTCTTTGATATGCCACCTGCCTTGGCGTTTTCCTTCAGCATCCTGAAGTTCGTAGATAAGGGGACTAATGACACGAGTGACCTTACAAAGAATGAATTTAGGGGCTAATTTTGAAGAAAATTTTTTAGATGCATCCGATAAGACATAATTCTTTTTCCAAACTTGTTCGCCCAAGGCGAAGGAAATATTTCGTTTACGTAAGTTATAGTGGTCCTTACTCTTTTCGTAAGCTTTTAACAAATTTTTCCTAACGTCGTTAAAGATAGAAGGTATTGACTGTTGGTCTTTGTCCCAACGTACTTTATCGTCAAATTCAATTACATTAGTATCGTCAGGCACTAAACCATAGTAACTCCCATCGATTGGGGTATATCTTCCAAAAACAAGAAATGGCGGAGTGAATTGGGTTGCTTCGTGTTTAGATGTACGCAAAGCTTGAGCAATTTTAAAGATATGTTCATCCCATGTAGTATGGTCTGAATCGATATAGGAAGATTCCCTGTGCAGAAAGCAGTGAGTAAAGACTATATTTGAATTTATTGCTTTAACTCGACTACAAAATCCCTTAATACTGCCACGCATGGCTGGAGCTCCATCAGTACAGATTCCTGCGCAATTTTCCCAGGATAATTTCCATTCTTCCAAATAAGATGATACTGAATTAAATATGTCTTCTCCAGTTGCGTGACCAATAAGTTCCTTGCAGAATAAAAACTGATTTATTATTTCAGTGTCGTCAACAAAGCGAATAAATCCGATTAATTGGGCTTTGCCACTTATGTCAGTGGATTCGTCAATTTGCAGCGCAAAATTTTTGTAATTAATTTCGCCGTCACTGCGTTCTCTATAAAACCTGACATATCTATAATTCTTCTTTTATCGTATCGTCCGAAACGGGAATTTTTAGGACGTCTCGCTGCGCTTCATTGCCAAACATAATCTTAACAATTTCTAAACATGCGGGCAAAATTAGCGATTCTGCGATATCATGCGGCTTTTGCTTCAATGCAATTAGTTCTGCCACTTTATAAGAAGCGATTTGCGCTTTATCCGAAATTGTAACGCTCTTCGAAAGCATGTTGCTTGCACTTCTTGATTTTTCAGCAATCTTTCGAAATAATCTTTACCTTTCAAGTTTGACAAGAATGTTTTGTTGAAAGGTGTCGCTGTAACTTAGCTGGGACCATTGCACTGTTAGCCAATTTTTCACCACATACAATACATCTCGGAATAGGAGCATCTTGACTACCGCTCCATGTAAAACCAAACTTCAGATATTCTTCCGAATAATGCCGAACTGATTCGGATATCTTTTACGTTTATTTTCGGCATTTTTGTTGCCTTGCATATCTCCTTCAATTGAAGAAGACCTGCTTGTACTCGCCCCAACATTAACCTCACTTTCAGTCTTTCTTTTCAAAAATTTGTCCATATTTCAGATTTAAAAGTCTTGTATAAATGCTAAAATAAGCAACTAAAAAGATAAGAATACTGTTAAAACTACACAACTTGCATTTCATCTTACCAATTTCCAACAATATAAAATATATATACAATAAAAACACACTCACGAAAACTAGATATTTATATTAAATTATGGCTGAACCGCAGATCGAAATTGCGCTTTTGTTATTTACGACGAAGAAAGAGAAACAGCACGAAATCAACACTACGTAGCGCTCCCTGCGTTATCGAGTACACTAGAAATTTAGTGGTATTCCCGGAGTAACTCCAAACGACGTAACTGCGCTGCTCGATAATTACACTGTTAATATTATTGACTGTTCCGAAAATTTAGAATAATATTGAATATTTTTGCTAAATTTCAAATAATTAACAAAACTATGTAGTATTTATTTTATAGTAATAAAAAAATTTACTGTTTCTTATTATATTATATTCAAAATTTTCGCGGAACACCTGGGACAGCTTCGCGGAACACCAGTGTTCCGCGGAACGGCGGTTGAGAACCACAGACCTAGACCCACTCGGCTGGAGTAGTATAGGATAGTTCTTCTAATGAAGGTAAGGCATTTTGTACATTAACAGTAGCGGTATTATTGTTAGATAAATTTAATGACGGTACAGCATTGGAGGTAGTTTTATGATTTAAATTTATTGACGTCTGGGTCCGTTGAAAGATTGGTGATGAGGGCGATTTTGGTTTCTTGAGATATTCACGCCCTGATTTGAAATATCTCGACGGGAGTTTCCCGATACATTAGGATTACAGTTGGTGCAGTTAGATTTGTAGATATTTGAGCGGCCACAACCATAACAAAAAATATTTCTAGGGTATGTGCAGACATTATAGTTATGTCCACTTCTCTTACAGTTCCAACAGGTAAGTGAGTTATTAGTTACGGTAGAAGGAACGTTAAGGGTAGATACTTTATGGGAAGCTCGAGCTTGGTAAGCTAAATCGGGTTCTAAAAGGCCAGACTGTTTCTCTGGGGGCGGACGATATTTGTCAATCCTTAACTTCACTTCCTGAAGAGAACGACATAGATCTTTAAAGTGGGCTAACGAAGAGATGTGTTGTAATGCCAAACGTTCCGAGAAATACGGGTTTAAATTTCTAAGTAACTGATCGATAATTTCGGATTCTGAGTGTTTTTTGTCGAGTCTGCTATATAAAGCTTCTAGTGAGGTAATAAAAGAAACAACATTTTCGTCAGGACCTTCGGTTCGATTACGTATCTCGTTCCAAAGGTCGGTAATATAACCATGAGGTAGGAAGTCTCGTTTTAGGCACGCAACTAACTCCTCCCAGGTAGAAATTTGGTCTCGGATGTTTCTGTACCATATCAACGCTGAGTCTGAGAACAAGTCACTTGCTGAGACAAATAAGTCCTGGTCTGTACACTGCCGAGAAATTTTGAAGTCGTTAATCCGGTCAAGAAAAGACGATAAAGAGACCTGCGAATCAAACCCTTGAAAAGTGAGACCCCATGTGTAAACAGGTATGCATTTTCCTAATGGTTTAGGTTGAGCAAGTACGAGATTTGAAAAGGGTAACGATATATCTACGTCTGCATTTGGATTGAGTTTGTCAAGAACAATTCCTTCAAGTAATAATATTTCGGACAACAAACTTTGTTTAGCTTGGGTCGCTTGCTCATCGTCATATAAAGATAATAATTCGATACGCTGTTTGACATGCATTATTCTGGAACCTAAACGCCCTAACTCAGTATCACTGGGACGAGGATCTGTTCTATTTATTATACCAGATATATCGTCCAAAGACAGTCTAATTTCCGATACATTGTGAGGCCAATCCGAAACGATCTTCTTTGAGATAGCAACGCCCTTCATTTCCTGTGCTAAAATGGCCCTAAGCTGCGATCTCCGATCATTTTGATTTGTCGCAGAAATAATATTCCTACACTCAATCTCGTAAATTAACTCAAGCGATTTTAAATGTGAAACATTCATCTTGGATTTCTATTTGAGACACGATATATATGAGATATGCAATACTAACGTAAATCAGGAAGTTTAACCACAAGGTTTTCTTGTAAAGGTAATTAAGATATTATTAGTTCAATAGGTAAATCAATAATGCAGTTTTTAGAATGTAACATAGAAGACAGTGCATTCAAGTTTCAAAAAACGGTCTTCTAAAGTTAAGAAAACAAACAAACAACTGTGTTTAAAGGTATCTAATTAAGGTAAATACTTATTTGTATACTTACATGAATAAAAGTAGGGTTCTTTAAGTGAGAAAGCTGTTAATACATTATATCTTTATAAAGGAAACTATTCTAACCTAAAAACAAAGGATAAAAGACCCCTAAGTTCATAACCTCACACATTATTGAAGTTATCAATCCATTTTACTAATTAAGGTACCTTATTAAGGGTAAGAGTAAAGCAAAAAAATCTAAGTTTGTCTGAGTTTCTAAATGGTAAATAAAACACTCCAATACTTTAGACTCAATAAGATTATCTCAATTATCTGACAAAATAAAATGCAGCCATTATTCTGCTGCATAACCTCGCTTTTTACAAAGTTGAATTTTTAGTTGTCAAACATAAAGATAACATAACCGAACTACTGCAAGCAACATTTTTTTCTCAACACATACTATTTTATACGGTATAACTTTACTGTAACAATAATAAAACACATCTTGTGAAAACTTGCTAATATGTTTGGTATTTTCTTATATATTTACAGGATAAGGCTGAAGATTTATCTGCAATTGATAGTTGCGAATACATTTGGGAAGCTGGAGTGGGGTTTGCACACTCACCACATAGGAATACAGTTGTTGATTCAAATAGGACAGAATTATTAAAACTACTTCTAACATGCTTTAGTGAAACTATGTACTGGCCTCCTTCGGATGTATCACAAAATCCTAATAAATGGATAACGTAAGTGCTCAATGGAATTTTGTGCTTTATTTTATTATGTCACATGCATAGCAAAATAATATATTGTATCTATGAAATAATAATGATTTTTATTAACAGGATAATGTACACAAATCTCAATAGCTTTATACCATTAAATGGAATGGTTTATTCATATTATTTATCACCTGCTTATATTTACAATTTGATTTGTCTTACTTGGAAATGAATTTTAAACATTCGAAAAATCTAGAAGAATAAAATGTAGTTTCCATCCTAAAATACATGATTCTCGTTAAATACTTTCAATCCTGTCATGAACTGAAGTTATAAAATGAACTTGAACTGGTTTTTAATATTGTTTTCAGAAGGAGTATGCAATGCGTTTTTAAACTAGAAACACGTTTTCCAACGCGTTTTTAAATAATGCTTTTGAGAAGCACAGATAATTGCATTTTAATTACTACTTTTTGTAGAGGATTTCTATGGATTTTTCAACTTAACATAATATGCTCTGGAACACGTTTTAAATGACATTTAGTATCAATGGCTGATATGCATGTTCACTATTTAAAGATGTTATTATAAACCTTTTTAAAGTACTATTCTACACTGAGAAAAAGTATTTACTATTCGGAAATATTAGAAAATTTTTCTTAATTTTCTCGGATTTTGGTATGCTGTATGCTGCGACTTCTAATAATCTCTTGTCACATCAATATAGATATAATAAATTTCTGTTTCAAGTTATTGGGTTTAAGGTCTAATTAAAATAATGACTAACGTATCCTTACTTCATAGTCCTAAACGTTTCAGCCATTTTTATCTTATCTTTCTCAGTGGCTTTTCTTACCCGAAGATCATTACTAAATAGTACAAACAGTAACGTGACAAAATTGGAGTCTTGAGTTACACCAGACGTATTATAAGAATTGGATATCATTTTTTTCAAACTGACATATTATGACCGATTTTTAAGATAGGATGAAAGTAGACTGATCAATTGCAAAGAAAAGCCATTTTATATTAAATGGTTTAGCTAACAGCGTCAAGTGGTCGACTTTATCAAAAGCTTTTTGAAATCAGTATAAATGACATCTTCAACTTGCTCATGAGAATTTAGTGCTGAAATAAGTTCATCACAGAAAATTATAAGATTTTTCTGTGTTGTGTGCATTTTAACAAAACCATGTTATTCACTGTATAGATTCAAAGAATTTGTCATAAAATAGGGTGATAATTAGGAGTATAACTTGGATTACTAGATTTGTGTATCGGTACAATTTGAGTTTTTTTTTTGCATTCGGTCGAGAACTTAACTGTTTTTATAGATAAATTAAATATGGTTAGCAAAGGCAATGCCAAGTAGTGAATGCATCCTTCGTATACATAGATTGGAATATAATCAAGTACATGAGATTTTGTACGTTTTAGTTTTAAAATATTCATGAAAATGTCTAATAATTCTAGAGGTAGAATTGAAATGCTGAAAACTGTGAATTATTACTGTTCATGTTTGAATCTAGTCAAGCATGAATTTCCTGAGAGTAAACATAGGAAGAGTAATTTGCAAATTTTGATATTAGTAATAAACATATTATCATCAAGTTTATTTATCACATAAACCAAAAATATTACTTTTTTACAAACTTCTAGTAATTATTTTAGTTTCTATGCTTTGATATGCATCATATATACTTGTCTGATGCTTCTTTAAGTATTGCTAACTTTTTAAATTCGAGTAAATGATATTCAGATTGGTTGTTATTCTTTTGGAATGTCTTTTTTAATTTTATAGTAAAAATTTCTTAATTAAACCATGGGAATAGTATTTCTGATTAAATTTTTAAGAACGCGTTTCTATTATGAAATGGATTTTGTTGTAGAATACAATCAATACATGTTTGAAGTGCCCTCCAATTCGTTTCTATACATGTCTATCATTAGCCGAACATTCGCCTTTCTAAAATTATAATGTGATTGATGATTTTAGTATTTCTTAGGTCTGTAAAATTTGATAACAGTGAAAGACAAAATAGGTAGAACTTAAGCATTTTTCAATGAGGGTGGCCAGATACTCAAATTCGTTTTCTTGAGGTAGGAGTTGTTTAATAATGGAGACAGTGAGGGATATCAGGTTTATGGACTTTAGGAATGCTGTACAAGCGAGGTGATTTAGATTTGCGAGGTATTATGTGTTTTTGGATAGCTTTGGGAAAAAGGATTTGATGAGCTGAAATTTCCCGTTCAAGCTTTGAAGTGGGGGTCTTTGGTTATAGGAGTGTAGGAACCGTCTTATAATAAGGCTGTCGGGGATTCTTGAACGTGCCGGTCCGATAGAGATACGGTTTTATTTTCCTCGTGGCATGTAATCGATAAAGTCGCTTTTTTTGGTGAAGAGTGGCTGCTCTTCTAGCCGTAATGGGTGGTAAAGAGTATCACTCGTGGGAAGACATATTGCTTGGGTTGTGGACAAGAACTCCAGGATATGCTATCCAAGTAACCGAAACAGAAATAGCAGATTTATATAAAACGGTTCGTAAATTTCAGAAAATGGCATCCTACTTATTGCTAACTTACTTTTAAATTTTTAGCAAGCAAGTTTTAGATAGTAGAATTATGAAATTATAATGGATACAAGGAAAGTGAGTCGAGTTCAAGTCTAGTAACGAGAAATCTGTTTACCTTTGGCGAGAAACTTTGTTGGTTTGTATTAAAGATGGTGCATCCACGTGTCGTCTACTAAAAAGGTGTTTGGTAATTTTTTTGTTACACTAAAATGTCGTCAAGCTGGGGTGAGTACTATCCTTTTAAGAAACAACAAGCATCAACTTGTACGAGAATTATCTTTTGTTAGAAAATGCGCCTCTCGAGACAGAAAAATAATTAATTAAATAATGTAAGATTTGGCAAAAAATTTTTTGAATAGCGAATATAAAGATTTTTCTATTAAAATTACATAAAGTTTTATTTAATATGGACAGGATGGTCTAGCAAATTTTTTGTAGCCATTTTCTTTCATTGAATAGTCGTTAGGACAACATTTCAATTTAACATGTCAAGATAAATATCTTGTTTTTAATGTTTGTTTAAAACAAATTGCACTTATGTTTCAAATAAGTTTTGTAATAAAGTAATTCTTGATATAAAGTGTTGTAATTCGTAGGTTGGCCTAATATTTAATTAAAAGAATAATGTCACACAGAGATTTTTCTTTAATATTAACTATTTCCCAATTTAAATAATTTACAAACATAACCGTAAACTAGAAACGCAAGCTTTCTATTTTTCTTCTTTGCAACACACTTTGGCCCCATTACATCCTCGATAAAAGCCATCCTCAGAAAAGTAAAATAGATAAGAAGAAAATAAATAACAACATTAAAATTAAAAATGTCAAATGTATTTACAAATCGAGTCATGGGTATTACAATTTCTTAAGCTTTTTCGACACTTATTTGAATTTTGTCCACCTGAAGAACCATTTCGTGGTAGGCAACTAAGCCACCCTGGACAGTTTTAGATTTTAGGCAAACAGGAAAATGCATAAATATGATTTTACATGTTAAATCCCTATGTACACCAAAGCAATTCACCACCCGGTATATATATATATATATATATATATATATATATATAAAGACAAGTTATTTGCAGTCCGCAAAAAGAAATAGTATATAAAGTAAGATGTATGTGTAAACAAACTCTTATGAAAACAATAAGAGCTATTGACAAATACAAATCGGGCTGGTAGTTATATAGCCATTAACAAAACATTAGCTTTATTACTTCACAGGGGAGGAAACATCCACTGACCAATGGTTTCGGCTTGTTAAGCCTCATCAGAGTGAAGTAATCGAAGCTATTATAATGATATAATTTCGAAACAATCACTGTACTATGGCAAAAGTAAATAAAACCGCCACCAGGTGATAAAACACCAACACCACTAAGTGTGGAAGTACAGAATTGAACCGAAACTACATAATAAATTTTATAGATGACTATAAAAGTACGTCTGGCCTTTGAGATTTGCGGAATGTTACAGCAAAATTTATTTGCAAACGTAACAAACCTCGTGGCGACACCCGGGTTCATGCCCCAAAGGCAATTCAAATAAATAAAGACAAGTTATTTGCAGTCCGCAAAAAGAAATAGTATATAAAGTAAGATGTATCTGTAAACAAACTCTTATGAAAATAATAAGAGCTATTGACAAATACAAATCGGGCTGGTAGTTATATAGCCATTAACAAAACATTAGCTTTATTACTTCACAGGGGGTGAAACATCCACTGACCAATGGTTTCGGCTTGTTAAGCCCCATTAGAGTAAAATAGTTCTCAAGAACCCTATGAACTAATCGAAGCTATTATAATGATATAATTTCGAAACAATCACTGTACTATGGCAAAAGTAAATAAAACCGCCATCAGGTGATAAAACACCAACACTACTAAGTGTGGAAGTACAGAATTGAACCGAAACTACATAATAAATTTTATAGATGACTATAAAAGTACGTCTGGCTTTTGAGATTTGCGGAATGTTACAGCAAAATTTATTTGCAAACGTAACAAACCTTCTTGTGGCGACACCCGGGTTCATGCCCCAAAGGCAATTCAAATAAATAAAGACAAGTGGATGTTTCCTCCCGTGTGAAGTAATAAAGCTAATGTTTTGTTAATGGCTATATAACTACCAGCCCGATTTGTATTTGTCAATAGCTCTTATTATTTTCATAAGAGTTTGCTTACAGATCCATCTTACTTTATATACTATTTCTTTTTGCGGACTGCAAATAACTTGTCTTTATTTATTTGAATTGCCTTTGGGGCATGAACCCGGGTGTCGCCACGAGAAGGTTTGTTACGTTTGCAAATAAATTTTGCTGTAATATTCAGCAAATCTCAAAAGCCAGACGTACTTTTATAGTCATCTATAAAATTTATTATGTAGTTTCGGTTCAATTCTGTACTTCCACACTTAGTAGTGTTGGTGTTTTATCACCTGATGGCGGTTTTATTTACTTTTGCCATAGTACAGTGATTGTTTCGAAATTATATCATTATAATAGCTTCGATTACTTCATAGAGTTCTTGGGAACTATTTCACTCTGATGAGGCTTAACAAGCCGAAACCATTGGTCAGTGGTTGTTTCCTCCCCTGTGAAGTAATAAAGCTAATGTTTTGTTAATGGCTATATAGCTACCAGCCCGATTTGTATTTGTCAATAGCTCTTATTATTTTCATAAGAGTTTGTTTACAGATATATCTTACTTTGTATATATATATATATATATATATATATATATATATATATATATTAACATTTTAGGTATATATATATATATATATAAACATTTTAGGTAGGTTTTTTTTGCACAAAGTAAGTTGATAAATACTAACGTATTACATTCGTTAAGATGAAATAATAACTTAGACTTTTTATGCAAAGCCCAAATGATCATTTCAAATCGAGCTATTAATTGAAATAAGGAAAATATAAGGTCTTCGACAGCATTTGAACCTGCATCTCAGTTTTGCCGGAACTGTGCGTTAACCAATTACGCCACCGAGACCGATGACTATAATTGGGAAAATTACAAATTTAAATTGTGTACAGAACTATATATAAACCTAACTTTCAATTACGTTTAGCATTTTTGTCAATCATATCTGACATTGTCAAGTTTTATACTTTTGTCAGTTGATAAATCAACTTACTTTGTGTAAAACAAAAACTACCTAAAATATTTATATATTAATACTTGGCTTATAGCCGTAATATTGACCGTTGCTTCCTGTTTATATCTGACATAAGTCAAAAACTTAACAATGTTAGATATGATTGACAAAAATGCTAAACGTAATTGAAAGTTAGGTTTATGTATGGTTCTGTACACGATTTAGATTTGTAAATTTCTCAATTATAGTCATCGGTCTCGGTGGCGTAATTGGTTAACGCACGCACAGTTCCGACAAAACTGAGATACAGGTTCAAATCTTGTCCAAGACCTTATATTTTCCTTCTTTCAATTACTAGCTCTATTTGAAATGATCATTTTGGCTTTGCATAAAAAGTCTAAGTTATTATTTCATCTTAACATATATATATATATATATATATATATATATATATATATATGTTACTTTTAATGATATGTAAAATTTACGTTACAAAATTAACAACAATAAAGACACTACATTGTGTGAAAGGGTTCAATTAATATATTTGTTTTAGTTATAATTATTAAAACAGTGTTTAATTACTAGTTCGTAATGATAATTTTTTTTTACATTTTCTAAATTAAATTGTGTGAAATATAATTTATTAATAAAAATATACACTTCTTTTTAGATATTTAACATCAGGGGAAAATAGACATGCATTACCGATGTTTACATCACTTCTAAATACAGTTTGTTCATATGATCCTGTTGGCTTAGGAGTTCCTTATAACCATTTATTGTTTAACGATTCATTGGAGCCCTTGGTGGAAATTGCATTACAAGTACTTATTGTTACCTTGGATCATGATACTTCTGCTCCAACCAATTCATCTGATAATGAAGAGGTGAGTTGCTATTTTTATTTTCAACATTGTTTCTCATCACCTATGTGTTTTCTTTGTGTTTCTTATGCGCTGTATTAAATTCTAATAGGAGCAGAAAACAAAACTCTTATAATTACATCCATATAATATTTTATAGCAATACAGTAATGAAGTTAACTTTATATAAATAAATAATTTAAATGTGCATTTTTAGTGGAATCGGTTTACAAAAGAATTGTGAAAGATAACAGAAAGCTTGCGGCACAAATATATCAAAAGAGCTATTATTATTTAAATCTGTGGTAAAAGCTTTTAAGCATCACTATTATAACACCACTGATAAATACTTTAAATCTCCTTTCAAGGAACTCCAAGTAAATTTAAAATACTCAAAAGTGTTTCAGAAGAATGGAAACTTCTAAAACACTTCAGCGCATTTTTATCATTTTAACCATAAGCTTTATGATGTCATTATGATTTGATGCTTTGTTTACACAACTTGAAATCTGTTCTAACAAGTATCAAACAAGATATGCTCTAATGTTTAATATATTTTCACTTTAATTAATTGCATTAGCTACCATAAATTTGTCTGCCACTAGTATTCCTATTTCAGAAAATCTGTCTTTATTCTATAGAAAATGCACTGTTTGTATGTAAATCTATAATATATAAATTCACACGAAATACATACAACTTATCTTTAGCAGTAAAATATTGATATTTCTTATCCCTTAATTTTATATTGACGTTAAATAATAAACAGCATTTAATTCAACTTTCATGTGTTGTAACAGAACCAAACTATTATAAATTCTATGTATATTACCAAGTGGTTATTCTGCCTCTAAATAGACTTTCCATATAATGTAACTCATTGGAAAATATGTTTGACTGATTTGTTACACTAATACAAATAAAAAGAAATGCAGATTTTGATTAAAAAATTAAACTTGAATTTTATAGATTATATAATACTGAATTTGAAATGGGAGCTCGCTCGTACCCAAGATTTTATAATTCATTGTCAAACAAATTCCATACAGAAACCTAGAATAAAAACATTTCGAGTACTTTAAATTTAAATTGCTTAAGAAGAATAAATAATGAGGGGGAATTTACTTGCTGGTTTCCCAAATGTGGGTTTTAGTATTATTTTTTAAGCCAAGTTCACAAACAGCAGGAATATAAAAACTAAAATAAATAAGCAATTGAAAAACTCAAAATATATTAATTTTTAAAGGAACTTGTTTTACTTAGCACAATACTCACAACTTTAGATTTCATTTGAAACAACCTTTTAAATATTACCAGAAACTTTTTCATCATTCTCAGTTGTTTGCTTTAAGTGCCTCCTTGTAAATGTTAATTAGTCTATTGTTAGTTTAGTGGCATTATGTCTTTCTGTTCTAAACACGTTGATGCCTTTGTTATAATATTTACAATTCGCTGAAGCTGTTTTTCATAATTAACACAATATTAAAGAAAGCCATAATTAATCAACCTGTGATATTTATAGAAATAGTCTGATGAACCATTTGAGCAAGATATAATTAATCGAGATAACTAGCAACTTGCTGACATAATATATTAGGTGGATCCATGGCATAGTTGGTATGCATGTGACTACTATGTTCAAGGTCCCATGTTCGAATCTCGACATGGTTTGCTTGAAAAATATTAGGTTAACATTTTTCACAAAAATATGCCCTCGTTCGGATGAGAGGAAAATGGAGGTCCCGTGTGTGTGTTGTCACGCACGCTAAAGATCTCTACCTTGCTTGGAACAGTAAGGGTTTAGCAAAATTCAGAATTTATAGGTAAAAGTACTTGCTTCCTGACCAAGCAGTACCTTCGGTTGTAGCATTAGAAAATCAAATGTAGTGACAGAATATATTTCACTCAAATTAAATCGCGGTAGAAATGTGCAATTTTAAAGTAACATTTCTTTCCATCAGAGTCTTGATTGAAATGTTAAGATCGACGAGTCAAAACCAAATACATTATGAGCAAAGGTCAAACTATGATATAGATATAATACTACATTGTTGTTATTTGCTTTCGTTGATGTAATACTTATTAGTATAAAGTTTTTGCATTGAATGTGTATTTATGTTTATATATTAATTTCAGAGTTCACCTCCAGACAACTTATTCATTAATTACCTTTCAAGGATACATCGAGATGAAGACTTTCAGTTTGTGCTTCGTGGAGTGACACGGTTACTAAATAATCCTCTTATACAAACTTATTTACCAAATTCTACTAAGAAAGTATATTTTCATCAAGAACTACTTATCTTATTTTGGAAAATGTGTGATTATAACAAGGTAATGTTACTATTTTGTGTTATTATTTATACCTTTATTGTTTTTTCTAAGAATAGTATGATATTTCACCTTTAGATGTTTTAATTTTGAGGCAGTTACTATACACTTTTTTTATTAATTCTAATGAGAATAGAAAATTGATGCGTTCTGTAAAGTTTGGGTGTTTGTTTATACAGTATTGCCCGAAATAAACAGTACTGAAATTGTAATTGTTTTGTATATTTAAAAAATACATATTATTGACACTTTATTATATGTTCTAAATGTGCACCTCCTCGTTCGAGACAGACTTCATAACGATGTTCTAAGTTTCTGGTCATGTTATTGAATAAGGGTTGTCTCAGGGCTGCGAAGAAGACTCTAACGGCATCCTTTAATTCATCGATGGTTTGTGGTGCCCGTTTGAAAACGGCATTTTTAGCCATGCCCCAAATGTATGCGTCTGGAGGTGTGAGGTCTGGAGAATGTGAAGGATAAGGGAAGTCAGTAAATCGTGATATGAATTTGCTTGGAAAATGTTCTTGAAGAAATTGACGAATTGCGGCAGCAGTATGGCAAGTTGCCCCGTCCTGCTGAAAAAATTGGTTTCGAAATGCCAAGTTACGTTACGTGCACGACAGAATTGACGTAGATCAGGGATAAATCGTGTTAAAATTTGTCTGTACCTCTGTTGATTAAGTGTGACTTGCCTACCATTCTCTTCGATAAAGTACGGACCAATGATTCCGTGTCCGGAAACAGCACACCAGACACTCACTTTTTCACTATGTAAAGGAACCTCTTGAACCTCATCGGGTCTGGCAAAGCCCAGAAATCGATTTGTGCGACGATTCACATAGCCTGACAAGTGAAAATGTGCTTCGTCTGAAAACCAAACATTTTTCAAAAAT
Organism: Platerodrilus igneus; assembly: GCA_036346225.1. NCBI lineage: Eukaryota > Metazoa > Arthropoda > Insecta > Coleoptera > Lycidae > Platerodrilus > Platerodrilus igneus. The sequence continues at coordinate 1,443,208 of JARFIW010001008.1, forward strand.
TCAGGATTTTCATACTGTAACGCGAGAATTCTGGCGCAATATTCCACTCTACTGCGATAATCCCGAGGATGTAGTTGTTGATGTACCTGAATCACATACGAAAATGTACCCAGCTCCTTCAGGATTCTTTGAAAGGTAGTTCTTTTTAAATCAAGTTGTAACGCTGTCCTTGCCTGGCTGACTTTCGGATTTTCTAAGATTTGCTCAAAACACGTTCATGGTTATTGTTGTTGTTAACTGTCCTGGGACGCCCGAGTTTCCTTTTCGTTGGCACAATACACTACCTGTATTTCTAAACTTTTCAATAACCTTCAAAATTACAGCATTACTTGGAGAACGTTTATTAAACCTTTGTGTGAATTGATCAGACACGTATAGCAAACTTGCACCATTACGTCGGCCGATTCCGTATGAACGAAAATAATGCTCTACCAGAAACACTTTCTCCTCTGTACTTAACACCATTTTTAACAATTAGGCCCTACTAATTACTTGTTTGAGGTTTACTTGACAGGTCTATACTAGCTAACTTGAGTGTGACAGCGCACGCATAAAAACACCGCCAACTTAGTTTCAGTACTGTTTATTTCGGGCAATACTGTATTATAAAATAATTTGTAAAAATTATATTTTCTTAGAAAGAGAATACTGACCGAAAGGCGAAGAACCCATATAACAAATGTTTGGCTAATTATCTCATAAAAAGGTTTCTATTGCTGATTAGCTCTATGGTCGCAAATACAGAGCCAACTGACCTTATTACCCCAATTCAATAAATCTTGAACAACTTCCCATTATATGTTCATTGCATCATTTGCAAGCTCGTCATTACAGGGCTCACGACAAAATTTCTTTTTGACATAGTGACTGGTCGTTATTCCCAATATGAAAAAAGTGACCAAATAGTGAACATTTCACTAGTGTTGTTGTTAATGATATAACAATTGCCGAGCCGAAGAAAATAAGCAAATAAAGTAAAAAGAAAACATTTCTTGTTTAAAAAACTACACAGTTAAAAAAAGAGTATTACAGTACTGCAATAGCAACACTTTTTATTGTAAACTTTTAAACCATCATTGAATCACTTTTTAAGTTTTTTTGTTACATTGTTATCCATTGTGTTCAACTCTCCTTGACGTTTTAAAACGTTAGTTTGTAGGTTAATAATTTTTTTATACACTTGCTCCTCTTTAGAGGTAAGTTTGGTTGCACTATCTAATAATATTTGTGCAACAGACACGTCAACAAAATTCTTTTGCTTTATTGCATATTTCAATTTGTCCGTTGCATCTCGGACTAACTGTGTCGATAATTTGTGAGTTTCTTTCTTTTGAGCACTCGTATCACGTAACTCTTTAGCGATATTAGTAATCATAGTTTTATTTTCTTGCACCTTTCCTTGTCGTTCTTTAAATAATTTAGCTTCTTGTTCAGAGATGGCCCAGTTTTCCTCTTCTTCTCTTTTCTCTGTCTTTTTTTGTTCTAAATAGTTGTTGTACACTTTGTACGCTACCCTACTCATGTTCATCAATTCTTTTGTAATCAACATAAGTTGAAATTTATTATCATAGAATAATCTCAAATTGTCTTTGATATGCATAAGGGATGTCAGAGTTGAAACGTCCATTGCAGTTTTGTCTTCTATTAATATTCTTTTTGACAGAGAAAAACTTCTTTCAACCTCTGCATTTCCATGTGCTAATGTTAGAAAAGCTTTTACTACTTTCCACAGTTCCTCGTATGTTTTTGTCTCATTTGAATTAACATGTTCTAGTAGTGTAGTCCACATTGTATCAATTCTTATTCTATCAAAATTTATTTCGTTATTTATAATGTACGCTTTTAAATTTTTGTATTGCAAAATAACTGTATCATAATCTACATCAAAAGGCAAAAATTCAAAAAAGATAAATACTTGAAAGTTGTTTTAAGATGTGTAATTTTTTCATAGATATGTTTAATTGAAGCAATATAAAAATTCTTTACTTATTTAAAACTTCAATTTTTCGCATTCGGATACGTCTTTACTATTCAGTAAGCTTAAATGTTCTTGACCAGGATTTATCTTGTCCAAAATCAAAAAAATGTTTTTATTTTCAAACATTTCCTTGAGATTCATATTTTTATAATTAGCAAGCACGTCATCTATACATACCCTGGACAATAAATCAAAAACAAGGGGTTGAAGTTTTCATACAGAACATGAACCAAAGGTTCATCGTTTTGAAAAAATAATGTAAACTTTGTAAATATTTTGGCCACAATATTCACGAATAATAGCTGTACTTTTGACATTGGGGTTAGATATAAAGCTTTTTACTATTTTATAATGTTTATTGTTGTTCAAGTCTTTTAAACAATTTTTTGGTATGTATACCGGACAGTAATTTAAAATACTGTGCCACTGCTCAAGAACTCTTTCAATTGCAGGCTGTATAGCAAGCCATCTAGATGGTAGATGTTTAATAAATCGATATTTAGGAACACACAGCAATTTTTGAATAACTTCATAATCTTTCACTCTTGTAGGCCAATCATATCATAAGTAATACAACGATATTATGAAATCCGAGGTTTCTAATCCGAAACATTTTGGTCCACTCAAGAACGAATTATGCACAATATGTATGTTACAAGATTCTAAATCTATTAAAGATTTGCTTCTTATTTCTTTAATCCTTTCGTTTATTATTCGCCACACCTTTTTATTGACATTAGGACCAACACTACCAAGCATTAGACAGTTTGTTAGCAGCAACCCATTATCATTAATGGCCTTTAATATATGATTCGATAATGTCTCTTCATTACCATGGCCCCAAAAATAAGTTTCTAAGCATACATTAACCACTTTTGATAACTTATGTGAAAAATATCTAACACTTATGTGCAATTGCTTTAAACTATCAAGAGTTGGTAGTTTCGTCATATTAAATTGTGTAAAAACTATTGCCTATATCTTTAAGTATATCTTTTTTGCAGTATGGGCGTAATGCATGTTTAATGATGTACCTTATTTTTTAAGACTATAACGAAAAATTGGCAGGCATGACACCATTATCAGGTATAATACTTTTCAAAAACGAAGCTAAACCTTTACACAACTCAACTCTCCAGTTTGCACCAACTATTTGAAGACACAATTGCAATTCTAGCTTAGTTGCTCTGTCTCTTGTCGAAATAAGTTGAAATGATAATGTTTTTGGAGTTTTTAATTCACCCTGTGATCTGATTAATCCTAAATTAAAAATGAGCTAAGATTAAAAGAACTACATTGTCAACAAACCTGCAGGGTGTTTTTCCATGTTGTCTACTTTTACCTTCAGTAACTGGATTTGCAACTGCATTGGGTTCAACTTTGAATTCACCAACTGATATGCTGATGCTGATATCCCTTGGCATGTTGATTTAATTTAATAAATCCATATGAAATACTAAATGTTTTATTGCACACTAGCCAAAACGCTTTCGAGTCATCACATTCTTAGCCCACTTAGAAATGGTGTGACCATTAATATCCTTTTTATTTAACCGCTTGTTTACAAACCTACATTTTCTCATTTTAAACTCATTGTGCCTATGCAATGCAGTGTTTATAAAATAAACGAAACTCACACAATAAACATTTTAATTTACCATGAATAAACAAACCGTTTTTAAATGAGATTTGACCAACTAAAATAATGCATATCACAGCAATCAAATCTTTATAGTGCATGTGCATTTAACGAACAGATACTGAGATCCCACTCCTGTCCTAAATGAGCGCCAAGTTTAAATAAAAAATTTGTATTGGTCGATTGGGATCATATAACCACATAATATTTTTTTAACCTTCTGTTTATTGAATCTGTTCATTAAACGTGCTATATTAAAGTTTCATATAACATTAGCAAAGGAGGGAGAAAATCTGGCTATAACTCTGTTTCTTCACTTATGCATCGTCTTGTTGGCGCCGGTGGCGACATATGTTATGTATAGTTATACTATACAATTACGTTACGGTTATTTAATTTCCAATTAAATTATTTGTCAATCTTATAAAGGGATCGTTTATTTTCTTTTTCAGGCGAAAATGATAATTTATTTTTTGTGGAATAAAAAATTATGTTGTATTTCTGGCGAGAGTGGAAAAACAGTTGAAAAAAGCGACTTTAGCGAGCAAAATTTATAATTAGGGAGTTTTAGCGAGTTTACAATGTTTTAGTATACTAATTGCTAAAAAAGCAACTATTTGTGGCGCCTGTAATTATTAAAGTTAGAAGTAGTCTCTTTAAGTGGCCAGTTTGCATACAGTGCCTCGTAAACGCAGTATTCAAATCACAAATAACAGCTCCATAGGCCGTTTTAAGGTCTATTGTTTTAGATCTAGTTTCTTTGATATGGGAATTAGTGTAAACTACATCAATTAAGTAAGTTAGTGAAGTTGCAGTCGCCCTAGTCAGCTTGTTAACATTTTGTGTTAAGTTGAACCCATCTAATGATGACTTTAATTTAGCACTGTTACATTTACCGCCCGCAATTTACGCGCTATTTCTACATGTTAGGCATGGCTCTAATGCCATTGTTATAACATCTACAGATCACGTTTTTACCAGGTGATGCAATCGCTGTCTAAGTCAATTTGCATGCACAATTTAGGTAAAAATCAAATTACTTACTTGATGTGTATCTCGGAAATTCATCTCAAGGTTCACCTCATGGTTAAGGGTTGTCATTATGCCATGTTGAACATCAAATTGTTATCCGTCACTGAATTTCTATTGCATCTCGTAGGGATTTGAAAGGAAATAGGTAGCGGGTACGATAATGGGAGACAAAGGAAAACTACATACCTGTTTTTCTTTAAAAACTACACCCTGCATTTAGATACTTGTTGCTTAGTCCATGTCTCGTGGCTTAACGTTGCTTCCTCCACTCGCACTCATCCGCATTCTTTCTGCGCAGACTCGACTGTCAGCAATGGCGGAAGTTAATGTATCATTTCCAAAATACGCGGCAATTAACCTACAAGATATTTCTAAACCTAAGACATGATACATGACCAGTTTGGCATGTAACAACTGTTTGAATTATTTCTGCACAGTGTTATGCTTTATTTTGTAAAACTTTGTGGAAAATTCCCCGCAGATTATCAGAATACCGCGATGCCATGAAATCCGTGCTTTGTTGGTGTCCGCACAGTTGTAAATGTCGTTGACTTATCTATGCGGTCGCAAGCATGTTACAAAGGTTTGTACATGGGAATCAGTTCAGTTTTCATCAATGCAAGCAGATGTGCGTCAACCTCGGTTGGAGAGGATAGATGTTTTCTGTGAGGAATGCAGCATAGCTCTAAACCATTACCGTACAAAGTTTCGTAAAGTTAACATTACTGTACCGATTTCCATAGAGTGAATACTACCTTACTGCCTGATGTGAGTGCTTCGTTTTAGTTCCTGTCCTTTACCTCATCCGTATCATGTTACGTCCGAAAATCGGTCGTAAACATTCCCAATTTTAGTTTTAATTTGAAAGTGATTTCGTGCCAATAATTTAAAAAGACTTGTGTGCTTATTTCCGTCACTTCAGACAGTGCGTTTGCGCGAGATTGCGTCGACGCGGAGTGTGGAAGAAAGTGGGTAATTTCCGACACGTCGGGGACTAGCGAGCTAGACGTCGACGATTATGGTTATCTTGTGCCGTTTTCTTGTCTTCTTTTTTCAGCTGTGTAGGTTTCCTGCCTTCTACCTAATTATCGTCCCTCACCCTATTCCTGTGTTCCGCTACAAGGAAGAGAAAGAAGACAAATTAAATTTGGATTCGACAAGGGGGCCCAACGAATACCCACGCCCGAACTGCTTTGCGAAGCCCAGCTACCGCCATAATAGCATAATGCTGTGAGAAGTCCTACAGTTTACGTGAATACCTTTTGGTTTTCTTTATAATTAATATAACCCTTTTTATTATGTGACATAATTTGAACATTTATATGACGTAATACCTTATTTGCGCGTCATTTGGCAAATATTAATTTGTGCTGCCAACTGACGTAGTGGCTTGCGTACCGTACCGTCGGGGGTATAATCGTATCATCCAGCTTGGCATCGCCAGCAAGAACACCTGCAGAAACAGCTACCAACCACAACAAGGCCAACAGAGAGGAACCAACCTCTTGAGGACGACGACCGTGCTCAATAAAAAAGACTGGATAAGTGTTTTCAATATATTTATTTAACCGGGGTTTTATAGGGAGGAAGCGGTTGTATGTTATAACAGGTTTTTGTTTAAATCACCCATATACTAAATGTTCCCACTTCATGTAGACATATATAGTCAAAACCAGTTAAGCTGACTGATGATGCATCTTGTTAAAGCATATGCATCAATGCAATCAGAACGTATTTCTAGCATTCGGATTAGTTCAGTTGTTTATACAAAATGGCGCATGAAGTTTATATTGTGACAAATGAGCTGAGATGTCCCAAGGCTTTTATAAATGATCTTTTAATTTTTACGAATTATAAGAAATGTTTGTTGGATGTGCAGTTGACAATGGCGTTAGCATAAATATAAAATACATTTTTTTTTTATAAAAATTAAACCAAAAAATTTAAGGTAAATTGGAAGTTTGGAACGGAAATAGACCAATATTTTATTTAGATGAATTGTGTTTAAATGAAGATATTAATAATATAATATGGAAATTCAGGAATGTAGATAAAATCTTGGTATAGAAATGTACAACAGAACTGGATATTTTGGTTAGGAGCATGGTGTCGCAAATATTGTTGGTTTTTGAAAACAAAGTGAATTTTCAAGATATTATATTGACATTAAGTATAAAGACGCTTGTGTTCTAACTGATTCGATAATGTCTGAAGACTAATGATTACTGTTGGAATTGAGACTGTTATTCACACGATTATCAGGGAAATTGTAGTTTCAGGATTTTATATTTTTCCTGTTTTAAATGGTTAACAAGTATGGTTGTACATATAAAAGTGTATTTGTAAATATTTAATTTGTATTTAATCAAATTTAGTATTAAACAAACAAAACGGTATTGTATTATTTTATTGTGCTATTGCTCTACTACATGAAGGTAGGTAAAAGTCTTCTTAAGCTAGTTAATTTAAAATCATATATGCCGGCAGGAGCAAGCTCTTTTTGGAGTGTTTTGCAGTTACATGCAATCCTAAAAATATAAAAATCAGTTACTATTTACGATTAATTTTTGTATTACTTTTCGAGTGCATCTCATAAATTTTACGTTTAATTGCATCTGTATTTACCTTTTACAATGTGTAAGAAATCCTTTTAGTTTTGAAAAACTTATATATTTGCAATTTGAGCTAAATGTAAAAACGTAAATACAACAAAAAAGCAAAAACTACGTGAAAAGACAACAAAAAGTGACAGGAAACTAAAATTATTTATAGGTTATAATAATACATAAATATTAGTTATAACAGACATACGTTTTGATGCTGCCATACTGTAATGTAAAAGGGTAATTAAACTTTAAGTAAGTTTATTACTATTTATCCTGGTGACTATCAGCTATATACCAAAACTCTCTATTTTCTCTACTTTAATCTGATATCACTAGGTCGAGAATTTCTTCTTTTTATTCCAAGCCCAAGGTAATGTCGGATGGAAAACGGCTTTAGACAAAGAAAACTCTTAAGGGTTAAACGGCTAGTAGAGTGTTAGCTCTGGGTAGATCATGAGCATGGGTCATGGGTGAATAATTGACCAAAAATATCTTTAATAAGCGCCACCGTATTTTTTAATACAAGTGCCAACAAAATTTAACTGTGTTTGTATAAGGGGAATGCGGAAACCTTATCTTAACACCACTATCATAGCCATAAAACTTGAATTTCACTCTTTAGGACACACTTACCAAAACCTCAACCACCAGTTGTCACACAGATGTCTCAGCTTTACCTGTGAACAAACAAAAACACCACATGGACACCATTTGTGTCCTCAAAAGCATATGCCAAAAATATAATAAGTGAATTTAAACATCTGTAAAATACTAAAGGGATTCATTTTCATTACTCTCTCTTTTTACTTAAGGAGGATTTGCTCTAGTTTTCTTTTTCCTAATTTAAATGTTGAATAATAAAAACGTCTTTCAAAAAAAAAAAAGAATTCTATTTATATAGAAGTTTGATTATATACATGTGACTGCAATATATATGATTACGTTCTTGTCATATTTTTTCATAAAAAGAATTTTAGTGAAGTTTAACATTCAAAATAAATATATATAAATGGATCATTTTTATAAGATTTAGTTTAAGCAAACATGTAATATATTATTAGTTCATAACACATGATTTTATTTTTACCATAATCATTGAAGTACTTCATTGACCATTTACAACAAAGATTGATCATCAAAAAACAGCGATCATAAAATGCAAATACTCAAATTTAACTGTAATCTACCAAAAAAACACGCGAATTTCGACACCAATAAAAGAGCTTTTACATGACGTGCATGTCTTTAAACAAAATGTAAAATTAAACCAAGACTGCGTCTGGCGTCTAAATTAGAAAACAGCATCTATATTATTTTTTATCTGACATAAGTTGTCATTCTAAATATCTTAAAACACATTGAATGCGTGTACAAATAACTGACAAACTAGATATTTATTCGTTGTGTTACTAATTTTAAAAACTACTTTATATTTTTGTTACTCTAATAATCAACGAGGAAATTTCATAATAATTTACTATAGTTTCAAACACTCACGTGCATCCAAATGAATTGCAGGTGCAAAATCTTGACATCAGCTGTTGTATTTTTCCAGCGTATTAATCATCAGTAAGTTTGAAGTATCAAGATTCTTTGTAGAATAAACCATTGCTATACTGCGTAGTTAAATAGATAGAACGAAACCATAACTGCTTGCTTTAAATTACTGCGACGAAAATTTATTATAATTTAACATTGAAAATTGTTGTTGTAGATATGTCCATAAGATATTGCACTAAGGTGAGAAAGTATTAGTATAATTTATTGTATTAATATATACCAACTGTCTTAAATGATGTATTATAATCGTTCCATGTTCTCAATTAATTTTCTTCTTGACTCTATTAGACGCCTCGTGTTTTAGTCGGGCCATCTTGACTTTATCTCTAGTCTACAAAAAGCGACTTGCACTCTTGGATGTTGGAAATAAAAGTGCCGATTATTAACTTGACAGCGCTTGGTAACAAGCTTCAGAATATATATCTTCTAGAATCTACGTGTTATTACGAACATTATACTTTAATTTTTATTGGCTGATGATTTACAAATTAAATGCTTTAAAATATATCTGTTTTATTATTAATTTATTAGGCTAGGCGTAACTAGAAAAAAAATACGTTACACAGCCTCTTCCCAAGAGAAAAAATTCGAGGTATGGGAGAATTTTTTCTAAAAAAAATTTTACGACTGAAACTTCAAAATTACTCTTATTAACTGTATAAACCTCTTACAACTCACAACAAGACAGCACAAACTTTAACTATAACTAATGATGAGTTTAACAAAAAAATCAGAATCATTCACTAATTGACATGGGGGAATATTAATGCATGGGATTGAGTGATTAGTAACTACGCGTACTACACGCCTATAAAGGGACAAATTCGGGAAGTCATAATCGGTATTTACGTCAATCAGTTAAGAATATTTAGGGAAATCTAACACTCAGTGGATGCATGTCATCTATAGTTACAAACGCAACAACCATATCAAAGTAAAAAAAATTTTACCTGAAGCGAAAAATATTTTTCTATAAATTAGAACTGTAATAAACAAAATCGAATGTATAACAAAATTACTATTAAACAAAAATCTGTACAACAAATACTCTTCTCTAATTTACTATATCTGTCTTAAGGATTTATGCACATAACTTTCCAAATGCTAATTACATTTAAACTAATTGATGAATTTAATAAGTACCAAAAGCTGTTATTTACGAAGTCCATTCACGAAACAAATCTTTAATACTCGAGAAACAGACAAAGTATTAACAATACTTATTCATCAACAAGATACCTTTGATCTTTGAGTGAGCACCTCACAACATTATCTGTACGACTACTATGCTACAGACTCAACTATATCTTTCAAAAATTCTACAACATCAGTGATTCATCACCAAAGAACTCCAAAACCGCTAATATATCATACTTTGAGCCTACTGGGAGACATCCACCAGCAACTCACAAAAAAAACTCTTCATGAACTCTCTTAGCTCATGTACACTCTCAATAAAAATAAGCACATCAGACCTAGTCTCAAACTACTAAACCAAAACTCAAGCATTCCTTTAATGCTTAACACTCTATCACACTCTAACTATATACTCAACACTTTACTAAACACTCTCTCTACTCACCATCATATACTTCATTACTGAATACGTATTTCTTTACTGAATACACATTCATCTCTACATACCTGCAACATCTCTAAGCGCATGCTGCACTCTCTAACACCTCAAAAAAACATATCATCATTCAAAATCCATAAACACATCCTTGTCGTCATCAAAAATTATCATTTAACACATCCTTGTCGTCATCAAAAATTATCATTTAACACATGCAACATCTAAATCAACAAACATATTAAGCTCTATTACTACTAAAACAAAAATTACTTTAAACAAATAAAAAAAAATTCACTAACTGTAATCTTGTCCTACTTAAGAGTTTAGAACATGGACCAAAAAGAATTACAACTGACATCAACTATAATTAGAAGTACTTAAGGATCAGAAACATTTTTAACATCTTCATTTTCACCTTCATCTGTCGCAGAATATGGCTTTAAGTCTTTGACATGCCATCGACCCGCCTTAGAACCATCTATGTTACTCAACTCATAAACTAAATTAGAAATCTTTCTCATAACCACACATAAAACAAACTTTGGTGCTAGTTTAGCAGTAAATTTATCGCCTGCACTTGATAAAACCTTGTTTACTCTCCACACCTTATCACCAACTTCAAAGCACACATTTCTTCTTCTCCAGTTGTATTGGCGACTTGCTCGCTCATAAGCTGAATGTAAATTACCATGCACCTCTTTAAAGATATCGAAGAGCCCTTGTCGATCCGAGACATATAATGGTCGGCTACCTGGGATAAATTCAATATCGTCTTTGGGTATATAACCACCACTGTAGAATCTTCCGCTTACTGGAACACTACGACCAAAAAGTAAAAAATTAGGGGTGTAACCTGTAGAGTGATGTTTTGAAGAATTAATAGCATATTGAATTTGAGGTAGTTCTGAATCCCATGAATCGTGTGTATCGACATACGAACGAATAGCAGTACCCACAGTTTTGTTAATCCTCTCCACAAAATTACACTGCGGAGAATAAACTGTATTATACCATATTTTCTGAATATCGTATTTATTACAAAGGGTTTTAAAGATTCTACCTGACAATTGAGGTCCATTGTCACATATAACAATTGTGGGACGCCAAATACTAGAAAACTTTTCTTCCATAAAACGTTGTATGCTGTGAGCTTTTGCACTGTAGAGGATGTAACAATGTATATTTAGTGAACCAATCACCCACTACTAATAACCATTTATGTCCAAGTTTCGAGCGTGGAAACGGACCCATCAAATCTAGTGCTATTGTCTGAAAGGGAAACTTTACTTCTTTCTCTTTACCCATTAAACCAAGGGGACCAACATTCGATGACTTTTGAGCGCCACATGTTAAACACTTCTTACAAAATCGGAGTACATCTATATTCATTTTAGGCCAATAATAACGTTCCTGTATTCTCGAATTAGTCTTAGCAAAACCAAAGTGCCCTGCAACTGAAGGAACATGATAAGAGCGAATGATTTCCTCTCGTTGTGCTATTGGTACCAAATATTTCCATTCATTTAAATTTGAAGATACGGGAAGATTGGAGGGAAGAAATTTAAATACAAAATTATTTTCTACCTTCCATTGAGGGTAACTTTCTGGAGAAGACAAAATTTTATTCCTTAATGAAACGTACCACGGGTCTAACTTCTCTAAATTAACTTCAATTAAGTCGACACTAGGATTGTCCGGAGGGGTTGCACGACTAAGACAATCGGGCACAACATTAAATTTACCTTTCCTATGAACCAGATCGAACGTATGTTGTTTCAAACGTACTGCCCACCTGGCCAATTTACCAGTCGGATTTTGAATATTATTTAACCACAACAAAGAAAAGTGATCTGTCACTACAGTAAAGCGGGTACCTTCAACCCATGGTCTAAATTTCTCAATCGCAAAGATTACTGCTAGACATTCTCTTTCAGTAACCGAATAATTCCTTTCAGCTCGATTTAGCGTTTTACTCGCATACGAAATCACATGTTCAATATCATCAATTTTCTGAATCAAAACAGCTCCTAATCCGGTGTCACTGGCATCACATTCGATAATGAATGGAAGCGAATAATCCGGCTGCGATAATAACGGAGCAGAAACTAGAGCTTGTTTAATCTGTATAAACGACGCTTCAGCCTCAGGATTCCAAATAACTCCTTGTCCTTTCTTTTCCTCTTAATAAGATCATTGATAGACGACACTAACGAAGAGAAGTTTCGGATGAACCGACGGTACCAACTGCACATACCCAAAAATCGTTTAACTTCTGTCGTAGTCTTCGGACGTGAAAGTTTACCATAGCTGAGATCTTATCAGGATCAGCACGAAGAGAGTTAGAGCCAACTATGTGACCAAGGAACTTTAAAGATTTTTGAAAACTCACATTTCTTCAAATTAATCGTCAAATTTGCTTCCTTGAGACGTTCTCTAACATCTGCAAGAAGTTCTAAGTGTTCTTCAAATGTAGAAGACACTAGTATCACATCGTCAAGATAACAAAAAACATGAGGTTCATAACGTGGTCCAAATATAGCATCTACAAGCCTTTGTTGGGTTTGAGCTGCATTTCGAAGTCCAAAAGGTACACAAGTGAAACGATATTGACCTCTAGAAACAATGCTGAAAGCAGTTTTGTCTTTAGAACTTTCCGAAAGAGGGATTTGCCAAAAACTTTTTCTCATGTCTAAACTAGAAATATAGTTAGCACCCGTAATAAATTAAGAATCCTGTCTATGTTTGCCATAGGGTAACTGTCATGCTTAGTGACATCATTTAACATTCGTCCATCGAAGCAAAATCTATACTCGTCACTGGACTTCTTTTTAACCAATAATACTGGAGAACAATACGGACTAACGCAAGGTTCTACCACTCTTAACTTTAACATATCATCTAGTTCTCTATTCAGTATTTCGTTCATATATGGCGACATAACGTACGGCTTCCTACGAACTGGCTTGGAGTCGCCTGTATCAATGAACATTTCGATTTTATTAGTACGGCCCAATCTATTCTCACTACTTATTTCATTATACGTATCTATAACTGCTTGAGCTTGCTTTAGATGCTCAGTCGACAATTCTTCTAAACTAAACAAACTATCTTTATACTTTAAAGGCAAGGACGACTGTCCAACATAAGAAATATGATTTCCCATATCATCGCCAATATACCAAGAATTGTTTTTAAAGTTAGTAACTATACCAAATAATTTAGCAAAATCAGTCCCAAAGATGAAGGCATGAGGCAAAGAAGGTACAACTAACGCGTTCAAAATATGACATTCCGATCCGATACGGATAGGTAAATCAACTGAACCTTCTACCAATTTTAACGAACCATCTGTAGTCGATACTCCTTTCTTTTCAGATGTAAAAACATTCAACTTCATTTTTTCAATCACTGGAACGGCGAGGGAACCTATTATCGATGTAGTACATCCAGAATCAAATAAACCTGTAATATCCATGTCGAATAACTTTACCATCACATATGGGCGATTATCATAAGGCTTTTTCTCAAACAATGCATTAGCTTTAGGTGGAACTCTACTCCTGCAAAAATTTCTAACTACCTGAAGCCATCGCGACCACTCCTCTTTACAACATAGATCTTCTCGAACACACAACATAACTGTAGCCTCTTGTCTAAACCCAGGGGAATCGTTATTCAACTTCTGTTCTTCTACTCGTTGAGTTGGACATGACGGACAAGTGATACTAGTCACTCCTTTACGACCACAACCATAACAAAATAATCTCTTGAAAGATCTACAGACACTGAAGGTATGTCCATAACGTGAACAATTCCAACATATCAATTTATGCTTAATAAATGAGTTACCTACTCCACTCTTTTCTGTCATTGGGGTAGCAGAATTAAGAACTTGAACTGGGGAATGTGAAGACGTAGGGGTATAAACACGACTTGAAGCATTCTGAAATGAACTAGGGGTTTTGTTTCTAAAACGTGGATTAAAATAATTAATAGGCTGCTTGTGACTATATGATGCAGCTGAAACAGACTTATGTTTACTTAAAGAAGCTTCTTCTAACTTCCTACACAATTTAACTAACGTACTAATATTCTCTATCTCTGTAAGAGCAAGATGCTGAATGAAATATGGCAATAAATTTTTCTTGACTATTCTAACTTTAGTGTGTTCTGCAGGAATAATAGGTAATCGGTTAAATAAACTTTCCATATTAGCAATGAACAATACAACTGATTCACCGTTCCTCTGTAATCTATTTTTGATTTTTTCCCAAATATCGTCTTCAGGATGTGCTGGCAAGAAATCTTCCTTTAGTCTACTAACCAACGAACTCCAATCTGTTAATGAACCACGAACGCAACGATACCATACCAAGGCATCACCGGTAAACAGTTCAACTGCAGAATTAAACAATTCCATCTCAGATACCTTTCGAGACTGTGCAATGTCACTAATGTTTTCTAAAAATTGATATAAGAGAGATGGGTTTCCTGAATATTTTATCGACCAAGATCCAATAGGGACTGACTGTGTGACATATGTAACCGTTGGAATGGGCACATTAGATGCAATACTAATCTTTAAAAGACGTACTTCTTTCCTATCCATCCTTTTTAGCGCAGAGTAGTTATATACTGACAAAGACAATGCAATTTACATTATCATTTCTAATAATGTACCGTGGTGAGTCATAGGTCAGCTTAAATGGTTTTGACTATAAAAGCGCTAGTTCAAGTTCGTCCAAACAAGAGAGTTTACTACTAGGTGATCTGTATGTAATTCCTACAGTATGTAATTCCTTTATTAATTTTTATGCGATTCCATAGCTGCTCCAACGTGGGTTATTCTATGTAATTCATTGATAACACTGTATAAAACACACTGCAACTAATATACTAACATACACTACCACCTCTAGTTTGTCGATCTGCTCATACAAGATTGTATCCTGGAATTTGAACTAGCATAGATGTAAAATTACTGAGCAACCTTGTTTCCGTAATTCCTATGAAATCGTAATCATGCGCAAATATAAACACAATAAAGTCATCCAAACATGAAATTAGTGATCTAATATTAATAAGACAGGTATGCAAGAATTGTACTAGTTTTTTCTCGTTTTTGAAGAGCATAGTTATCACCTATTTTACATGCAGAGTATAAATGTTATAGTGATATTCAATCTTAGCAGCTCCTTTTTTTATTGCTTGTATATAGCACTGCCATTAGGTATCTATAACCAAACGTTTGTTGTCTGTATTAATCGTGATTTTGCCAGCAAACAGTTTGAACATTTTTGAGTTACCGATGTACCTTTTTGTAATTGTTTCCCAGAACATAATGAGCAACTAATTTCAAACTTACAATCTTCTGCTGTGTGATTAAATTTCGAATACTTGTAGTACTGGATTACATTAACATGATGGTAAATATTTTTCATTGACCAGCCTACTGCAGCTTTTCCTTTATTGATGAAAGTCGTAGATTTCTGGGTTTGGTCTATCTCGAGTATGATAATTGAAGTTTGGAACTTATTGTTTCCGACTTTTAGAAGTTTTAGATGAAAATTATGATATTAATGTTTAACTTATTTTGCTTAATTTTTTTTCATAAATATTACTAGTATCTACATCAATATCTTCACTGCTGATGAAAACTGTTCTTATTTTAGATTTTTTGGGATTGGGCTTTTCTATACTGTACTTATTTTCTAACTTCTCTATAATTGTGGCTTGAATAGGTTGTGGTCAAATTGACTTTAACGTCGAAGTTCTATACTACCCTTAGAGTATCACCTTTTTAATTGCATATTGGTTTAAATTAAACAATATATTATTTGATAAAATTTTAAGACTTGAATTGCAAATAAATTTCTATACGAATTAAAGAAAAATGTACAGTTTGCAATTTAATTTTAATTATTTTCGACACTCACTCTAATCAGTTTCGTTTAACAAAAAACAAGTTTTAATGCTGGGTTTTTTATATATTCCAACCAATGATTAAACTGTGTTTGTTTTATATCTGAAAAAAGTTTAAATTGAACAAAACATAAGTATGTGTGCCAAGTATGTACAAATACAAAACGATGTTCAAAATTGGAATTTATTTAATATATTTAAAGAATTATTGACATTCTCGAAATTTCAGTATTCTTAAAGTTCATATAGAGCTGCTAAAGGTAGAAACAGAATTTAACTTACACATGCAAAAATTTATATAAGTATAAAATAAAAAATGAGCTCACTTTTTCCTTAATCGTACATACATTTTATTGATAAATTTAATTTGTTTTCAATCTAACAATCAGACAAAATTTATAATACAATTCAGTTGTGATAATGCAATATTAAAATTTACCTGACCTTTAATAATGATTAAAAGAAAACTGATAGTCAGATATAATATAACAAGAGCTTGATAAATAGTCGACTATTTTTATTGTTTTGTAAATCAATTTGTCGAGACAATACATTAGAGGTGAAGCACAGAATGAATTAATCTTAGATGGACTCACTTGTAATTGAAGCACCCTGTATATACCCTATTCACGATAAATATGGGATGACGTCGTAAACAGTAATAAAGTGTTGGTAATTGTATAATGTGAACGTAACTATGAACACAGCTTTAATGATATTACGAATTAGTATGTTACAGTTGGCAGCTTCGTGCGGTATTGTAACATTTTCTGTTTCTGTATCCTTAGACGCAAAATTTGCGTACAGTGAAATTTTAAAACACTGCTTTTATTACTTCAAAAATCTTACTTATCCATCTAGAGTTGCATTGCTACCACAATTCACTATCCTATAGCAAGAAGGTATTTTAGAAATAACCTTACAATTTAAAATATTCAAACTTTTAATAATTATTTAATAATAAACAAAAACTATACAAGTCTAACTATTAAATAGGCATAAAATAAGTCAACCAAGACAACACAGCATTTATTTATATTGTGACGTCATCCCATATTTATCGTGATTAGGGTATAATCTTAATTTCATGTAGAATAGTGTTTAAAAACATGACTTGCAATTACATCCTTATTTTTATTCAAATCATAATCTGAAAACCACAAAGATAATCATTTTATTTCTGGTAAACTTTTGATATATTCACTTCCATGTCTACCAGATTTGTTGTCTCTAACCTCTGACTTTGTTTCTTTACTCTGCTGTGTGTTCTTTGACATCACAACTAGCACTGGTTCTAATATAATAGCACTGCATAGGATTTAGTTGGCTTATTATCAGCAACGCCTACTTGACTGAGCAGCATTGTTTAGAAGTCATCTTCATAAATTCAGTCATAAAAGTTGCAAACAATGAATTCGTATATTTTAACGTTTCGTGAAATTTTTTTTGTAGTATTGTTTCTAGTTCATTATTTTTGCAATTTGCGTGTGGAATACATTTTATACAATAGAACAACAGGAATCTAGAGTTTAGCTCTAGGCAGCGTATTTAAGATGATGTGAATCCGTTACAGTATCATATACAGATTTTTGACAATTTTGTTACTCTTTATATAGAATCTAATTCCAAATACAAAATTTATTCTTTGTTATTTAATGCAAATTACAATGTTTAAATTACTAGCAGATAAGTCTAGATAACCAGTTCTTTTATACCGTATGCATGTACATTATCACTATGGATTTAATTTAATAATTTCTACTTTTACACCATAAATTATCCACATTATCACTTCTATTGAACAGAAGTCATTCGGTATTGCAGATTTAAGTTGAAAAACATTTAATATTTATAGAGTTTAAGAATCAGAATTTTAATTCACACTTATTCCAATTTTATTTACTCTCATCTCTTAGGATAACTTGCCTGTTGCAGAGATTTAATTACGAATAAACCAGCTGTTGTTGTAGCTTTAAAAATCAATATCTTATTTCCATAAATAATAATAAACCTAGTAATAGAAATTGTCATGTTTGGTAATAAAATATTGTCACAGGTTTAGAGAAAGAAGTTTTATTAAAAGTTTGAGCATAGGGAATTGCATGTGCTTAAATGCCTTAGAAAAGTCTGTAAAAGCACTTTTCTAACGCCTGTATATTATTAACAAAAATCTGTTTATACCCATGCTAGTATGGTGCCCTTGAATGAAATAAAGGATCCAGTTCCCAGTAATATTATACTCTAGGCATCCCCACAATGTACATATGCAAAAAACTCAAAAAGATGTTTTAGGTTTTTTCCAGTGTCATTGATTTCCACAAGAAAATTTCTAACTTAATCATTTTTGGTTTTGATAAAAATATTTTGTAGAATTTAAATTTGTTTGTCCAACTACTAACTCAACAGGTCACCAGAAAGTAAAGTACGGAAAAGTGCGAGTGATATATTTTCAGGAGTTGATATATTTAACGCTTCATTGCCTGTAGACGAAAATCTTTCGTTTTGACCAGTTCATCTTTCCAATCAATGTTTAGATTATCATTTGTATTTAATACTCGTACATCTTTATTATTACTGTTTATACAATCTTTGCTAAATTTGACTTGGCTTGTAACACATTTTCTACTTCAATTCTGATCCAGAAATGACCCCTAACCACTCGTCATTAGATTCTGATGGTCGATTTTCAATATCACTGATTTTCTAATAACTATCCTAATGTATTTTTAACAATTCATTAAATTACTATATTTTGGTTCGGCAGTATTTTTTTCCATATTAATCAAGTTATCAGTAACTTTAAAAAATTTTATCCACATGCACTTTTGTTATATAAATATTTTTAGTTGAATGCCTATAACATTAGCCTTCCTAATATGCTAGGCTGTCTAAATTACAGGTTTTGAAAGGTTTATTATGAATCAAATGCTTAAATGCCTTGGAAGCACATGAATAATATGTCGCTGGGCACTTATAAACATTATGGACATTGAATGTGTTAAACAAATCGGTGTGCAACCTAATATTAAAAACGTAATAATTTACATTGAATTTTGTTTTGTAAAATGTTACTATGACTTTAGCACAATCTTAATAGAATGATAAAACACATTTCTACACATGGATGTACTTGATGTGAGCTGCTTACTGTCAAAACTTGTTGAAATACAAATTTTGTCATAATAAATGAATAAATATTTGCTCTTTTTTGTTATTACAAATAGCATTATTATTAATTCATAAGCTTTAACGCCTGTTAACAGTTATTTATATTTTGCAGAAATTTTTATACTTTGTGTTGAAGAGCAGTGATGTTTTAGAAGTGTTGGTGCCGATTCTGTATCATTTGAATGATTCACGAGCTGATCAATGTAAGTATTCTATTTGAATTTGATCAATACTTGATTAGATTTACTTTACAACAATGTGCCCGATATTTTATTTCGGTTTTTATATTCTTACTTGATACATTGTTTTTGTTGTATTAAATTTGTACAAACATTATTTGATTTTTAAAACTGCTCAATTGTTGCAGCTCGAGTGGGGCTTATGCATATTGCAGTTTTCATACTTCTTCTTTTATCGGGTGAGCGCAACTTTGGTGTACGTTTGAACAAACCTTATACTGCTACCATTCCAATGGACATTCCTGTTTTTACTGGTACTCATGCAGATTTTTTGATAATAGTTTTTCATAAAATTATTACAACTGGTCATCAACGTTTACAACCCTTATTTGATTGTTTACTTACAATTTTAGTTAATGGTAAGATATTACTTTAGTAACATATATTATGAAATGCAAGAAGGTATTTTTTGTATACCACATATGTATAAAAAAAATATGAAATATATTGGTATTTGTAAACCTCTAAGCTGATTGAAAATCAAACATATATTGACTTTTTAATTCTAGTGGAATTTCTAGCAACTGTTTCAGTGTAATCACCTGTTACATTTCTTTTTGGATCCTTCATTAAATTCTACATAGGTGAGGTATAATGTTATCTATAGCTACATGTTCTTATCTCATTATTAGCAAATTTAGTTAAATACTGCGGTTTTCAGTAAGTATTTTCGTTTTCTTATCTAAAACTAAGGCTATTACTGTGCGACAAAAAAAACTTTACTCTTCAACATGTAATCCACCAAGCTTGTTAAGGCCTCTGCACATTATAAATTTAATAGTGAGCTACGTACTAGTCTGGGCACACTCTATCTATGTTGATTGACCAAAGGGGAGCTCAGTAATAGCAATTAATAAAGCTGGTCGTGATTAGCACTAAGGTGACTGTCCATTTAAAGCCCTTGTGCCAGTTTAACGGCTTCACTAATATTGTAAAACCACCCTCCATTTGCCTTTTTCTAATTACACGTCTTCTTTACCTTCACGTTTAAACAGGTGAGTTAGAGTTGTGATTATTACTACATATAGTAAGTTTCTTCCTATATTTATTTTTGTGCCAATTTTATTTTAGTAATGCGACCTGCATGCTTTAGGCTCGAACGTAGATTTTTGGTTACTTTGTCTGGGTAACAAAATAAAATTGTGTTTGTGATTTTTGAGGTACAGTCGACTCTCGTTAATTCAAACTCGAGGGACTTTTAAAATATTACGAATTATCGAGTGTTTGAAATATCAAATGGTTCGAAATTTGTGAGAGAAAATAAATAAAACTTCAATTATTAAGTGTTGATCAATTATTATTTATTAACTGCTATTCTATAACAATGACAAAAGTTTAGAGGTACATTCTGTACATACATGTATTCATAATGTGAATTAATTAGTCTTTCGAAGAACTTTGTTATACTGGTTTGCTTCAAAGCACGTTGCTGCTGCTCAGACTGCTCAATAATTTTTTAAGAGAAAAAGTGCCTGAAATGTTTTTCATCACTTTCGTTTTGTAGACAGAAGGTTTGTAAGGTATCGAATGAGGATCTTGCTTCTAACTGACACCTCTGCCAAAGGTTCTGATGTATCGTCCTCATTTTCATCGTTACTTTTGCATTTATCTGTCGCAGATAAAATTTCGCCATCGGTTAGTGAACCTGAGACAGCAACATCTTCATCCACTTGAACAAAGTCAGAAAAACTCACACCGCTGATGTCAACTAATGGTTCTATTGCTGGTTCTTCATCATCCATAAGTATTGGAAGATTTTCCTGATCTTCTTTTGAGAAACCGGATTTTTGAAGCAGTTGAGAATCGTTAGGGGTGTTACAGCTCCATGCCTTGTCAATCAGTAAAATAGCTGTCAGAACCGTGATTGCAGTTAGCTGCTTGTCGGAGATTCTAAAACGAGCTTAACAATTTCTTTCTAACGCCTGTATATTATTAACAAAAATCTGTTTATACCCATGCTAGTATGGTGCCCTTGAATGAAATAAAGGATCCAGTTCCCAGTAATATTATACTCTAGGCATCCCCACAATGTACATATGCAAAAAACTCAAAAAGATGTTTTAGGTTTTTTCCAGTGTCATTGATTTCCACAAGAAAATTTCTAACTTAATCATTTTTGGTTTTGATAAAAATATTTTGTAGAATTTAAATTTGTTTGTCCAACTACTAACTCAACAGGTCACCAGAAAGTAAAGTACGGAAAAGTGCGAGTGATATATTTTCAGGAGTTGATATGTTTAACGCTTCATTGCCTGTAGACGAAAATCTTTCGTTTTGACCAGTTCATCTTTCCAATCAATGTTTAGATTATCATTTGTATTTAATACTCGTACATCTTTATTATTACTGTTTATACAATCTTTGCTAAATTTGACTTGGCTTGTAACACATTTTCTACTTCAATTCTGATCCAGAAATGACCCCTAACCACTCGTCATTAGATTCTGATGGTCGATTTTCAATATCACTGATTTTCTAATAACTATCCTAATGTATTTTTAACAATTCATTAAATTACTATATTTTGGTTCGGCAGTATTTTTTTCCATATTAATCAAGTTATCAGTAACTTTAAAAAATTTTATCCACATGCACTTTTGTTATATAAATATTTTTAGTTGAAAGCCTATAACATTAGCCTTCCTAATATGCTAGGCTGTCTAAATTACAGGTTTTGAAAGGTTTATTATGAATCAAATGCTTAAATGCCTTGGAAGCACATGAATAATATGTCGCTGGGCACTTATAAACATTATGGACATTGAATGTGTTAAACAAATCGGTGTGCAACCTAATATTAAAAACGTAATAATTTACATTGAATTTTGTTTTGTAAAATGTTACTATGACTTTAGCACAATCTTAATAGAATGATAAAACACATTTCTACACATGGATGTACTTGATGTGAGCTGCTTACTGTCAAAACTTGTTGAAATACAAATTTTGTCATAATAAATGAATAAATATTTGCTCTTTTTTGTTATTACAAATAGCATTATTATTAATTCATAAGCTTTAACGCCTGTTAACAGTTATTTATATTTTGCAGAAATTTTTATACTTTGTGTTGAAGAGCAGTGATGTTTTAGAAGTGTTGGTGCCGATTCTGTATCATTTGAATGATTCACGAGCTGATCAATGTAAGTATTCTATTTGAATTTGATCAATACTTGATTAGATTTACTTTACAACAATGTGCCCGATATTTTATTTCGATTTTTATATTCTTACTTGATACATTGTTTTTGTTGTATTAAATTTGTACAAACATTATTTGATTTTTAAAACTGCTCAATTGTTGCAGCTCGAGTGGGGCTTATGCATATTGCAGTTTTCATACTTCTTCTTTATCGGGTGAGCGCTAACTTTGGTGTACGTTTGAACAAACCTTATACTGCTACCATTCCAATGGACATTCCTGTTTTACTGGTACTCATGCAGATTTTTGATAATAGTTTTTCATAAAATTATTACAACTGGTCATCAACGTTTACAACCCTTATTTGATTGTTTACTTACAATTTTAGTTAATGGTAAGATATTACTTTAGTAACATATATTATGAAATGCAAGAAGGTATTTTTGTATACCACATATGTATAAAAAATATGAAATATATTGGTATTTGTAAACCTCTAAGCTGATTGAAAATCAAACATATATTGACTTTTTAATTCTAGTGGAATTTCTAGCAACTGTTTCAGTGTAATCACCTGTTACATTTCTTTTTGGATCCTTCATTAAATTCTACATAGGTGAGGTATAATGTTATCTATAGCTACATGTTCTTATCTCATTATTAGCAAATTTAGTTAAATACTGCGGTTTTCAGTAAGTATTTTCGTTTTCTTATCTAAAACTAAGGCTATTACTGTGCGACAAAAAAAACTTTACTCTTCAACATGTAATCCACCAAGCTTGTTAAGGCCTCTGCACATTATAAATTTAATAGTGAGCTACGTACTAGTCTGGGCACACTCTATCTATGTTGATTGACCAAAGGGGAGCTCAGTAATAGCAATTAATAAAGCTGGTCGTGATTAGCACTAAGGTGACTGTCCATTTAAAGCCTTGTGCCAGTTTAACGGCTTCACTAATATTGTAAAACCACCCTCCATTTGCCTTTTCTAATTACACGCTTCTTTACCTTCACGTTTAAACAGGTGAGTTAGAGTTGTGATTATTACTACATATAGTAAGTTTCTTCCTATATTTATTTTTGTGCCAATTTTATTTTAGTAATGCGACCTGCATGCTTTAGGCTCGAACGTAGATTTTTGGTTACTTTGTCTGGGTAACAAAATAAAATTGTGTTTGTGATTTTTGAGGTACTTGCTTTATGTTAAAATTGTCACAAGATTATTTCACATAATTATTTGATATAAATTCATTCTTATCGAATTGTTGTAATAACTGAATTTCACCTGTACGTATATCATTGTTATCAGTATAGATGATTTATTAATTTTTGCAATTTAATATCCTTTATCAAGCACAATTTTAATAAATTTACGAGAAATTCTTGCTATTTTTATAAAACGTCATCCGACAACGTATTTATTCAAGCACAAGGAAAAGCTTTATTTGGCCGTTTGCATGACATTTGGGATTTCGTTAGTTCTGCAAATATAAATAATACCGAACATGTTTGAAGCTACGATGCAAAGATTTATCGAATATTGAAAATGTTCTCAAAAGGCTTTAGGTAGGAATAATAGAATTTACCGCAACCAAAGCCAATCTAAAATCCTGATTCGTTTGACATGATCCATCCAAAATACCTTGAATTAAAGGGATATTCTATTATGAAATCAATTGCCGAGGATGCTACAGCTTTCAACGATCGTCTCTCCATTGAGTGATTAAAACCCTTAGAGATGTCTATATTCATGGTACAATTGCTAGGTGATATAAATTTATTACGACGTATCAAAGTGTTGTGCATGAAAATTAAGCAAGCTCAGCGTCTTAACATATCTTTATTTCAGGTCGTATTTAAAAGGGGAAGCACTGGACCTCATTTCTGATTTAACAGTTTTAGAACCTGTTTTATATGAACAAGTGTATAAAAGACTTGTGGACTGTTATGATCCCCCCCCCCCTCAAGGAAGGATTACCAATTTTTTTTTTAACAAAATTCTTCAATATAAATTCACTGATACTCTATCACATTTCATAAATGCACATTTCACTGTTATCAACGCCTTAAAATTAGTCACTCACGTAAGATCA
The DNA here is from genome assembly GCA_036346225.1 of Platerodrilus igneus. NCBI lineage: Eukaryota > Metazoa > Arthropoda > Insecta > Coleoptera > Lycidae > Platerodrilus > Platerodrilus igneus. Next base: position 1,468,163 of record JARFIW010001008.1, read on the forward strand.
TCGGGTTTTGTAACATTAGTGCATAAATTAAGCAATCATTAGTGAATAGAAAAGCATTTATCAATTTAAGTTAGTTAAATCACAATTTTCTGTTACTGTATATTGCAGAAAGAACCATTTAAATCGTTTCTTAGAACACCCATCGCCTAACAAGACTAAAGTTGCTAGGTTGACATTCATTGACATTTTATTAAACAGAAATTTCAAAGACTTTAAGTGTTAAAGTAGAAGCAAAGAAATGTTTATTTATTTGTGACTTCCCAAACAATAGTAGGGCCAATGTATACTTCTAAAAGATTTGCATTTGCTTTTATAGAACTTGCCCATCCCAACTGAAAGTCAGTCAGCTGGTGCGTTATTTTTAATGCCGTGGTGGCGTAATTGATATGCATGTGACTACTACACGCCAAGGTCCTGAGTTTCAATCCCGACATGATCCGCTTGAAAAATGTTAGGCAAGCATTTTTCATAAAAATACGCCCTCGTTCGGACGAGAGTAGAATGTAGGTCTCGTGTGTGAGTGTTGTCATGCACATTAAAGATCTCTACCTTGCTTGAAACGGCAAGAGTTCAGCAAAATTCAAAATTTCCAGGTAGTACTTTCGGGTGGAACAATGGGAATTCGAATATAGTGTTGCATTATTTACTATTGTCTCCTACATGTACCACTGAATATCGGTGGAATGGGGTATATTTATAGAAAACAATGGAAAGTGAAACGATATAAAAGAAAGGTTATCGGTTACTGAAAAAATTGAATATTTAACAATGATATTTATTTTTAAAATTATCGATGGACTAATGCCAAGTTATTTTGATGAGTTTATTATTTATGCTCACCAAATACACAACCACGAAACTAGGTCACAAGGCAATTTATATGTTGCAAGGACCAAATTGAAAAGACTATGATTTCAATATTCTTCAAAGGTCTGATTAAATATAATACTTTACCAAAAGATATTCGAGACTGTAATACACCGACATCTTTTAAACGGGAATTAATGAAAAAACTAAAACCTAACTAAAATGTAAGTACTTTATAAAATAAACCAAATGACCTAAACTTGGTAGGAGTAATTATAATTTTCACACTTTTTATTGTTTATTTTTTTATTATTGTATTTTTATTTATATTTACTTAAATTAAGAAAGCATGTACTTTTTATTTTATATTATAATGTATTGTAATATTAGGATTACCTACTTTAAATAAATAAATAATATTATATTAATAAGGATTAGCACATGACCGTGCTATATCTAATAAGAAAAAGCAGCTGCTATGTTTAAAAACAACAAACATAGAAACAAGGAAAAAATTGTTGAACGCATATGTGTAGAGCACTGCACTGTGTGGCTGTGAAACGTGGGCGGTAGGAGAAACAAATAGGAAAAAGATTGAAGCCTTTGAAATATGGTAATACAGATGTATGATGATGACATCATGGACAGACAAAGTTAAGAACAAAGAAGTTCTAGAAATAGGAGGGGAAGAGTTAAGGCATGGGGGAACAGTGTGGGATATATTATAGGCAGAGAAAAGAAACTAGAGAGGTAGATATTAGTTTAGATTATTGCACACAGATTGTGAAAGATGTAGGCTGTGGAAATTTCAGGGAAATGTCTAGGTTGTCTCAGAATAGAAAAAAAACTAGTACCAAGAACTGAAGACCTGATGATGATGACGACTCCTTGATAGAATAAATGTAATATGTAGCTTCAATTGATCACATAACAATTTCTTCTTGTTTTCTCTTTGATACCGTAAGTTACGTGTCATCACACCTTTTTAATTAATGCTTTTCTATGCCATCCTCAGACATGATTCAAGCCAGTATTCATGATGTCAATGGTGACTTGCAGTCTCTAAGAAGTATTCTCGACTCAAAATCCCAAATCAATATGATTGTAACGCGTAGACTTCAAATATATGTGCAAATGTGCTTGAGTGAGTGGACTTGCCAATACTGCTGTTGGTGCTAAAGGATTAGTTGATTGCTTTCTAATTTTGAATTACTCGGATTAATAAGTAAATTTTGGTGCTTCAATTCTTCCTTGATTAACTAGGAATATCCTGATTTTTTCTACGAGTGCAAGTTTATATGAGCTTTAAAAATTTATCTTTGGCTCACTGTAACTTTCATGTCCGCTCCAGTAGAAGTATTATTGGAAGCAGACATATGTTGCCAAATATTGTTTTCCTATAATGACAATGCTCATCCTGGTAAACCTCGAGCTATTAATACTATTTTCGGTTATTTGTTAATGGGTCCGATTCTGTTCTCGATGACCATAGAACCCTACGTCTCTTTGCATAATGTCTGAGTTGCTTGAAAATGAAGTAAAGAATTTTGACTTCTATAAAAGTTGCATACTTTTCTGTGAATATTGAGGACACTTATTGTAAAATGCATTTTGTAGATACTCATTTTGCTAGAAAACTAATTGCTACATTTTAGCCCTATCTTTAGGAATAATGTTGAACTCCTAGAGTGCAATTGTAAAATCGTTTATAAGACCTGTTTAAATTTGGAAGGGTGATTTCTACATTCACTGGAAAATCAAGAAATTTATAATACATTTCTAAGTGAATATTTGCCTCTGGGACACATGAATATTGTAACAATTTTTTGTTAAAAAGGAAAAATTGCTATTTGAAACAAGAAATATCTCGTGTTTTCCAACTTGTTTCATAAACGTGGTGCATGGGCATTAAAAATTTTGTTCTGGCAAGACTCTTCACTTAAACTGTCCCGGCAAGTAATTTTCTAAATCCACTAACTTCCACAACATCTTCCAGGCAAGTCGTTGATGATGGGACTTCCTCTCCAAAATTAAGCAAGCTCAGCGCTTAACATATCTTATTTCAGGTCGTATTTAAAAGGGTAAGCACTGGACCTCATTTCTGATTTAACAGTTTTAGAACCTGTTTTATATGAACAAGTGTATAAAAGACTTGTGGACTGTTATGATCCCCCTCAAGGAAGGATTACCAATTTTTTTTAACAAAATTCTTCAATATAAATTCACTGATACTCTATCACATTTCATAAATGCACATTTCACTGTTATCAACGCCTTAAAATTAGTCACTCACGTAGAAGATCATCGGGTTTTGTAACATTAGTGCATAAATTAAGCAATCATTAGTGAATAGAAAAGCATTTATCAATTTAAGTTAGTTAAATCACAATTTTCTGTTACTGTATATTGCAGAAAGAACCATTTAAATCGTTTCTTAGAACACCCATCGCCTAACAAGACTAAAGTTGCATAGGTTGACATTCATTGACATTTTATTAAACAGAAATTTCAAAGACTTTAAGTGTTAAAGTAGAAGCAAAGAAATGTTTATTTATTTGTGACTTCCCAAACAATAGTAGGGCCAATGTATACTTCTAAAAGATTTGCATTTGCTTTTATAGAACTTGCCCATCCCAACTGAAAGTCAGTCAGCTGGTGCGTTATTTTTAATGCCGTGGTGGCGTAATTGATATGCATGTGACTACTACACGCCAAGGTCCTGAGTTTCAATCCCGACATGATCCGCTTGAAAAATGTTAGGCAAGCATTTTCATAAAAATACGCCCTCGTCGGACGAGAGTAGAATGTAGGTCTCATGTGTGAGTGTTGTCATGCACATTAAAGATCTCTACCTTGCTTGAAACGGCAAGAGTTCAGCAAAATTCAAAATTTCCAGGTAGTACTTTCGGTGGAACAATGGGAATTGAATATAGTGTTGCATTATTTACTATTGTCTCCTACATGTACCACTGAATATCGGTGGAATGGGGTATATTTATAGAAAACAATGGAAAGTGAAACGATATAAAAGAAAGGTTATCGGTTACTGAAAAATTGAATATTTAACAATGATATTTATTTTAAAATTATCGATGGACTAATGCCAAGTTATTTTGATGAGTTTATTATTTATGCTCACCAAATACACAACCACGAAACTAGGTCACAAGGCAATTTATATGTTGCAAGGACCAAATTGAAAAGACTATGATTTCAATATTCTTCAAAGGTCTGATTAAATATAATACTTTACCAAAAGATATTCGAGACTGTAATACACGACATCTTTTAAACGGGAATTAATGAAAAACTAAAACCTAACTAAAATGTAAGTACTTTATAAAATAAACCAAATGACCTAAACTTGGTAGGAGTAATTATAATTTCACACTTTTTATTGTTTATTTTTTATTATTGTATTTTATTTATATTTACTTAAATTAAGAAAGCATGTACTTTTTATTTTATATTATAATGTATTGTAATATTAGGATTACCTACTTTAAATAAATAAATAATATTATATTAATAAGGATTAGCACATGACCGTGCTATATCTAATAAGAAAAGCAGCTGCTATGTTTAAAAACAACAAACATAGAAACAAGGAAAAAATTGTTGAACGATATGTGTAGAGCACTGCACTGTGTGGCTGTGAAACGTTGTAGGAGAAACAAATAGGAAAAAGATTGAAGCCTTTGAAATATGGTATACAGATGTATGATGATGACATCATGGACAGACAAAGTTAAGAACAAAGAAGTTCTAGAAATAGGAGGGAAGAGTTAAGGCATGGGGAACAGTGTGGGATATATTATAGGCAGAGAAAAGAAACTAGAGAGGTAGATATTAGTTTAGATTATTGCACACAGATTGTGAAAGATGTAGGCTGTGGAAATTTCAGGGAAATGTCTAGGTTGTCTCAGAATAGAAAAAAAACTAGTACCAAGAACTGAAGACCTGATGATGATGACGACTCCTTGATAGAATAAATGTAATATGTAGCTTCAATTGATCACATAACAATTTCTTCTTGTTTTCTCTTTGATACCGTAAGTTACGTGTCATCACACCTTTTTAATTAATGCTTTTTCTATGCCATCCTCAGACATGATTCAAGCCAGTATTCATGATGTCAATGGTGACTTGCAGTCTCTAAGAAGTATTCTCGACTCAAAATCCCAAATCAATATGATTGTAACGCGTAGACTTCAAATATATGTGCAAATGTGCTTGAGTGAGTGGACTTGCCAATACTGCTGTTGGTGCTAAAGGATTAGTTGATTGCTTTCTAATTTTGAATTACTCGGATTAATAAGTAAATTTTGGTGCTTCAATTCTTCCTTGATTAACTAGGAATATCCTGATTTATTTCTACGAGTGCAAGTTTATATGAGCTTTAAAAATTTATCTTTGGCTCACTGTAACTTTCATGTCCGCTCCAGTAGAAGTATTATTGGAAGCAGACATATGTTGCCAAATATTGTTTTCCTATAATGACAATGCTCATCCTGGTAAACCTCGAGCTATTAATACTATTTTCGGTTATTTGTTAATGGGTCCGATTCTGTTCTCGATGACCATAGAACCCTACGTCTCTTTGCATAATGTCTGAGTTGCTTGAAAATGAAGTAAAGAATTTTTGACTTCTATAAAAAGTTGCATACTTTTCTGTGAATATTGAGGACACTTATTGTAAAATGCATTTTGTAGATACTCATTTTTGCTAGAAAACTAATTGCTACATTTTAGCCCTATCTTTAGGAATAATGTTGAACTCCTAGAGTGCAATTGTAAAATCGTTTATAAGACCTGTTTAAATTTGGAAGGGTGATTTCTACATTCACTGGAAAATCAAGAAATTTATAATACATTTCTAAGTGAATATTTGCCTCTGGGACACATGAATATTGTAACAATTTTTTTTGTTAAAAAAAGGAAAAAATTGCTATTTGAAACAAGAAATATCTCGTGTTTTCCAACTTGTTTCATAAACGTGGTGCATGGGCATTAAAAATTTTGTTCTGGCAAGACTCTTCACTTAAACTGTCCCGGCAAGTAATTTTCTAAATCCACTAACTTCCACAACATCTTCCAGGCAAGTCGTTGATGATGGGACTTCCTCTCCAAAATCTTTGTTCCTTATTCAATTTTTCTTATAGTGCAAACTTCTTGTAGGGTTAACAACTATGATAATGAGACAACCAGCCAACAGGGCGTAGGGGTGGAAACCACTCGTCTGTCTTCGGGTAACCTCTAGCCTACCAATAAGTTTGCAATCTTGAAGTAGATCCATCCCGTACCATATTAGCCTGGGATCGATGCCTCTTGATAATCCAGCTAGAACCTGTGCCTAACTAACCTAAAGGCTACTATCAACACTAATAGTTGTTGCAGTTCTGATAAGAGAACAGACAGTCGTAAGAATAAACTTTGCATTGTTGCTACGTATAAACCAGTAGTCTCAGTAGGATCCATAATTTGGGAATATATTTCATCCAATGGGCATTTATTATAATCAACACAATTTTTTGTGCGTATATTTATCTCTTAGTTTGAAAAGATCAAAATGCCGTTTTTCGTTCCTTTTCTAAATTTTTTTATTTAAGCGCTGCTTTCATAATTACTATGTTGTGGTCGGTGTCTCTATCTGCTTCTGGGTAGTTTCTATAATCTTTTACTTGATTTGTAAACCGTTGTCGAACAAGAATGTAATCTATTTGATGTCTCCTGGCATCTTCCACGTATTTCATCTTCTAGCATGATGTTGAAATAATGTGTTTACGATGGTTAAATGGTTTTTGTTACAAAATTCTACCAACCTATTTCCCCTGTTGTTTCTCGTGCCAGAACAAAATAAACTTACTATCACTCCTCCCTACCCTCGCATACCACTGCTGTAAAATCTTCGGTAATTATTAAATTTTCATACCCTTTTACGATTCTTAGTACATCTTCTATGTATATCCCTCCACCTCCTCATTGTACTACCACATGGTACTAAAAGAAAGGTTATCGGTTACTGAAAAAATTGAATATTTAACAATGATATTTATTTTTAAAATTATCGATGGACTAATGCCAAGTTATTTTGATGAGTTTATTATTTATGCTCACCAAATACACAACCACGAAACTAGGTCACAAGGCAATTTATATGTTGCAAGGACCAAATTGAAAAGACTATGATTTCAATATTCTTCAAAGGTCTGATTAAATATAATACTTTACCAAAAGATATTCGAGACTGTAATACACGACATCTTTTAAACGGGAATTAATGAAAAACTAAAACCTAACTAAAATGTAAGTACTTTATAAAATAAACCAAATGACCTAAACTTGGTAGGAGTAATTATAATTTCACACTTTTTATTGTTTATTTTTTATTATTGTATTTTATTTATATTTACTTAAATTAAGAAAGCATGTACTTTTTATTTTATATTATAATGTATTGTAATATTAGGATTACCTACTTTAAATAAATAAATAATATTATATTAATAAGGATTAGCACATGACCGTGCTATATCTAATAAGAAAAGCAGCTGCTATGTTTAAAAACAACAAACATAGAAACAAGGAAAAAATTGTTGAACGCATATGTGTAGAGCACTGCACTGTGTGGCTGTGAAACGTGGGCTGTAGGAGAAACAAATAGGAAAAAGATTGAAGCCTTTGAAATATGGTATACAGATGTATGATGATGACATCATGGACAGACAAAGTTAAGAACAAAGAAGTTCTAGAAATAGGAGGGAAGAGTTAAGGCATGGGGAACAGTGTGGGATATATTATAGGCAGAGAAAAGAAACTAGAGAGGTAGATATTAGTTTAGATTATTGCACACAGATTGTGAAAGATGTAGGCTGTGGAAATTTCAGGGAAATGTCTAGGTTGTCTCAGAATAGAAAAAAAACTAGTACCAAGAACTGAAGACCTGATGATGATGACGACTCCTTGATAGAATAAATGTAATATGTAGCTTCAATTGATCACATAACAATTTCTTCTTGTTTTCTCTTTGATACCGTAAGTTACGTGTCATCACACCTTTTTAATTAATGCTTTTTCTATGCCATCCTCAGACATGATTCAAGCCAGTATTCATGATGTCAATGGTGACTTGCAGTCTCTAAGAAGTATTCTCGACTCAAAATCCCAAATCAATATGATTGTAACGCGTAGACTTCAAATATATGTGCAAATGTGCTTGAGTGAGTGGACTTGCCAATACTGCTGTTGGTGCTAAAGGATTAGTTGATTGCTTTCTAATTTTGAATTACTCGGATTAATAAGTAAATTTTGGTGCTTCAATTCTTCCTTGATTAACTAGGAATATCCTGATTTTTTCTACGAGTGCAAGTTTATATGAGCTTTAAAAATTTATCTTTGGCTCACTGTAACTTTCATGTCCGCTCCAGTAGAAGTATTATTGGAAGCAGACATATGTTGCCAAATATTGTTTTCCTATAATGACAATGCTCATCCTGGTAAACCTCGAGCTATTAATACTATTTTCGGTTATTTGTTAATGGGTCCGATTCTGTTCTCGATGACCATAGAACCCTACGTCTCTTTGCATAATGTCTGAGTTGCTTGAAAATGAAGTAAAGAATTTTTGACTTCTATAAAAGTTGCATACTTTTCTGTGAATATTGAGGACACTTATTGTAAAATGCATTTTGTAGATACTCATTTTGCTAGAAAACTAATTGCTACATTTTAGCCCTATCTTTAGGAATAATGTTGAACTCCTAGAGTGCAATTGTAAAATCGTTTATAAGACCTGTTTAAATTTGGAAGGGTGATTTCTACATTCACTGGAAAATCAAGAAATTTATAATACATTTCTAAGTGAATATTTGCCTCTGGGACACATGAATATTGTAACAATTTTTTTTGTTAAAAAGGAAAAATTGCTATTTGAAACAAGAAATATCTCGTGTTTTCCAACTTGTTTCATAAACGTGGTGCATGGGCATTAAAAATTTTGTTCTGGCAAGACTCTTCACTTAAACTGTCCCGGCAAGTAATTTTCTAAATCCACTAACTTCCACAACATCTTCCAGGCAAGTCGTTGATGATGGGACTTCCTCTCCAAAATCTTTGTTCCTTATTCAATTTTTCTTATAGTGCAAACTTCTTGTAGGGTTAACAACTATGATAATGAGACAACCAGCCAACAGGGCGAGGGGTGGAAACCACTGTCCTGTCTTCGGGTAACCTCTAGCCTACCAATAAGTTTGCAATCTTGAAGTAGATCCATCCCTACCATATTAGCCTGGGATCGATGCCTCTTGATAATCCAGCTAGAACCTGTGCCTAACTAACCTAAAGGCTACTATCAACACTAATAGTTGTTGCAGTTCTGATAAGAGAACAGACAGTCGTAAGAATAAACTTTGCATTGTTGCTACGTATAAACCAGTAGTCTCAGTAGGATCCATAATTTGGGAATATATTTCATCCAATGGGCATTTATTATAATCAACACAATTTTTTGTGCGTATCTGTATCTCTTAGTTTGAAAAGATCAAAATGCCGTTTTTCGTTCCTTTTCTAAATTTTTTTATTTAAGCGCTGCTTTCATAATTACTATGTTGTGGTCGGTGTCTCTATCTGCTTCTGGGTAGTTTCTATAATCTTTTACTTGATTTGTAAACCGTTGTCGAACAAGAATGTAATCTATTTGATGTCTCCTGGCATCTTCCACGTATTTCATCTTCTAGCATGATGTTGAAATAATGTGTTTACGATGGTTAAATGGTTTTTGTTACAAAATTCTACCAACCTATTTCCCCTGTTGTTTCTCGTGCCAGAACAAAATAAACTTACTATCACTCCTCCCTACCCTCGCATACCACTGCTGTAAAATCTTCGGTAATTATTAAATTTTCATACCCTTTTACGATTCTTAGTACATCTTCTATGTATATCCCTCCACCTCCTCATTGTACTACCACATGGTACTAAATATGAGTTTTCTTATCCAGACCAGTAGCAACAATTTTGTGTATTAAAAGTAAATGTATCCTCATCAGAAAAGTATCCATTCCAGAGACATTTGATTTCCATTAATTAATTAATTCACAAAATTGAACTTTGCGACCCATATTGTCTTCAAATAACTTGACTAATTGCATTTTGTAATATTACTTGTTAGCACATTTCAATATTTCCAGCACAGGTTTATGATCAATAGAATTTTCGCTGTATATTTTCCTGGCTGCATTTATCATATCAAACGCCAAAGGTACATCTAATTGTTTTTATCGATTTTAGAAGTCCACATAACTAAACTTCTCAAAAACTCTTTTTAATTTTTCCAATCAAAATAATTCTAAATTTATAAAAGGACCTTGGGTAATTACCAAAACTTGTGTAGGCTATATATGAAAAGATTTGAAAAGTGGCAGCGTACCAAAGATATATGACTGTAAGACGAGCAACTTTGTCCATGATCGTAGTGTTAATCAATTTATATTTAATGTGGAATTATGCTGTATTGTATTCACGAATTCTTCTACAGAAACAGTGTGTATATTTAAAATTATACAGTTACTTTTTAATACATGGACTAAATTAAATTTATGAGCATGTCGAAGCCACAACAGTCTGTAAATTAATCTCAGGGTTGGTGCTTTCATTCAATGTGTGTTTTTAAATAATAACTTACACTTTTATTTCAATTTTTGTTGTTGATATTTTTTTATAATTATACATAGTATTGTTTAATTGTAGTTTCTCCCTACTTGAAGACTCTTTCGATGGTTGCAAGTACCAAATTATTGCATTTATTAGAAGCATTTAGTACTCCATGGTTTTTATTTTCCTCTGCAGTGAATCATCACCTGGTTTTCTTTTTGCTGGAAATATTTAATAATATTATTCAATACCAGTTTGATGGTAAGTAGCAAAAGTTTATTTTTTTAGTAATATCGATTGTATTTTTAATATTTCCACAAAAACATTTTTGTAGGACAATCTAACTGAATCATGTCAATTTTAAATTATTACGTATCCTATTGTTTCTATTATGCATCACATATCAATATAAAAGTATTAATTCAAAAGTTGCAATTTAATAATTGGTTATTCTTGATTTGTTTATAAGTAAAACGCTCACAGAATATAGAAATGAATCAGATTGTAGGGAGATATTGGCTGAATCTCGGAAATGGCTTGTGTTACAGCCTTATGAAAAAAATTATACAACATGAAATATCTAGAAATAATTTGTCAAATTATAGGTCCACTGTTAGTGGACATAACTGAATACCAAAAATTAAAAACCTATTTTTTACAAAGTTTACCTACTCTAAATCAATTGAAAATATGAACATCGAAATCTCTAGATAATTCTGCTAATTTTTGATTGATGTAGCTTTTCAAAAGGAGACAGAGGTGAAAGTGGGAACCTTGTTTTGATGAAACTACGGTTCTTATGAACCACATTTTACAAACTGTGTTGTTGAATAAAAAGCTTTTCCTGGTGATAGGATAATGAAGCAAATCAAACCATTAATATGAATGATAGAGGGTGCTGCTTAATTTTTCTTAGGAATTGTATTTTTCGTGAAAATATTAAATGGAGGCACCTAAGTTTTACTACGACTTTAAAAAGTAGACCAAATTAGCAAGAAACTAGAAAAACCAGGAATTAAAACCTTTTTCCACTCTGAGATATCTTTTGAAACATGTAAACAGTGACATGGGTAACAATATCTCATTACCACTGAAAAGAATAAAAGAAAAGATAGTTAATGAATATAAGAACAAATAAAGTTTTATCTCGAAAAGCAATTTATTCAGTTCGTTACTCTACTGGTTGTCATCAAAATAAGATATTCTACTAATAAACTAATTTATAACTTTAAAAATGATATATTTTATGTCAATATTTAATTCAGAGTTCCACAATATGCATCTAATTTGCAATAGAACATTAATTTAATGTATTTATGTGAAACCATGGTTGCATTGGCATGAAAACAAGCATATATCACAAAGTATTAAATGATCCGAGTGTACAATAACTTATTTATAATTATTAACCAAAAAGCTTTTTCAAATGCTATAGAGAATAACGTGTTGACTACTTGTTTTGAGTCCAAAATGTAACAATTGCTCGAGGATATATGCCATAACCTACCTTAAACAAAATATAAACAGAGTAAGTCGTAGATTTGCTTGAAGATTAAGAGAAACTGACATAATTTATTGTTCTAAATATCAAAAAGATTTGAAAAGTTGCACCGAAGAAAACATGGTGAATGTTTTTTTTTAATATCTATTGAAGAAACTTGGGGCTATCCATAGGTACTATACACAATACTTTAGTGAAGAACAGGTTTGTATTGTTGCTGCTGATAAATAATTGTTGATGTTTATTTTCAACTTTCGTAGATTACTTTAAATATTCAATTTCATTTTAGATTACACCCGTATCACATTGTCCTTCATTAGACCGTATTAAAAACAGCAGTCGACTAAAGGTTGAATCTCTGCATCTGGTTGCAAAATATATTGCATGAAAATCCTTACAAAAATGAACTATTAATCTGACGTTAAATGTTTGATGTGGCACAATTAAAAGAAAAATTATAGCGCTTTACGTATTTTTATTTTTTAATATATACATTCAAGTTTCTTTTAAATGCCTGTTATTAGAAACCAAGCGAAAGGTTTCTCAACACAATAGCTGCTCTGCACATTTCTTTCTCAATGTAAAGGAATATGTAAATGTAACATGGTAAACAGATAAGGAACGATAGGCTTTCTGTAGCCACCTAGTTCATCCAGCATTACTTACTTAGAGCTTTATTTGTAGTGAAGGATAAAATTGAGTTTCAAACTAAACCGATAACTTAGGACTGCGTAAACATTCAAATAATGCATTTATTAATACTTTTGTTGCAGAGATAGAATATGCTATTTTTTCTATCCGCAAAAACCTGTCTCTGCATACAAATTTTTCTCACAAGCTGAACTGTAAGCTATTCCTGAGATATAGCCAGCGTCTTTTCTTATTTGAACTTCACGCACATTAATATTTTATTGAAGTAAATTATTTTAAAAGAATTATTTACCAAAATATCACATAGGTTACGGGTTATATCTATTAGAAGTGTTTCTAAATAAAATATTTTTAGTTAGCTTATGGTTTTAAACAATTCACTACTTAGGAATCTAAAATTTTCTGAGAATTCTAATTAAACATGTTTTGGGGAGCTAGCTTCAAAATAAATTAAAGATATATACATGCTTAATTTTCAGAGTTTAATATTGACTTTGGACGAGGAACCAAGCCAATTAAAATCGTACTAATGTTTTAAAATATTAATTATAGTATTATTTTAGGAAATTCCAATCTAGTCTACACTATAATTCGTAAACGTCAAGTATTTCATAGTTTAGCAAATCTACCTTGCGATTATGGTAGTATTGCAAGATCACTTAGTAAGAAGGTAAAGCGTCCTGTTCCTTCTTCTACTAATCATGAAAATACGGAGCATGCTATGGATGGTTCACATCCTGCATTACCAGCAGAACCTGGTACTTTAAAGGCTTCATTGCCTGATACTCCAGATATATCACAAATGACTGAAAAAGAATCTGCACATCACGCCTATCAACATATAGAACAATTGTCTATTGCAGGCACTAGTTCATCAACAATAGAAAAATTAACAGATATGGACGAGAAAGTAATTAGACAAGAAGTAAGTAGGCGTTTATAATAATTATTGAACAGGAAATTTGAATTTTTTGTATTTAGTACAGAAATTCCAAAGCTAATATATCATCTGAAAAAATTCCTGAAACATGGGTACCAACAGGGGATTGGGTACAATCGTGGAAAAGTAAGTTACCATTACAAACTATAATGAGACTGCTACAAGTACTTGTTCCACAAGTAGAGAAGATTTGTATCGACAAGTATGTTTTTTATAGTAGAAAATCTGTAGTATTATTTAAATGTTACAGGGGCCTAACAGATGAAAGTGAGATTTTAAAGTTTCTACAACATGGAACGTTGGTAGGATTGTTACCAGTGCCACATCCCATTTTAATTCGCAAATATCAGGCCAATACTGGTACGACAGTTTGGTTTCGAACATATATGTGGGGAGTAATCTATCTTAGGTAAGCATTGATCAGAGAATGTTTCCGAACTAGTTTCATAATTAATTGATTTTACAGGAATATTGATCCTCCTATTTGGTATGACACCGATGTCAAGTTATTTGAAATTCAAAAAGTATAAACTGTCATAAATTTGTTTTTAAATGTTTGTGATGTTTAACATTGACAAATCACAGAAATCTTTTATATAACTGAGAACTTTAATGATAGGCCATGTTATCTGATTTTTTACAATATTAATTAGGTGTAGAATTTTAAGTTTGTTTTGTTTTGTAACTGTGATATTTTAAAGTTAAAGTAGGACGCTTTCCTAAATCTAACAAAACATCGTAACGTTTTAATCATAAACGTTATTAATAATCACCACATGAAGTGTGAATTAAAATTTTAAGAAATAAATTTCATCTAGAAATCCAACACCCTGATACGTAAATCATTTTAGAGTAATTTTAACAAATAAAGTTGCTACAATTTGTATAGAAATAGCAAATGATTCTCTAAAGCAATTCATGATGACAAAGCAATCAGAATTTGGTAAAAAAATTTATTGGCAATTTTACAATTAACAATTTTGCTAAATTTATCTTTAAAATTTGTAGTTGACTAAGTATCATTTCACATAACTATTCTCTGTTAGCTTATATTTTATATTATTAAATAAATACGTATATTTTTTTTATAGAAATCTGTTAAAAATACATGTTTACTATTGATAAACATGCTTAATTGAATATAATAATAAAAGTGATTATAAAAATAAGAACAACAACAAGAATGCATGAAAATACCATATGATATATGCTAAAAATTTTATAATATGCAGACAAAAGAACACATTATAAAGGATGCAAATTTTTACGATACTACATGGTCAACAAGTAATAACTAACAAATAGAATTATTCGACCCAGTAATGGCCCTATTACTGTTCGCGTGATGGTCAAATACATAGGGCTGTTTGCAGCAGCACTAAAGATTTCGTCTTGCCTACTTAAGTGGCTTCAAATTAGAACGCACAGCAATTAGATTTCTTTATTCAGTAGCTCAAATTCTTAAAATGCTTAGTTTATAAAATACAGCTTGTTAAAGTTAGAGAAGAAACTATAGTTTTTGGTAATATTTTGCAAACTGCTTTATATTTTCTTTCAAACTTCGCACTCAGTTTTTATTTGAGGTTTAAAAGTTTAGCAAAAACTGTTCTTAGAATACTTTGCACAGTGGTGCACTATAGTGGATGGTGATGCCTTCGAAGTCCCGTATTTTCTATGACACTGACAACATTACTATTTTTCATATTTTATTTAAATCTGTGTTTATCCATGATACAAAGTCTTCATTTCAATTATGCTAAAATAAAGTTTTCTCAATATTTGGCTTTATACAGAAGTGTATAAATATTAAACCTTACAATAATCCTTCAAATTGTTGACCAACTTGATAGCAGAGCCTACAATGTTTTTGTATTTCCATACGTTGTAACGTTTAGCCTTACTATGGGTTTTTACTCCTATATTGCCAACTGAAAGGCACAAGGATAATTAACGAGGATTTCCTGATGATGTAAAGAGCCCAATGTTAGTTTAGATGGAAAACGGCTCATAGATAAGGAAACCTCCAAAGGCTAAGCGGCTAGTACAGCAATTTGCTCTGGGTAGAATATGAGTTTGGGTCGAAGTTGGATTACGACCAAAAATATAGTGGATATGGCACCACCGAATTTTTGAATACAATGAAGACCTAATTTTAGTCTGTTTGTATAAGGGGAATGCGGAAACCTATGCTCAAATACCACTGTACTAAAAATATCACGTGACCATAACCCTTACAAATGCTTACCTTCTGGTTCGATATTGCTTGATAAAGATGCACTGCTACACCTGTAATCAAACTAAACCAAGACTAGCACAGTTGGTGCATTCTGTTAATTAATTCAAAAAAGTTGATAATTACTAAGAATCAAACCTCATTCATTCCAACTAATAACATAGACGTGACCGAAATGAATTTATATTCTCTTAAGTATCAGTTGAAAATTATTTACAATGATTTCTCTTAACAAAATTAACTTCAAAAAATATTCGACAATCTTAGTTATAGTTGGGAGAAATATGTACTTACATACACAATAATTTTCTCAACACCTATATCTCACAAAAAATTAGAGTGTTGTTATTCTTACATCATAAAAATTTAGCAATGATTATTCTTATTAATATTCAAACTTGATTATTAAGAATGACTAATGGTATACTGACAGAATCTTTATTAGCCTTCAGTAGTACTACTATAGACTTTACATTTAACTTGTATTTTAAAATATTTCAATTAATTAATATTGTAGTGTAAAATGAAACTGAACTTAGATAATTTTATATTCAACATGATAGTTTCAATTTTGTTAGTCTTGAAAGTTAACCCTTAATATACATATATACTACCCTCTGTAGTCTTTTCATTTGTACTAATGAAAAATAAAAATGAAGTTTATCAGGTTCTCTTCACAAATAACAAGGATATCCAAAGGTCAACAACATAACGAACTTGAAAATTTCCAAATCGAACAATATAAAAAAACTTACTTGTTTTGTCATTCCAAATGTTGTTACACCTTCAACGTACTTAATGAGCTACTAATTACATACCAGATGGTTATCTCTCACAAGAATAATTGCTATGTACTTGAACCATTTTCGGAATATTTAATGATAGTTGAAATTTTCTTGTTAAATTCAAAATCAGGTTAAAATTCTCCAAAATCACAAATTAAATAATATTGTTACAAATAACAAACTAACATCCAAGTGTATCCACGTCAAGTAATTGCACTGCAAATTTAAATTAACAATGGCCATAAGACTCGCTAATACTTACTGCTGTTCAATTGCTAACCATTTCCATTTATGTCTAGTTTAGTGCAAACGCAGTCGGTAAAGCGTCGACATGAGTGCACCAACAAAGACGATTTCACTTTTAAATCGACTTTCTTCTCACATGGCACCAAGCATAACCGCCCAGCACCATGTTCTTATCGCAAGAACGACTTTCTTAACCACCTGCCCAAGTGAAAGTGCCTGTATTCTGACGTACCCTACCGCTCGACAACAGTTACAACGATCTTTATAATTATCGAAGGAGGGTGGTCTTATAATGACACTTGTAAATGGTATTTTATGTAACTGCTCGACTTGTAATTCATGCTCTCGGTTTTGAAGCTTATGTTAGATTAAACAACATATAATAAATATTACGTAAAAATGTGTAGAGGTATTAGACTTGAATTGACCTTCTATAAAAATAATAACAAATATTCGTCAAAATATTGCGGGAAAATAAATTTGTTACAACGTATTCTTATAAAAATAATTAGATCAGACTGAATAATTGCTGCATGGCTGAATTCTTTCCACCACTTCTTCTAAAGTTTTCATGTAGAAAGAAGTCCATGGGGTTTAGGTCAGATGATCTCGCAAGCCACATATTTGGTCTCCCTCTTCCGATCCATTTTTTCTGAAACCACCTGTCTAAGTAGTCTCTGGCAGATCTACTGTAATGAATGGATGCACATTATGCTGAAACCTTGTTAGCTCTAATGTTTAGCGGTACATCTTCTAAAAGTTCATCAAGAGTTACTTGTAAAAAACACGTGTAAATTGCTCCATTTACTTTATTTGGTAAAATATATGGCCCAACTAAACAATCTCCGACAATACCCATCCATACATTCATTGAAAATTTACTTTGGAATTCACATTGGTGAATACAATGAGGGATTTCTTCATCCCAAACGTGGCTGTTTCAGAACTTGAAAATTCCCTCTCTCGTAAATTTTGCTTCATCCATGTAAAGAACATATTGTGAAAATTTACAATTCTTAATACATTTATCATTAAACCAATTATAAAATTTTACACATAGCGCATAATCTTATTCTAACACTTGCACTTTAGTAAATTTGAAGAGCCGTAATAATTGTTCTCGCAAAACTTTCCATACAACACATTATTCACATTTAATGTTTTACCTAGTGTTCTAGTACTTAAAGACAGTCTCAAAAATATTATTGAATATCGTTTCTTTGATATGAACAGTTCTTGTAGTTCTTTGTCTTCGTGCATTATTTCTTTTAATTATTAAATTTCCAGCTTCCCGTTGTCTTCTCTCAATGCTAGCAAAAGTTGAGTGATCAGGTGTTCGGCAGTTAGGGAGTTTTTGTTCGTACGACCGTACCACCATTCTTCCATTTTTTTAAAGGGAGACTTTAAAAAACCTATATAACGTTTCAAAATCCAATAAACGCACAAAATATGTATACAACACCAAACAAACAGACTGTCAGAAAAAATTATTAACATACGCCTACTAGATCTGCTTAGAAATTGTTACAGTAATATTAGTAAACGGTCCAATTTGTAGACTTTTATTTAAAGTTAAATACCTAATTTTTCGAAAACAATTGATTGTAGTAGGTATTTATGAAAGGCATTAAAACTAGACTACATGAAACTATAAATTTCATAATTAAAGTAACAGGTAACGACAGTAATGAAACGATTCATGAATATGATGTCCAGAGGTGTACATAATGGAAATGCAAAAATGTTGTAGGCTCTACTATCAAGTTGATAGTCAATAATTTGAAGGGTTATTGTAAGGTTTGGGATTTCTGATTTTGTTGTATTTTAATTTTTGTCGGTAGTTGTAATAAATACTAATAAATATTTGAACACTTCTGTATAAAGTCAAATATTGCAAAAACTGTTTATTTTAGCATAATTGAAGTTTATGACTTTTTGTATTTTGGATAAACACATTTAAATAAAATTAGAAAAATAGTTATTTTGTCAGTGTCGTAGAAATTAGGGAGTTCGGAGGCATTATCGCCTCATATAGTGTGCTACTAAACAAAGTATTCTAAGAACAGTTTTTGCTAAACTTTTAAGTCTCAAATAACAAAACTGAGTGTGAAGTTTGAACGAAATATATAAAGCAGTTTACGAAGTATGACTAAATAGTATTTTTTCTCCAACTTTAACAAACTGTATCTCGTAAACTAAACACTTTAGGATGTTCTTACATCACTTTTCATCATTTATCAAGGGCTATCACCTGTAAAGTGTTGTCAGTCGATTATCGCAACACCCAGTATATGTAGTTCTGAAAATGAATAAACTCCTATGAAAATCACTAACAAGCAAACCCTATGACAAAGAAGACGAAGTGCTTAACCAAAGAGTTTTCCCTTCATAAAACGATTCGAACTTTGGCAAAATTCAGAAAAATGAATTAAGACTGCAAATTGAAATTACTTGCTTTGTTTTTTTACTATCTAATATATGTAATACTATCTTATTTGAAACCTTTAACTAGACCCAGAAGAAGAGATATCATTTTTTGAATCAGCTTTATTTTGCATATGAACTTTTTTTGTGCCATGATATCATTTCTAACCTTACAACCATCATAATGAATTTAACAACCTTAGAGTATGAACACTGTAAGATACAAAATTAATCCTTCCTTAGATCAAGCAAGCATGCAACCTAAAAATTATCTTTCTTGAAGGAATTCACCCTAATTCTATTGATGGAATTTAGCAATACAGAAACTATTAAAATAAAGTATCATTTTATAAATATTTCAACGGAATATCGTAAGCTCATCATATAGAACACTAAGAAGCAGAAGTTCATCGGTAGTTAAAAGATATCAATAAATTCAAGGCTTAGTGAAAAAAGAAAACTCCATTAAAAGACGTTCATTCTTACTGTATAGTGTAACAAGTCTATTGTCATGAAAAACACATGAACATGTTGGTTTAGAGGAACATACAGAAGTTCCCGCTAAAAGAAATCCAAAGTTTATGTCTGATTTTGGTTTTCTTCAGATCTAATAGGTAGAGGTTGTGGAAATCTGACTTGCTGTACGCTCAGTTGAGAAGAAACAATGACACTTAGTAAAAGTAAAAGTGTCATTGTTTCTTCTCAACTGATCGTACAGCCAGTCAGCTTTCCTCAACTTCTACCTATTAGATCGGAAAAGAAACCAAAGTCAGCCTTAGTAGCTTTGGATACAGTAAGTTGTTAACAATTAAACAAGCAAATTTAAGAGAAAACCCTACGCTCTATGAAAATAAACGCAGTTTATTTTGCGTTAAATATTAATTAATTCTAAGGATTTTGATGTTGACTAGAGGGCCTTATATTGATGCAATACATCAAATAAACTTGTTAGGTAGGGCAAATTTTGAACAAAATACTGATGAAGTAAAATCTTGCACGAATCATCAAGTTTGAGAATATCAGGAATTGTAGATATTGTAACAAATGTACATCTCTACCGCATTTCTGGTACTTTTACAAATGCATCTAGTGATTTCCAGCATACTAATAATGCATTAGAGTCCGAAACATGTTACGAAAATTTACATGGTACTTAGCCCTGTTAAAAATTTAGGTCTGAACGGATTAAAGAACATCGGTAATACTTGTTTTATGAACTTTGTAATTCAGTGCTTCTTAAATACGAAACTACTATTGGAGTACATCATAAAGAATATGTTCATTAAGGATATTAACGCTAGTATGAAAGGAGCTCTTATTAAAGCCTTCTCTCAAGTGTTAAAAGAGTTATTTTCCGAAGATTTACACGATAAGCTAGTTAATATTATTAGCTTAAAATTGCAAATTTGGTGTTCTTATTGCAGTTTATGGATTACTTTCCAAGATGCACAAGAGTTTCTACAGTATTTGTTAGAAGGACATCATGAATATGTCAATTGAGTTGTTACTAAAACTACATTAATTTCTACAGAAAGGTATGAAAATCAACGCGGAAATGCTGCCTCAGTCATATGCACAATACCTCCCTCAAAATCTTTTGAAGACCTATTCCAAATACCCCGACGAAGCTTTCCAAAGTTTCTCAGAACAAAATTCAACCAAGTAAAAAGTAATAAGAATAATACAAATACATCTTATACACCCAATTTACCCTCAACACTTCTACCATTACAACCTATTAACAAATCCACTAAAAAAACAATTCGAAAATAATTCACTGAAAAATATACCAATTTATAATAACAATAACAATAATTCAATACTAAACATAACCTTATAATGTAAATTAATACATTACTGTTTGGGTTAACTAGTTAGGGGTTATTTTTATATCCCCAAATGTGACCAGTAACCTTTAAGGAAGGATTTCCTTAAAATGATGGAACGTAAATATCTTCCGACTATGCTAGGGGTCTATTCCTTGGGCAGAGCTTATGAGGATTGGTCGTGGTTCTTTTTACAAAGCATTATTTTATTACTAGGGCTAGATTCTCAACAAAACAGGGGTTTGAATAGGGCGCCACCAAGTCATCAACTTTAAACACAGTGTTTCCCTAAGGGGGACTTGGGCGTCCTTGGGGAGGAATACCGTATTAACTGCTAACGCAGGAGCTGTAAAGAAAATTTAATTAAATATACAAAAATGAGGACACACGAGGTATTCTCTTGCTACTTCATATAAAAAACAACAAAGATTAATCAGGCAACCATAATATGAACACAGATTTTATGCTTCAAATTCTGAAAAAGCTATTAAAGCTTCTTGTTAAATTGGGTTTACCACTTTACTCTATTTGATCTTATACTTTGTTACCCTACTTCTGAACGTACTTGTTCAGAATAAAACAATTAATTAAGAAAATTAAATGTTGCTTCTTTAATTAAAATTGTTCTTTCATAAAAATTGTAAATATAAAATTCATTTTTAAGAAAAGATAATACAAGTTTCATCTACTCATAAGGTAGGATTATATATTCAAAGAAAAATATCAAAAACTTTAAATGTTGCTTTAGTTACAAAAGTTTAACTTGAATTTTACCAGAAATATCAGATCTGTTTTTTCTGTTTACATATTTATAAAACTTTAATCACTTTGTCTATTAATTCATTATTCAAAAATTGTAAGTGAAATCATACATATATGAAACATCAATAAGAACTCTTTAGGTTTGCCTAACCTCATAAAATTTAGTAACTGTAATTATACTGAACTAGTATTGACAATAAAAATTTACTAAGGTCCTTCTTAATTTGCGAAACGGATTTATGAGAATAGATAGTTACAAAAATATATTCGGAAGCAGCCTCGTATCAAAGATCACCAAATGTAGACGTGATGCAAGAATAATTCTAATCTCTTACCTTGGCTCTGCAGGTGTTGTTTACATGTTGTCGTTACAAGATGTTAGGGCAGGTGTTAATACATACATTTTTCAGAAAACAAGTGACGTAAAATCCACATGTTCCACAGAACGAACAGCTGCGTGACCCTTGGACCGGACCATACTAACTTCCATGCGTTTTTGTTATACGCACAAACTGGACCAACCAAATTCCAATACTAAACTTAGATGTTCTACTGTGACTAACTCTTGAACGAAGGTTTCAACATCGGACTCAATTTCCAAACCATACAAATTTCTACATACTTTGTAGAACGTTTCCTTAAAATTCGAACTTATTGTTTTCTCTATAACATTACATAAAATCCAACTATCCATCGTACGGTTGAAGGACGTTCATATTGGATCGATACCCTATCGCAAAGTTGACGTGAATGAAGCATAAGTTGATACTCGCAGGTGCAAAAGTAGAATTTATATCTTCTTTAAATACAGCATACTTGCTGCATTAGTTTTATAAAACCAGATAATACAAAACGACATCTTAAAGTTGAGAATTATAAAATAGATATCTAATTGAAGACTTTCTACGAAGCGTTGAAAAACATGTTTTATCGTAACTTTTACGAAATTATTAAAGGAATATTTTAAGTGCTATTTACACAAATGTCCAAAGAATTATTAAATGAATTTATCAAAGGAATTATCCAAATGAAGTTATTTATTAAAAGTCATTTAAAAACGTCGTTAAAATGAACGTTATAACAGAAGAAAAGAAAAAATACGAAAAGATCGCTACAACAAAATTATTCAGTTGGTCTAATAAATTATTATTTTAATTTTTACCATCGTTAAAACACAAAGCCTAGTGTTCAGTGCACTAGGGCTCCACTACCGCACAAAAAGCCAGACGCAAGTTACATGCCAGAACCCTTATTAGTTCCATAATCGTTTTGACGAGAGCTCTAGCTAATATGAGTGCAGATGTGCTATGCACGAAACAGGAAAGCTGCTTAGCCTTGATAATAATTGTATTAATATTCGGCGCCTGATGTTAGCAACCAAACTAGCATTTCTGTCTGGCGGTTAGTACGTACAATACCAATACTGGTATTTATTTGTTTAAAAATGGTTTGCATGATATTAATGACTATACTAGAGTTATTAGGACTAAAAATTCGTTGATGTTCTGCAGTGGTCAAAACAACTGTTACAACCTTAATCTTAGATTCAATAAAAGCGCCAGAAAGGAAAGAATCTGAAAATATTGATAACAGTTGTTGCTTAAACGACGATCATAATTGCAGAGTCTCTAAAACAAAACATATTGAAACAAATAAACAAAATTCTGATATTTATATTGCACCTAATTTTCAACAACCAAATTGTAACCGTAACCCACAAACTTCTAAATCGAATAAATTTTAAGACAATTCTAAACAAATAAAACTTATAAATAATTTGAAGGCACATTCGTACAAAAAAAAGTGTACACACAAAAGCAATTTTTTCCAAGGACACGTGGCTTAACCAATTTAAGCAACACTGGTTTTTTTAATTCAGTCATACAATGTCTTGGGCAAACTCCATAGCTATTACAATTACTCCAAAAAATTTCAGAGCCTGAACAATATTTTCAACTACCTGGTGACATAGTAAATCCACATGATAAAGATCCTTTGATATTAGATTCACTAAACGGAACTTTAGAAAAATGGCGACCATTAACATGTAATTTAGCACACACATTACAAGAATTACAAAGTAGCAAACCAGAAGTATATAACCCTAATATACTATTTTCAAGTTCTACCAAAAAAAAAAGCCAGAATTTGCAAAAGGCCAACAATATTACCCACATGAATTTTTAAAACATCTGTTAGAAGCAGTACGCGAAGAAGACTTGAAAAGAGAACAAGCATCCGAATTACTATCACTCACTGAACAAGTTTTTCAAGGTAGCTTAGTTAGTACATTGCAGTGTCAAGATTGTAAGAATATTTCACGTTCGATTGAATTGTTTTTAGATTTGAGTTTACCAGTATCCGAAAAACAAATACCACCAATATCGCAGTACAAAACAGAAGAATTAGATGATAAAAATTGCCAAATAAATGTTACAAAGGACAACACTACAATACCATAGAATAATAACACCAACAAAGAAGTGACACTCGGCAATTTTAGGAAGACCAAATTTCTTTGCGGATGTATAAAATCCGTCATTATTTTGTTGGTATATCCATAGAATAATAATACACTCACGCTAGTGTAGTGTATTATTATTCTGTGGTATATCCTTCAACCTTCTTTAAGTTTATTGTACTGTTCTTGTTCTACGTTGTAATTTCACTTCAATAGGTTGCTTTATTACGTTAGAGCCTAAATTAAACAGTTTTGCCTACAATAATCAATTTAAATATTTAAAGCAATTTCTAACTGAACGTTTTTGAATTTCCTGCTGCATCTGTGTACCTACAGAATAATGGCTGATGGTCATTTATTTTTGGTACATGAAAGACAAAGGATTTTTAAAGAGTGCCACTTCTTTTGAGGGTGTTATTATTCTATGACAATACCAAAACACCAATATGAAGAAATATTCCGTACATTCCTGCTTAAACCAATTCTCAATATGTGAGTTACTAACTGGAAAGAACACAAAGTAAGCTGTGTTAAGTGCTCAAAAAGGCAATTTGAACTTGACCAAACAACTGGTAATACTAATACTTCTAAACAACTTCTAGTCTACAATCCACCCGCTGTATTGATTTTACATTTAAAAACGATTTGAGATCCTTGGTTTACGATGTACAAAAAAGAATAACTACGTTTCCTTTCCCACGTTACTAGACCTAACACCATTCTGTTCAAAACCATGTGGAAACATTACAACGTTCATTCCTAATCAAGCCAAAGTGGTATACACATTATATGGTGTTGTAAAACACAAAAGTTCAATTGATTGTGACCATTGTGTCGCATATGTTAAAGTAAGAACCTCATTAGAAAACAATAGTTATCGTTGGTAATTTATAATTGAAAACAAAAAAAAAATCATGTTTTCAGAATGTAAGGACGTTGAAGCTAACATTGAAATTCTATCAGGCAAATGGTATTATGTTAACGATCTACACGTTTCAGAAGTGCCAGAAAAACAAGTGCTTGAAGCACAAGCCTTTTTATTATTTTACAAACGAATTTTGTAATTTTGCTTTGTGTTTTTTATAGAAAATATATAATATACATAATAAACAATGAAGGTTAATGACTATGATAAAGCATTCGAATCCTGGTAACAATATCTTAAAATGGTGAATTCGAAAGTTGTGGATATTTTTGTAGGACAGTTGATATCTACATTACATTATGCAGTGTTCTGTAGCATTTGATTTATTTTGGGATTTATCACTTCCTATATCTTAGCTTGTTGATCAGCTATAAATTTTGCAACACATGATGTGGATGTGCATAACTATGCTGCCAAAAGTAATCCTAGGGAGTGTTATTACAACTTATATGCAATATCGAATCACAGCAATACTACGTACAGTAGTCATTATACAGCAGCATACTGCCAACATTCATATTCATTTATGTGGCATGAATACGATAAATTCAGGATGTTCAGTATATTTTCTAAAGTACTAGTAAGTGGAGAAGCATATGTTCTATTCTGCGAATTCGAAAGTTAAAAGATCAGATGATTCTCCAATTTCTGGTAGTGCAGAATATTAATGGCGCCTGAAATGTATGTTCTGACTCGAGAGTATTGATTGGAGCTATATGCACGAAGAAGAGGTATTTTGTGTAATTCAATGTGTTACAGTCGTTGAAGATGGTTTTTCGTATATCAGTTTTTATTATTTGGGAAAAATTATTGGTTTATTAGTTGAATAGTAGATGTGTTCGTATGCCATCTATCTCTTGACTGTGAGACTATATTATGTATAATTTAGTGATGGGCATGTACTTATTTTATACAGGCATATAAATACTTGTTTGCTTCTCCTTTTCCTCAGGGCATATGAAAAAAGTATTTTCATTAGTTAAGTATTCATATCCCTATGAAATTACTTTTATATTTTTTGCAAATAAAGAATGATGTGTAAATAATTCACTTCTTATTCTGCTTAACAAGCACAGATTTTGAAATGATCTCTGTTGAACTATGTTAAAGAATAGCAATTTTTGTATATGATGGTAACTTGTGGTGTAATTAGAAGACACTTTCTAAAACACTACCCTATATAAACATTAATTGTTTTGTATGATGTTAACACATAGTTCAAGAATAGGAATAAAGTGAAACGAAAAACTAAGAAATAGAGACATTATATTGCTGGTGCGCCTCGTGATATATTCTAACAATAACCGAATCTGACTTTTATGTTTAAAAGGTTAATAGTAAGGGGTAGGTTGTTTTTATAAAAGATTTCTGTGAAAAACTATTTATTTTATGATCTCACCAATCGCATCATTATAAATTAACTGAAAGTATGGATTACACACTTTAAAAACAAATAAAATGTAGTTGAAGCTGTAGCTTAAAGCAGTTATTTGATATGATAAACTATATTCAAAACACTACTGTAAACTCCTACAATATTTTTACAGTCTTTTTGCAATATCTTTGATAACGAGCTTTTAAAGATAAAGATAAAGGCTATTCAATAGCATATCAATATTTTTTTTGTTAAAAGTATGGAGCACAAACATAGAAACTATTGCTGAAAGCATATGTGATGATCACGGCACTGTACGGCTGTGAAACTTGGACAATAGGAGAAGCAGACAGGAAAAAGATAGAAGCCTTTGAAATGTGGTGCTACAGACGTATGCTGAAGTTATCTTGGACAGACAAAGTTAAGAACAAAGAGGTTCTAGAAATGGTAGAGGAAGAAAGACATATGTGGAAAACAGTAAAAAAAATAGGAGAGATAGGATGATAGGCCACTTACTAAGGCATGAGGAAATAGTGCGGGATGTATTAGAAGCAGAAATAGGAAAAATGAGAGGTGCAGGTAGATTTAGGTTTATTGCACACAGATAGCCAAAGATGTAGGGTGTGGGAATTTCAGGAAAACGTGTAGTCTAGTTCAGAATAGAAACCAATGAATGTACGCGTCCAACCAGTTTCAAAACAGAAAATCTTATGATGATAAAAAATAATTGTACTTAAACCAGATGATTATTATAAGCAACTAAAGCTTTTGGTTTTGCAATATTCTCAACTAATGTTTATTTGTGTGAAAGAATTTACTGAAAAACTATCAGTTCGGCAAATATTTATGTTGGGGAATCATGGCAGCCACAGGCTGCTTAACTCCATTTACATACCACTGAATATCGGTGAAATAGGGCATATATTTAGAAAACAATAGAAGGGGAACCGAGCTGTATCTAGACTGTGGGAACTGCGTATGCTAGGTAGGCCAGAATAGAAATAAGTTTCAAGACAGAAAACTTAATGACGGAAAAAATAATTGCACTTGAATCTGATGATTATTATAAATAACTAATGTTAATTGTACGAAAGGATTTATTGGAAAACTATTAATTTGACAAATGTTCAAGAGTTGAAGGATCTTGGTCGCCATAGGCTGCTTAACCCCCCTTCGCATACCACTAAATATCTGTTAAATAGGGTATATATTTACAAAACAATATAAGGAGAACCGAACTGTATCTAACAAGAAAGGTTCGATGACAACAAACATAGAAACAAGGACAAAAGTGTTGGACGCATATGTGTGGAGCACAGCACTGTACGCCTGTGAAATAGGGACAGTAGAAGCAGAGAGGAAAAGGAAGAAGCTTTTTTGAATGTTATGCTTCAGCATGGACAGATAAAGTTAATAACAAAGAGATTATAGAAATAGTAGAGGAATAAAGATATGTTGGAAACAAAAAAAAATAGAAATAGAAGAGCAGGATATGTTCTAATGTATTTTTGGGGAATAGTGGCTATATAACAAGCAGACAGTTGAAAGATGCAAACGGTGGAACTTTTAGGGAAATGTGTAAGTTAGCTCAGAATAGGAAACAATGGAGGTACGCGTCTATAACCACTTCCAGGACTGATGATGAAGTATGAAG
This sequence comes from Platerodrilus igneus, assembly GCA_036346225.1. Taxonomy (NCBI): domain Eukaryota; kingdom Metazoa; phylum Arthropoda; class Insecta; order Coleoptera; family Lycidae; genus Platerodrilus; species Platerodrilus igneus. The sequence goes on from JARFIW010001008.1 coordinate 1,496,404, forward strand.
TTCTTATTAAATTTTTTATACGGTGTTCAAAGTTGAGGCTTTGTAATACATCTTTGAACACTCATTCTGTTTAATGGATTTTAAGAAATATAAAAGCTAGGAACCACTTCGAACAGTAAATAGATTTAAAAAAAAACATTTGGAAGAAAATTAATTTTGTAAGAAAAACAAACAACTAGTAATACACAAAAACCAAGTCGAATACATTCCGTTAGATAAAAAGCTTGCAAAAAGCTTTCTTTAAGTACTGTACTACAAAAACAACATTAAACTTCTTTCTATAATACTAAGTCTATCTAGTAGGTAGCTAACCAATATAAAAAATTAAAAAGAACATATTATTACATTATTGCATTATTTTAAAAAAAGATATTTTTTATCACTTTTATTGAAAATTAGTATATTTGTTCGATCGATCACCGAATTAAACCAACATTTTCAACAGTTTCTTCTGTATCACTTTCTTCACTACTGTGAGTATTCTTGGTGTGTGTCTTCCATTTCTTCTTCAGGGTCAGTTTCATATTCATCAGAAGATTCCCTTTCAGCCTGTTCAAACTCTACATTATTCTTTTTCAAATCATCCACAGTAATGTTTTCCGTGGAACGTGAATTTTTTTCTCTTGGTTACTTTCTTTTGTCCTTAGTTCCTCTCGGTTCTTGTAGAACATCTATGAATGATTCTGATATTATTTCTTCTACAGGCAATTCATCATTTTTTTTATAATAATCTGGTAATTTTTGTAGAACTTTTTTTGCACTAAATAGGTATATTTCATACATTTTAAACCCTGATTTAATGTTTTCTGATGTTTCAACATCATTGGGATATATTTTTTTATATAAAGATTTTAGCGGTTTAGGAAAATCATCTTTTGATACTGTGTCTAAAATACTGAGTCATGCCTTTTTCAATGTATCGCAATAGGCGACATCTAATTGTTGCATTAGGTGTGTTGAGTTTGTAAGCAAGCATACAAACTTGACATTGTGTTCTTCAGCTAATTCTAAAACTGATTGTGTGAAGTGGCTGCTCAAGTTATCACCGATAATAGCTGTGTCTTTTTTTTTTACAAGGAGAAATAAATGTACTTCTGTATCAATCTGCGAATGAAATAACATCAAACCATCCAGATTTAGTTCTATTATTAGTCTCAGGAGGACCACCTTCGGTCCAAGTGGACCACATATGTTCTGCTTTGAATACAACATACGCGGGCAGCATTTGTGCAGGTGCAGAACCACAGAGCATAATAGAGATATGTCTTGGTGCTAACGTGCACTCCCTCTGCATATTTGATACCTTTTTTGAATACACATTTTTTGTTTTCCAGATTGTCTGTTAAATTAGTTTCATCATAGTTAAATAAACTATATGCTGGAATTGTTTCAATAGTTTCTCGCAAATGCCAGAAATATTCTTGAACAACTTTGCAGGATACCGCAGCTCTACTCTTCTTAATATTTTGACCCATTCTTAGGGTCAGTAGTTGATGTCTTTTCAAGAAGGCTCGTGCCCATTTAGATCCTGACAGTTATTCTTAAATTGTGGAACATTGTGTCCAATTCTAGACGAATAATTTGTAACAGGAAATTCGTCAAAAATCAAATGGGAATCCACACTCAGCCACTTTCAATAAATATTTGACGAAGACCTTTTCATCCCTTGTTGAAACTACATATGGTGATTAACAACATTTTCATGTGCGATGCTATTAACTCTGTAGCTTAAAGTTCACGGTGGAATTTTGTACAAGTTGTTGGCTTTCTGGACACTAAGCTGACCTAATCTAATTCTACAAACAGCTGTATCCAGAGCCTCTTGGGAATATTTTTATAATTTGGTCGAACTTTTCTTCTGAAAGACATTTCTGTAACAAAAGAAAACACTCGGTAACAAAAAACATAAAAGAAAATCTTTGGACTTCAACTTTTAACACCTGTTCGAAGTTGCAGAAATTTAACCTCAAAATGGTAGCCGATCAAATTAATTGGAAAAATTATTTAGATACCATGAGAAACGTGATTTACTCAAAATATCATAAAAAAAACTACTTGTCAATAAATGAGAGCTGTTTAGGAGCAGAATACATAATACTTATTGAATTTTGGCAAAAAAGTTTCCCACCATTAATTTTACGCCACTTGTTAACCTCCAACTGCTGTGTGAAGTTGGCACATGTCAAAATGTTCACCATCTTGCCAATACACTATCTGGATATTACCGAATAATAGCGTGTTCACATATTTTTTTAAAACTTTTACTCTTGCAGTAATTTAATAATGTAACGAAGTTTAAAATTTGTTCAAAGTTGCTAATCTGCTCAAAGTTGTGGTAGTTTACAGTACAATAGAAGATCTAAGACATACTTTCATTTAAGTCTAATATTCACCCATCACTTGTATTTATACTTAAGCCTTATACTTATTTACTTGTAAACATTTCAACCATGGTGTTCATATTTTCTGAATTGTTAATTTGTGATACTTATTTTCAGTCCAAATATATATGTAAGATTAAGTTGTATTTTAGATAACCAAAAAATTTTATTTATTAAACTGTTATTGCAGTTTCTTTATAATCGAATATATTAATGCAAGACTAAGGTGTTGTTTATTTTATTTTTAAAATGTTCTAAATCCTCATGAATCTGACATCCTTGTTAATATATTATAAAGAAGTTAAAAATACTTTATATGTAACTTAAAACCCAAAGCAAGTAATATACAGTGCATTCATTAAGTCGTGCACATCCAAATAAACGAGTCTGTAAATAGTAGGTTTCTATATTAGTTCTAGTGGCTACTGCAAGACAGCACCACTGGTAATATAAACAACAGATGTAAAGCCCGCTATTGTGTGTACAGGTTACAACAGGTCTGCAGTATTGTCTAGATTACGATAAGGTAAACATGTCTTTTTTGCAAGAGCAACGAGTGTTCGCTCTTGAACAGTATTTCACGTCATTTATATGAATTTGTTATTGATCAATTTCGTGTGACATATCCTGATGTAACTGTGGCTAACAAGTCGACCTTAACCAGATTAATCCGACGTTTCCGTGAAACCGGATCAGTTGCAGACAAAAAGAGATCAGGGAGACCAGTCATTTTAACTGACGCTAAACTGGCTGAGGTTAGAAATGTTATGCAGCAGTCACCTTCAAAAAGCCTACGAAGACTATCAATAAATACAATCACAAATTTCATTGGGTAGAGCTCAGAAAGCTATAAAACAGTTAAAATTTCTTGCATATCCTGTTCGTAGTGTTCAGGAATTGAAAGATCCAGACAAAGAAATGGTATGGCCCCCATGGTCTCTAGATTTAACGCCTCCAGATTTTTTCCTGTGGGGTTATCTTAAAGGAAGGGTTTATAAAAATATGCCTCATACACTGAATAAACTGAAAATAAACATTACAACGGAGATTAACAATATTAGTGTAGGCGTACTTTACAAAGGTGAACATATGTAATAAGACATAAAATGTTGGAAATAATTATACGTTTATAAAAGTTATAACAACAATAAATAAATAAAATACATTACAACCTTTTTGATGTGCGCGACTTATTACGTGTCCTTATTACAGTCCATTCGCTTTTAACTTTAGGATGATATAACAACTGGATAAAATGCTACATTACCAATGTTAGTTTAAATTCTAATATATTTAATGAATGATACATGAAAATTCCCATTGGCAATAGGAATTGGTGGCGACACCATACATAACTGCCAACCTTTATGTTCAATGACAGTATCCTTCAAGCTAAATTTTAGGTATTCGTGTACATGTAGTTGCTAATACTTTATTACTACATTTTATGTCATCCTAAAGTTAAATCGAATGAACTATAAATGTTCTATTTTCCACAAATTGTGAACATTATTTTGATTGATGCTGTTGAGAAACTCTAGCACTGGCTGAACAATGAAACAAAGTTAAATAAAACATTGAAATATTTAAAGAAAAGGAATTTTTTAAAGAATTCATAAAATAAATTGATTAATAAAGTTTCTTACTTAAACTGCTACATTATTTATTCCAACTTAAAGCAATGTCAAAATTTACTTGGAACAATTTATTCTCACGATGCTGGACGAGTAATCTTTAAATGATAATGACATGTCAATAGTCTTATAATCATTCAGACAAAATTTATTTCGATTGAACTGTTTTCCTTTTGTAATAATTGTTCCATACTACTTCAAGAAATCATCTGTATACGTGATTGACATTATTCACAACAAAAGCAAGATATTTTATAAAATATAAAAACAATGAGGGTCCAGGTCAGGCCCTATGCCACTTCAAAGCAAACTAAAGAAACATATTATGATACACCGTAATTTGATTAATGTAACACTAGTACATTCAAAATTTAAAGTAGGTGGTTTTTGTGTTATGAATAGGTCTACGAATCGAAAACTTCACTTAAATCACACGTTTGCTAACAAATTCAGTTTCAAAAAAAGTTGATAAAATGCCAATTTGTTTGCATTATGTGATTATTTTGCATCAAAAGAAAATAATCTAAAAAGCATATGTATCACTTCCTAACGATCGACCATTTGCGTTCTTTTTATGTAGTAATTATGGCATATTAAAAAAAGTCAAAAACATATGAACGCATACTAACAAATGTCCATTTACATGCAATGCACTTGGATACAAATGAATGCCCATTTACAAAAATCAATTCCTATAATCACACCAGTTTGTGTGAGCATTCAACAACGTATTAAAAAAGTAAATTTAATGTACACATATATATTGCTGTGATAATCGAGCCCCTACGCTTGGGCGCAATAAAATGCTGTGTTATACCCCCTTATATTAAGCCCCACGACTTGGGCAGACATTAAGATGCTGTGATATTTCTATTTAGGGTTAACAAGCCCCTATGCTGAGCGCCATAAATGTTATGATATTTTCTTTAGATTACTCAAGCACTTGTAAAAATGTTAATTTATAAATCTCTTTGCCTCGACTAGCTGATTCAATTAAATAAAGCAATTCTACAATACACAGTATAATCATTAAATATTTACAACCTTTTTAAATATCTTCCCCTTTTTAATTATTTACATCTGTCAGATTTTTAGAAGATGAAGCCAGCAAAACGAGCTTTTTATTACATTTAGAGACCTTTTGAAACGTTTCAAGATGCCTAGTGCCCTTCATAAATTTATCAAAGAACCCCAGTTTTGTCGACTCTTACATTATTATTGAAATAAAACAGTTTATAGAAATAAATCATATCAAAATATCTAACCGGAGTGGTTCAGTAGCCTCTCTGCATCCCCATGAGTTTTCGTATCCAGTCTGAATGTTTTTGAGTCGAATTTGAAAGTCGACATCCAACCAAAATACTATCCAAATCGTTATTGATGAGTTTAATCCAATAAAAGGTTTTTCATCTCCGTAATTAACGAAACAGTAATAAAATATTTACCATGTCAATTATTGCCAAATTCATTTAACAGGCAGTAATATCTAGACTCGTATCCAAGAGTCTTATCCAAGATCGTGTGTAGGAGTTTCAACAGGAGCCCTGTTTTATTTATTTTTAGAAATGGTATAATTTCATTAAATCTGGTTTACTTACGTCTGTAGTAGTACGGCTCGCTTACACAATTTTTACACTCTTATAAATGATTTCACTTTACTTTTAATTTACTATTTGCGTGAATATCTTAGCACTTTGGAGTATAGTGACTGCCCAGTTTCAACTGTATACTAACTCGTTGTTCAATTGTTATCATATCTATAGCCTTGCCCCTTTTGTTTGCGATTCGTTGATTCCACGTGCTAGGCGACACCAAATTGTTTTATCTCTTGTTATTTCGGAAACTTTACCAATTGTGTAGTTTAATTACTTACAAAATCTTACGTGTATTTACATATTGTTTTGCATTGTACTAGACTTGAACATATTAACACTATTATAAATTTCACCATTCATTATAGTCTAGTACAATGCAAAACAATATGTAAATAACACGTAAGATTTTGTAAGTTTTATTAATTAACTATATATATATATATATATACAGGGTTATTACAAATGAAATAGACAGTTTGAATAGGTTATAGAAAGTTTATTTTTGAAAAGTTAAGATTATTACTTATATGATTATAAAGAAGAAATGATTAAGTTTTTATTTAAAATTTTTACAAATGTTCATTGTGTGCACCTTTGGTAACACGACAGATATCAACACGGTAGTCGAATTCTTGCCACACGCTAATAAGCATGTAACGGTCAACTGTAGCAAGAGCATTGTGATACGTTGTTTAAGTTCGTCGATATCAACAGGAAGTGGTGGTATGAAATCTTTGTCTTTTACATAACCCCATAAGAAATAGTCGCAGGGCGTTAAATCTGGACTACGAAGTGGCCACGGCTTAAGCAGAAGGTTTTCCTCACTTGCACGGCCGATCCATCGTCTAGGAAGATGTTCATCCAGATATTTTCTGACCTGTAAGTGCCAGTGAGGTGGAGCTCCATCTTGTACAAAAACGAAGTTATCACTATCTTCCTGTAGTTGAGGCATTAACCATTCGTGTAACATGTCCAGATAAATTACTCCGGTTATTGACACTTCGTGAAAGAAGAACGACCCGTGAACCTTTTCACGAGATAAAGCGCAAATCACGTTAACTTTAGGGGAATCGCGTATATGTTGTAAAGTCGCTCTTGGGTTTTCTGTGCCCCATATCCTTACATTATGTCTATTAACTTTTCCACTAATGTGAAAGGTACATTCGTCACTGAAAATTAGGCGATTAAAGAATGTGTAATCATTTTCGAGACATTGTTGCATCTCCAGACAAAAATTGTTACGTACGACTTTATCACCGGCATTTAAACTTTGTACTACCTGAAATTTATACGGTTTCATTTTCAAACGTTTCCGCAGAATTTTCCACACAGTAGGTTGAGGAATTTGCAATTCTAAACTTGCTGATGTAGTCGATTGTCTTGGACTTCGTAAATAAACATCACGAACACTATCGATTTGTTCTTTTGTAACAGGAGGTCTTCCAGTACTCTTTCTTTTACACAGACATCCACTATTTTAGAAACGTTTATACCAGTCATAGATTGATTGCCTTGTTGGTGGTGTTTTACCTATTTTGTTCTGAAATGACGCTGCACAACAGTAACAGACTTTGTTTTGGCTAATTCAAAAACACAATAAGCTTTCTCCACTTTAGTAGCGGCCATTTTGCTAGACTGGTCGTTGTTTTAACAGCAGTACCAACCTAACAGTTGTACCAACATAAACTTTAAGAAATTCCCTATAAACCTATCTCGCTTACTATATTCAAATACACCAGTCTGATTTTTTAAAGGCTATCCAAACTGTCTATTTCATTTGTAATAACCCTGTATATATATAAATTTTTTAAATTTTTAATATGTGATCAAGGTCAATAAGACTGAAACGCATCATATTTTTGATATAATTTTATATTTTAGCAGTCAAAATGGATTGAGGACTATATAGTATTTTCAAATTTACGTAGGAATTGCAAGCTTCTATACAAAACTACTTATCAAAAGTATTTACTAGACCTACAAAACTCAGTGAATTGTAAAAAAAACTTTCTGGAATTTCATCATTTCTAAAAGAAATAATTATTTATTATCCAATACCATGCCTTTTAAAGATACAATATCTGATAATCCTACACAAATTGTCAATAAATTTGCGGATCATTTTGGTTCAGTTTATAACTCATCTGTAACCACTGTTCCTAACATAGTCATTAACAATGCTATATTCATTAACAATGATTATTTTTCACCTACTGGGATTCTATTGCAAATAACTAAACTTAAATTACGTTCAGGGCATGAGCCTGACGAAATATCTCCATACTTTGTTTTTCAGTGTAGATTTGTGTTATCTACAGTACTGCATAAAATTTTTGAGAAATCATTATTTGATGGGGTCTTTTGGGAGAAGTGGAAACATAGTTATGTTATACCAATCTTTAAAAATGGCGATAAAGAGAAAGTGGAAAACTATCGACCTATTTCGATAATATCAGTTTTCGCAAAAATTTTTGAAATCATTGTTAGTTTTCAGATTTCTCCTGTTCTTAATAAAGTTATTATTCCTGAACAACACGGATTTTTTCCAGGCAGGCCAACAGTTACAAATCTTTTGGTCTTCGAAGAATTTTATTTTTGATACCATGGAAAAGCGGTACCAAGTTGACGTGATTTACACTGACATTTCTAAGGCGTGTGACTCACTCATAGTAAAAATTTTATTATTCAAACTCTCGAAATTGGGTGTTCATGGTAACTTGCTTGCCTGGTTAGATAGTTATCTCTCTCAGAGGAAACAATTTGTTAAAATAAACAACGTACTTTCTTCTGAAATTAATGTAACTTCTGGAGTACCTCAGGGTGGTCATCTCTCGACTTTATTGTTCAATTGCTTCATTAATGACATTGCTTGTTGTTTTCATCATTGTAAATTTCTGCTTTATGCAGACGATTTAAAAATATTTAAGATGGTAACATGCGTGAGTGACTGCTCGCTTATTCAAGATTCTATTAATTGACTCACCTTATGGTGTAAGTCAAATGGACTATCCCTAAATATTAGCAAATGCAAAGTGATGTGCTATTATAGAATCAGAGATCCTGTTTTGTTTAATTACAACATCAACTCCGAAGTTTTACAATGTGTCACTACATTTAAGGACCTGGGTATACTTCTTGATCATAAGCTAAATTTTTCTGAACATCTTCAATTTTTAACACATAGAGCATACAAACTTCTTGGATTTATGAATAGAAGTCTCTCAGACTTTAGTAATATACAGAGTCTTTCTGGGGTTTATTGTTCCTTAGTTCGCTCTTTACTAGAATATGCAAGTATTGTCTGGTCACCTTTTTACTCTATTCACATAAAACGCCTGGAAAAATGTCAGAAAAAGTTTATTCGTGTAATTGCTTACAAGTTAGGCATCCCTTATGGGAAAATTAAATACATTCATATTTTACGCTACTTGAATCTCCCAACATTAGAAATTTGTCATAATTATTTAGACATTTTAATGCTCTTTAAAATTGTTAATGGGCTGATAGATTGTTCAGATTTGTTACACAGGGTTCAGTTCCATGTGTCACCGAGAAATACCCGATCATCTATATTTTTTAATGTCTGTTTACATCAAACCAATTATGGAATGCAAAGACCTTTAGAAAGATGTTGTAAAAATGCCAACTTTTTGAGTGAAACTGACTTTTTTTCTTGAAACACTATACTCCTTCAAAAATTCAGTCAAACGTCATTTGTTTTCCAATATGTATTATTCTCTTGTAATCTAATTAGTTAAGACATATTTTTTTATGCATTTGTTTATGGTAACTGTAACTTTCTTGCATACCGTTAATAATAATAAATAAATAAATAATACCTCCCTTAAGTAATGAGATTACTGTGCCGTATCTGCAGTTACTTTTAAACCGCACAAGAGTTAAATTGTATGTATTTTTACGAAATAAATTCTTGAGCTTAGTTTACTAATGTTAGTATTTTAATATTATTCGCAAAGATGGTACGATCGTGTTGTGTTTATGGTTGTACAGAACGGGCATCCAAAGAATCAGTTTTTTTCCATCAGTAAGTATAATAATAGATTACTATTGTCATGTCTATGATACAGAGCGTTGCCTGTAAATTTAAGGTTCCCTATTGATACAGAACTGAGAAACAATGGATATTAGCAACGAAACGGCAAAATTTTATACCTTCAAGGCAAACCGTCATATGTAGCAAGCATTTTCTTCAAAGCAATTTCTTAATATTTGTTGGGAAAAGAAGATTGCACAAAAATGCCATTCCCAGCATTTTTGATTTTTCAAAGCATTCGGAAAAAAGGAAAGTGCCAGGTTAGTAGTAATCTCAGAGATCATTAGATATTGATTGTGATAAAAATCAATAATAAATATTATATAATGCAAATCTGACATAAAGACATTTGTGTCTCTAATATCATGTCTTAATTCAATCTTTATACCCAATTTTAATATGATTGTACTTATGAATTCACTTTCGTTTGTTTTGCAGAAATATTCGTTTTGGAGATTTTAAAGAGGAAGATTTGTCGAGACCTAAGAAAGCTAATTTGATGTGGCGGGCTGCCAGCGAAACAATTAAACTGAAAAATAAGAAAATTAAATGTCTGCTTCATAAAACAAGACGACTGCAAAAAAAATAGTTACATTGAAACATTTGTTGACTCATTTAAAACAAACACAGAAAATTTCTAATAACTGCTTAGAATTGTTAAAGGTAAATTCGTTACTCTTCATAACAAATGTAATTGTGGTTAATTTTTCACAGGAAAGCATCTCAAAGCCCCAGAAAGAAATTATGTTGAGACAACTGAAAATGACACAGACAAAAACATTTCCGCTTGAGCTTCGTGTTTTGTGTTTACTTTGAATTTTTATTCTAATGCTGCGTTCAATTACGTAAGAAATGCTTTTGGTAAATGCTTACCTCACCCTAGTACTCTTAGAAGAAGGCTAACCTCAGTAGATGGTGCACCCGGTTTTACTGGTGAATCCCTTCGTGCGATTAGGCGTAAAGTAGCTGAGTTAGAAGCTCAAAACAAGATGCTGATTTTAGGTTTGATAATAGATGAAATGAGTATAAGAAAGCATGTTCATTGGAATGAAAAAAGATATCAATGATATGTTGATTTGGGAACTCACATTGAAAGTGACTCATTGCCCGAGGCCAAGCAAGCATTTGTATTTCTACTAGTAGGACTAAATTTAGGATGGAAGATACCAGTGGAATATTTTTTGATTGACGGTCTTGCTGCACCAGAAAGAGCTAACCTAATTCGCAACTATTTAAAAATTGTGCACGGTTGTATCGCGAAAATTGTGTCACTGACATTGGATGGGACAACTAATTTTGCGTCAGCAAGTGCGCTAGGTGCCAAACTGAAATATCCAAATTTGGAACCATGGTTTACTCATCCGATGTGAACTGTAAAAGTTCATATGCTACTTGATGTACGCCATATGATAAAACTAATACGCAATACTGTGGGCGACTGGAAATGTTTACGTGATAGCACAGTTGGTATTATTAACTGGAAGTACTTTGAAAACATCGTAGATTTTCAAGAAAAAGCCTACTTGCATGCAGGAAACAGGCTCAGACGGAGACACTTAAATTTCCAAAAAGAAATTATGAAGGTAAATTTGGCAGTTCAAGTTTTTAGTAATAGCGTGGCTGGTGCACTACACTATCTTGATAAAGATCTTGCTCTAAAAAACTTCAGCAATTTCGAACAAACCAAATTTTTGCAGAATTTTAAATGATGTGTTGACGTACTCAATTCTAGAAACATCTTGTCAAAATATATTTGGAATAAACCATTTTCATCTGGAAATGAGCAAGGTATAAAGCATCTCTTAAAGCCAAATTTTATTTATTTTCTCTAACAATTTTGGATGGAACGAATATTCTTCATACCAGACGAAAGACTGGATTTGTAGGTTTGAATATTTCAATGCAAAGTGCTATGAATTTATTTGATGAAATTGTTAAAAAACAAAAAATTATACAGTTTTTGCTTACATATAAACTAAGTCAATATCACTTAGAAAGGTTTTTCTCCGCAATTAGAGCTAGAGGGGGGCTTCAATAATAATCCTACAGCAGTGCAATTTGAAGGAGCATACAAGAGACTTTAATACATAATGAAGTCACATCTGCAGAACTGTCTAATTGTGTTGCTCAAGATTTTACGAGTATTTTGACCGTTTCCAGTTCAAGCACACGAAATGTCGATGCCTTAATTATCAAAGATATTGCCACATCCGCAGCCGATAGTTTTATTTACACTGAAGATACCTCCCAGTATGTGAACGACGTTGTTGAATATATAGCAGGATTTGTAGCAAAAAAAGTTGCCAAAAATATTGCCTGCTCTCATTGCTGTGATTTATTATTTTCTATGGAATCAACATCACTTCTGCTGCAAACAAAAACCAGGGAGGGTTATGTAAAGCAATCATTAGATGTTATAAAACTATGTTGTATTGCTGAAAACGTAGCCGTGGACGTTGTAGTACTGTAACGTTTTAAATTTCTGTTACGAATTAATTACAGTTTTTTCTTTCAATTTGATTAAATGTTTTGATGTACGTCGTTAACTTCGGTAAATTTAGCAGTCATGAAATCTTTCAAATTTTATTGGTTAGGCTTTAGTGTTGAAAAATCGTATAATAATATTTGTTTATTGGTAATTAATTTAAATATGGCAACTTGGATTATAATTTGGGTGGAATTATTTTATTGGCTTTCAGAGAATTTCAGATAATGCTCAATTTTTATTTGTTAATCATATGTGTGATAACACTTGTCAAAACCGAGTTAATTTCCGACAATTCATTCTTTGTTTCTCATCTGGATTTGGCAGTCGTGCATAGGTTAGCACTCCATTTTGGGATTTTGCCTGTCCAGAAAATTTATTAAAGCATTTTTGTGTTGGTTAGAAGTCGTTTCGAATTGCTTTAATATTGCTGTGATAAAAGTGTGTTAATATTGCTCTTCAAGTTTCTGGTTTATTTCAGTAAAAAGGTGTAAATAAATTTTGATTTTTGTACTCAACAACAATTAAACATTTCTTAATTCAGTGGTGTTACAGTGGCTGTGCTGCTTACATCAAAAGTTCCTTTTTCACTAAAAGTAGGTGAACAGATTACTATACAATTAAACTTATTGCTTGTGGCATAATAAGATAATAGCATATGGCTTGTATGATTACAAAGTTCAACTTTACTAACATTATCTATAAACAAAACAAATGCCATTAACCTGTGTATAAACAGTGTTACAAAATGCCATGCTGCTTTCTATGTAATGAATCAGACAAAGTTTTCAGCTGTGATAAATGCCAACATCCCATATGTGATTCCTGCAGTGGTCTTACATCCTCCGAGATACGCTGTCTTGAATTAAAACGAAGAACCCTTCTTTTCCACTGTAAATCTTGTCTTTCATCTACTGATAGTAATCAGACATTAGAATATGTCACGCAATCTCTAAATTTGAAAAGGTCATAAATGATATAAACAATATGTTCTAAAAATTTAAAGCAGAACTAGTGGCAGTGACATAAAACAATTCCCACTGCCACAGTCACCTCAGTGTGTCCAATAAAGCACTCACTGCGACTTATGCAAGTGTAATCAAGACTCAACCAGTGCTAATTATCAAACCAGTTACCACTCAGGAAAGTTAGGACACTAAGTTCGAGATCAAAGATGTTATTAACCCTGCAGATATTGGAGTAAATGTTTCAAAAATTTGTGAAGCATCAAAGGGTGGCATCATCATCGGTTGCATAAATCAATCAGACCGTAATTTATTACAAAAAAATATTGTTGACAAGCTAGGCAGCAAGTACAATGTTCAAGCACCTAGTTTCAGAAAGCCAAAAGTGCGAATTGTCAACATAAGCAGTGATGATATAGATGCAGATAATAAAAAAATTACTGAAAAGTTAATTAAGCAAAATAAGCTTAACACTGAAATAAACAATTTCCATCTGAAAATCATAAAGGTAATTAAAAACACAAAACATAATAATTCAGTAGTAATTGTTGAAGCTGATCCACAAACACATGACCACTTATTAAAAATTGAAAAAGTTGCAATTGGATGGTCTATGGGGAATATGTATAATCATGTAAATGTTATTCAATGTTATAACTGCCTAAAATATAACCATGTAGCACAAGACTGTAAGTCTAATGTAACTTGTTCATTATGCTCTGGAACACACAATTATAAGAATTGCAGTGCAAAAGTTATGAAATGCTCCAACTGTTTATATGCGAAAGCCAAGCTCAACGTGGAAGTTGATGATACACATACAGCTGTAGATAAAAAATGTCCTTGCTACCTTCAGGTACTAAAGAAGGAAACTGCTAAAATTGAATATTATCAACAGATATAGCAATCACAGATAATTCATACAATCAATAACCCCCGAATGTCCCAATGTAATGTTAAAGTCATGGATTTTTAAGTCTCTGCCTTATAAATATTAGATCTCTTATTCCATGCTTTGATGAATTTGAAGCTTTTATACACACTCATGATTATGATATAATTGGTATCACAGAGTCCTGGCTTCCTACTGAATTTCCGTCCTCATTAGTGCATATTCAAGGATATAATTTAAATAGAAAGGATCGTCCAACTAGAGGTGGTGGTTTATGTTGGTATATTAGATGTAGTTTGCCTCATAAAACAGTAACAATCGACTACATTGAACATCCTACTCTCGAACAACTATGGATCAACTTCAAATCGAATAAACTCAATGTTGCAGCGGGTCTTAATACAGATCCCCAAGTACAAGTTTTGCCTGCCTTAGTGAACTTGAAGTAGTTCTGTCTCACATTTGCACTAAATTAGACAATGTTATTTTAATAGGGGATGTTAATATTGATTTTACCAGTACAAACTTTAGCTTGAAAAAATTAAGCTCTCTACTCAGTACTTTCAAACTAAAACAAAATGTAAAGGAACCCATTCGTGTCACAGATACTTCAACAACCTTAATTGATATTATATGTACCAGTCCTAACATGAACGTTACTTTATGCGAAACACTTGACCTTCACAATATAACAGACCACAGAGCTGTTGCTTGTCAGTTTGATTTAACTATACCTAAAAGATCTATGCATAACAATATATATAGAGATTTTCAGTGTTTCGATATAGACAAATTTGAACACGATGCTAACCAAATTGCATGGGACACCGTTGAATTAATAACTTCATTAGATGAAAATGTAGGTTTTATTAATGAAGCTATTACATCGCTATTTGACATTCATGCACCCATATGCACGATTCATAGTCAAAAAAAGACCCACCCTTATTATTACTGCTACTATTAGACAGATGATACAATTAAGAAATGCAGCATACAGAAGATACCTCAAATCCAAAAATAAAATAAAATTTCAGTACTACAAGGAGCTATTAAAAATGAAAAGAAAGCTTACTTTGAGTATCAATGTAAATCTAATATAAACAATCCTAAGAAACTATGGCAGATGTTTTATAGATGTCAAATTCACTCCAGAGAACGAAATCAAATCTCACCTGATATTCAAAATGCAACTGATGTAAACCATTTCCTTGTTAATTCCATTCCACAACAGACAGTACCTGCAGAACAACTCAAATACTATTGGACAAATTTTTACCCAAAAGCAACTGATTTTTTAAGTTTTAATCAGGTAACTACAGAATCAGTGGTTAAATCTGTAAGAAGAATCAAAACTAATGCTCATGGTATTGACGGTATTAACCATAAAATGCTGTTACTAATAATGCCTTTCTGTGTCAAGACAATCACTCACATTATCAACTTTTCACTACAGTCTGGTACTTTTCCTGCTGCATGGAAGCTTTCGCTTATAACCCCTATTGCTAAAAAAGCACTAGCTATGAGCTACTCTGACCTACGGCCGATCAGCATATTGCCTATCTTATCAAAAGTCATTGAACATTTGGTATATGTTCAAATAATGGAACATATCAAGCAATGTAGTATATTACCATCACTTCAGTCAGGCTTCCGAACAAGATACAGTACTGCTACAGCACTAACCAAAGTTGTCACCGATTTAACAACCTCACTTGACGAATCAAAGGTTACGTACCTAGTTTTCACAGATTTCAGTAAGGCTTTTGATGTTATCAATCATGATCTTATGATAGCAAAGCTTCACTACTATGGATGCAGGGCAACTGTCCTTGATTGGTTTACAAATTACCTATTGGACAGGTATCAATCTGTTAAACTAGTTAAACATCAATCCCAGTTTCTTCGTATACCTCAGGGTGTACCACAGGGAAATATTCTGGGACCTCTCCTGTTTGCCATCTATACAGCAGACCTTCCTTCAGTGTTATCTTCAGCATGCAAATACCATATGTATGCAGATGATGTACAGTTATACATATCGAGTGACATACTATCCTGTCAATAACACCATTATCCAATTGAACAAAGAACTTTCTGCAGTCTGCAAGTGGGTGCAAAATAATGGGCTAATCCTGAATACAACGAAAACTGAGACCTTGCGTGTTGGTCAAAAACAAACTGTAAACGGGCAGGCATGCTACAAAAAATAAATCTGAAAGTGAACAATACTGTAATTAATATCAGTGGTAGTGTTAAATATTTAGGGATAACGTTGGACACTGAACTCAATTTTGAAAGTCATGTCAATAAAAAAATAGCAGTATGTTATTATAAAATGCGCACCCTATACAGATACAAGCACTTACTAAATTCTTATATTAAGTGGAGATTTTGTAACAGTTTAGTTATTTGTCATCTAGATTATTGCAGCGTTGTATATTATAAACATCTGACATCTTATCTTAAGAACAGAATACAAGTGTTGCAAAATGTATGCTTTAGATTCTCGTTTGATATACAACGCAGGATACATGTAACACCCTATTATAACTCAAAAGCGATACTTAAATTTGATAGAACAGATTTATTACTGGCCACTCTCATATATGTAATCATAGTCACCAAAGAACCAAATTACCTTCATGAAATATTACAACCACGATCTAGCTTACATCGCCTAAATCTGAGAAACAATACTAGTCTTACGATACCTGCACATGTTACTGCTAAATTTAAATCTTGTTTTGCTTATGTTGCTCCACTGATATTTAATAAATACGAAGAATTATTTGATAACAAAGCTAAAAAACATTTCGTACAAAGTTTCATAATAGTCTATGGGACGAACAGAAAAGAACTTGATATTAGAATATACATATACCTACCTACTTGTTTATTATATTTAATATTAATAGTTATTTTATATTTTATACTGTAGGGGAGGAATTGAAAACCAGCTTTGCTGAATTCCTCGCCCGTTGGTGTAATTTCTTCACCAATAAACGTTATTCTATTCTATTCTAATTAACCTATATTTGATAGGATTTGTGAGAACAGAATTTTTGAATTGGTTATCAGTTACGTTCGTGTTATCTACAGCTGTTATTGAAGTCGTTGCCCGGCAGGGCTTGTGGTAGTATCGCGCTTGTAGTAGTATGGCAGTATAGTACTTTGGTAATACTATACGGCTACCGTTGTATTTGTGGTTACTGGTTCCTGGTTGTTGTGTCTACAGCAATAAGACTTGTGAAGAATATCGCAATTTTGGTGTGTTACAAGAGCAAATCATCAGGTGGTTTCAAGACTGATGGTATTGGATTCATCCATGTCTCAATTGATGGACTTACAAGAAGTCGTCTGGTCAAGGATTAATTGTAGCTGATGTGGTTCGTAGACGCATGCTATTTTTCTTTATCTGATATTTGAAAAAGGAAAGTAATTTGATTAATAAGAGTATTGAACTATTTACCAGGTGTACATTGACGTTGACAGTTTTCAGTAAATTTTCAGTGCACTTCCTGTCAACGACTGCGCATTTACTAATTTATGACGTAGTTTCTAACTAGCAATTCTAAACCTAATTGACAATGATTGCAGTGTTGCCAACATAAGTAGATATAAATTTATTTTACATTCAGGAAAATAGTTTTGTGATCAGATTCTTGATTCTAGTATGTCAACATTAGTACTAAATCTCATTTCAGTACAATAACAAGTTTTAGTATATTTCAATTGGAGATTATTTAAAATATAATAAAATCAATTTTGAAATAATTGATTCGAATATTTACAGATATATAAAATTAGTTTATTGAAATTATGCGATACTAACAGTGATGTGAATTGCTATTTATGGTTTTAAATATAGGTATGATTATTGATATTGCTGATTTATAGTATTTGGTTTGTACCTGTTTGTACTGCATTGTATGTATATTAGGTTGGATGCCGATTTTCCAGGAAGGTAATATTCTAATTTATTAGCAGAGATTCAGGTACATTTAATTGGATGGCGTTTATTTGTTTATTCCAGCTTAGGTGCTAGTTGTGCGAATTCTTTGGAAACCCGCCCCCACTCACCGTTGACCTAGTCTTGGGTACACGCCTTGCAGTTTCCGCAGCCCGGTCGAATATTGTATGTTTTAGTAGTTGTTCAGTGTTGTGCTTTGAACGGCGTGTTATATATTTTGTACCCTTTCGCTATAGAGCTTAGGAAAGGTTACAGTACACGAACAGTCAACCAATTGATATTGTATGCTTTACGCGAGATTGATTCACGCATTTACTTTATAAAAATTCACGATCACATCTTATCTCAAGGCGCTCTTAGCAATCATTTATTACAGTTGATAAATATAATTTTAAAGGTTTATATTACTATAAGAATTCATTACATTAACAAGTGTAAAAGCGAAGAACAAGTAATTTGTACGACAACAATATATTAAGTTCATATTATTTACTACATCACTCAATAAGTCCGTAGGATGATACATAGATGGCGTTGCTATGTAATAATCCATATGATTTGTAGGAAGTACTAACCTTAAAAAGATATCTGTCAAAATTTCATGACAATCCGACGATTAGTTTACAAGTTACAGAGGTTCAAGTGACGATACTTTTGAGTTTTTAAAAATGAATTCCAAGCAATTTCGCGTGTTGATTTATCATTGCTTTTGATGGGTAAAATACCATCGCAGCCAAAGCATGGCTTGATAAGTGTTATCCGGGCTCTGCTCCATCGAGGCAAACGGTGGAGAAGTGGTTTGCTGATTTTAAACGTGGCCGTACAGACACTGACGATGCTGAACGCTCTGGAAGGCCAATTGAGGTGGTTACACCGGAAAACATCAAAAAAGTCCACCGAATCGTTTTGGAAAACAGAAAAGTGAAATTGCGTGAGATAGCTGACACCTTGAAGATATCAGAAGGCAGTGTGCACACTATTTTGCATGAACATTTGTCCATGAGAAAGCTGTTCTCAAAGTGGGTGCCGCGTTTACTCACAGTGGACCAAAACAACAACGTGTCGATGATTCTGAGAGCTGTTTGGAGCTGTTCAACCGGAATAAAAGGACTTTTGCGTCGGTATGTGACAATGGATGAAACATGGATCCACCACCACACTCCAGAGTCTAATCGGCAGTCAGCTAAGTGGACTGCAGCCGGAGAACCACGTCCAAAGCGCCAAAACCGCAAAAGTCGGCTGGTAAGGTTTTGGCGTCTGTATTTTGGGATGCGCACGGAATTTTGTACATCGACTATCTTGAGAAAGGAAGAAGAATCAACAGCGAATACTACATGGCATTATTAGTGCGTTTGAAGGAAGAAATTGCCAAAACGGCCACACATGAAGAAGAAAAATTCTCTTTCACCAAGACAATGCACCGTGTCACAAGTCGATTGCAACGATGGCCAAATTGCACCAATTGGGCTTCGAATTGAATCCGCACCCACCGTATTCTCCAGATTTGGCCCCCAGCGACTACTACCTGTTCGCAGACCTGAAAAAAATGCTCGCCGGAAAAAAATTTGGCTCGGATGAAGAGGTGATCGCTGAAACTGAAGCTTATTTTGAGGCCAAAGACGAATTGTTTTACAAAAAAGGTATCGAAATGCTAGAATGGCGTTGGACTGATTGTATCACTCTTGAAGGAATGTATGTTGATGAATAAAATCGAATTTCGCCAAAAAAATGTGTTTTTCTTAGTTATTCTACGGACTTATTGAGTGATGTGTTAAAAATCAGTAATTTTGTATATATGTACTTTTTATTGTTCAATTTATATTTTTAATGCATTATAGTTTGATACTAATGATAAAAATCAAAGGCAGTTTTGTGTATTATTACAATTCTGGTTGTTTTTAAGTGCTTGTTCATTATAATCTTATGGTACACTGTCGGTTTCTGCCTACAATAGGAAATGGTGGTTGCCTAACATCCTTGCACCACTACCTTTATATACACGCTATTTCATAGGCCTAGTCTAGTTATATCATGTCTCTGTTATTCCCGCTCACACACCCATACGATTATTTTGTCTTAGTAGTAAAACATTACGACTACTAACCTAAGTTGAAACCTCAACACTACTTTCGCCTCGGCACTATTTATACCTCAACACTATTTCCGCTCACACACCCGTACGATTATTTTGTCTTAGTAATAAAACAGTACGACTACTAAGTTGAAACCTCAACACTATTTTTGCATCAGCACAATTTACGCCGCAACACAATTTTCGCTCATGCACCCATTCAATTATTTTGTCTCAATAGTAGAACATTTCGACTACTAACCTAAGTTGAAGCCTCAACTCTATTTTCGCCTCAGCGCTATTTATACCTCAACACTATTTCCGCTCATACAAAAGTTCGATTATTTTGCTTAATAGTAAAACATTACGACTACTAACCTAAGTTGAAGCCTCAACTCTATTTTCGCCTCAGCGCTATTTATATCTCAACACTATTTCCGCTCATACAAAAGTTCGATTATTTTGCTTAATAGTAAAACATTACGACTACTAACCTAAGTTGAAGCCTCAACTCTATTTTCGCCTCAGCGCTATTTATACCTCAACACTATTTCCGCTCATACAAAAGTTCGATTATTTTGCTTAATAGTAAAACATTACAACTACTAACCTAAGTTGAAACCTCAACACTATTTTTGCCTAAACACTATTTTCGCTTATGCACCCATTATCTTATCTTAATAATAAAACATTTCGACTACCAACCTAAGTTGAAACCACAACACTATTTTCGCTTTAACACTATTTATAAAACGGCGACACCAGCGCTAAGAACGATTGTGCCGGACCCTAATAATTAAATGACCTCTATTTGTAGCTGCTCTGTGGTTCAATGCTGCTTGCCTTCGGCAAGCAGTTTTACCACCTCTAAAGTGCACTTCAAGTCAACTTCAACTTTATTTCAATATAATTGATACTCTGCATTACGATTTGACAAGCACAACAATTACATTTCAAATTCGACTTGGAAGTGAATGTAAATGAACCCTATCACATGGCATGCTCTGCTATCAAATATACTGAGTACAGATAGATGCCGCCCTCCTCCCCTTCTTTTTTGAGCTGAATATATCCTTGATATATATATATATATATATATATATATATATATATATATATATATATATATATATACAGAGCTGAGTACTTCAGTACAAAATGTACTGGTAATACGGTATTCAGTACTTTTAGCTACTGTAAGTAGTTTACTGTAAGTACTTTCAAAATACATGTACTGGTACTTAAATACTGAAGTATTGTCTGCAAAGTACTGGTACTGGTACTGGTTCTCTAATTTTTGTTCAGTATTACTTGTTACTTACAAATGTACTGTAATATGTTGTAAGTACTTGTACTCTGTAAAACTTCCAGTAATTTATTTAAGTACATTTATGTATTTCCCATAATTTACTTGTGAAGTACAGCCCACTGCATTGCTTAGTCTACATACTTATATCTTATATTACTTCATATTACACTACTTGGTGTTCAGTGCATGTGCAGTTCTGAGTAAGTTGCAGTGTTATTTGAAATCATACAAAAGTGAATTGGTAGACAATATATATCAGGCGAATATCAGTAGGTAGGTATGAATGAACATAAGATAAATCATGTTAGAGTAATTATAAAGAATAGGTATCATTTTTAGCTTAGCTGTATGTCATTTGTGTTTTGTGTATATTTAAATTTAAATAGTAACAAAAATAAAACTTCAATAGTTTAATACAAACCAAGTTATCGGTTACAGCAGTCAGCAGTTAAAAAATACGGTTGACGCAACACATGCAATGCAGCCGTAGAATAGAATTTAACTAGTTGTAGAAATGCGATTAGATTACAATAATTAAAGGTAATACTAGGTGAACAATTATTCAATAATTTTTCTGTATAAGTTACAAAATTTAAATGACATGGCTGCAATAATCTTATAATTATAATTATAAATTGCAACTGATGTAATTACAATAAGCCAAGCCCATACATTTTTTTCATGTCATTATCATCAGATGACGCATCGCATATCATAATATTTTAACTTCTGATTATTTAAGTTTAAAACTTAATGGATTAGAGGTTAGCTGGCTGCTTTAATGAAAACATAAAAAGTATACATAACAACGTTGTATATTGAATCTTTATTTTAAAATGTGTGTCCTAAATTGGATGCTGTTAATGGGTTACATATGGTTATTATTAAAAATACGATACAATAAAACTGTTTTTTCAGTCATCAGCCAACTTTTCGAGATCAATTCAATTGTGAATTCAGAAATGAGCGAACTTCTTTTGTTTTCAAATTATAACCAAAAAGTGATATTTTTATCAATTTCATTAATTTGTATAACTCGTTTATTTGTAAAAATATCAAAAATGCTGTAGAAGTTTTCTTTGCAATGTTTAATATTTATAACATTTTAGAAGTTATAACAAATTTGCCATTTTTAAGTGGAAACCGCATTTGACTGCCACTTAATTTAAAAGCTCTTTGCAATGCAAGAGCTTTTCAAAAATCAAAATATATAGTTTAATATAGTTATTTTGAAATGGCCGATTTTTCATGTTTTCGGTATAATAAATTAATTAATTATATCGGTAATAAATAGTTGGTCGCGAAACAAAAGATAAACACAAAATGACAATTATTTGTATTTTGACATTTTACAAATAAACGAGTTATACGAATTAATGGAATTGTTTAAAATATCAATTTCTGGCTATAATTTGAAAACAAAAGAAGTTCACTTATTTTTGATTTTACCATTCAATTGATCTTAAAAGTTGGCCCATGACAGCAAAAATAGTTTTATCGTATCTTTAATTATAACCAAGTTGCCCATTAACAGCATCCAACTTGGGCCACACTGTACTTAGGTACAAGAAAAAGCTAATAATAGGTGAAATATTTTAGAAATTAAAATGGACGATAAATATGACTTGTTAGAATCATCCATTACTGATCCTTACGAAACATCAGGAGATGATGATCCAGATTATGAATACAATCCTCAAAAAGAAATAAAGAAGCCCAAACTGCTATCAGATTATTTTCGATTAAGATGTGAAACAACTACACGAGATGCTTTGAATACGCAAACACCTTGTAAAAGTTTGTCACAATCACAAACTATTAGTAGTGGCACTGGCACAGAACAACAAGCTTTAAGTAGTCAAGATGATTTGATATTAAAGAAGAAGATACAAAACAGCTCTATTCTAGATGGAAAATTCTTTGGGGTTATTGGAAAGGTAATATTTAAAAATTTTAATATTATAAATACATAAACATAATTTCCTTCTTGTGACGTTGTATTGCACTTTTACTGTAATTTGATATGTTAGGTGATGTGGTAGATTAAATTTGGTAAAACTATAGTACTTAACTTTAATCTAATATTAATTACTTTACTGTTACACCAATCTATTATATTTAGTTCGAATACCGTTGATACCTCAATCAACACTAATACAATAACATTTGTTTTGTTGCTGTGAGTATCAAATACCTACACACCTCACCTATTTACTTATTTTTACTGAGATTTGCATTAATTTTTCTTTAGGTAACAGATATTAATCACATCCAAGCAGAATGCAAGATGTGCTTACCAAAGAAAACTGTTATTAAAGGATCTGTAGATATATCCACGAATTTTGTTAAGCACATTAAGAATAAACACAATGAGCAAATTGAAATCTATAGAGTATACAAAGAAGAAAAAAGGCGGAATCGTATGACAAAACTAATTTTAAAACTGGAACATTGAAACTGACGATGGAATAGCTCTACATCTACATCAACCGCATCTTCAATATCTCTGACAAAAGCCAAACGTCCATTAAAACAGGCTCAATTTTATTTCCGCAAAGTAAAGTTGCACAAAAGACTTTGATGAAAGAATAATTAGATTTATTGTGGAAAGTATGTCACAGATATCTATAATATGTCATCAAAGCTTTATTAACATTTTCAAAGGCATGAATTTAAAGGTCATGAGCCGATTTGCTGCTATTCAGAAAGTTGACAATGAGTATCAAAATATGATTACATCTATAAAACAACAACTATCCGGTTGTGACTTTGTTTGTACAACTGCAGATATTTGGTCGTCCAAAAGAAGAAGTTTTATGGGAGTAACTTGCCACTGGATAGATCAAAATTTGACACGTCATTCGGTTGCATTATCATGTAGACGATTTGAAGGAGTTCATTCTTTTGACAGAATTGGAGAACTCTTAGATGAAATTAATAAGTATTTTGGCTTAGATAATAAAAAGATTCTTGCAACTATCACAGATAATGGCGCAAATTTTATAAAATGTTTTAAAGAATTTGGAATTATGTTAAATGATGGTTTGCAAGCTACAAGTAATGGGTTTGACAAAATAGAAGAAAACCACGAAGAGGAAGAATCTCCAGAGTTTATCAATGTAACGATGTCATTTGAATCTGAAACTTCCAAAAGTTTATCTTCTGAATTTAAAGTCTGTAATTTTTTACCGGATCACTTACGATGTGCATCACATACAATAAATTTAATTGCTACCACAGACTACAACAATTCTTTACAAAGCTCGCATCAACTTAGAAGTAAAAATTGCCAAACTTTTAACAAATGTTCAAACCTCTGGAACAAGGCAAGAAGACCTAAATCAGCAGAGATAATTCAAGAAGTTCTGTTGCACGTTGAGTTACCCTGGTGTAACTCGATGGAATTCAACATATGATGCTATACAAACAATTCTAGCTTACAAGGAAAAATTATTAGAGCTTTGCAATAAATTACTTGTACCTAACTTAAGTGACAACGACTTTTCATTTTAGAAGAATACTCAAAATTATGAAACCACTCGCTGAAACACTTGATTTTCTCCAAGGGATAAAACACCTATTATGGGTACCTTTTTCCAAGTATTGTATCAATGCACACAAAATTGGAAAAATTAAGCTGTCAGGAAATATTAAACAACTGTCTAAGTCTCTGGATTACATTTTAGATTCCATAGTTAAAAAACGATTTAAAGACATATTTATGTTGCAATCTCAAAAAGCTGTTATAGCTGCAGTAACACATCCTATGTTTAAAATGAGGTGGTTTAATGCTTTTAAAGGAACAGATGTCTCTGTTACACCAAAAGACATTCAATCTTGGATAATAGATGCTGCTTTGGAGTTTAAAGATTTAGTGGAGCCCGATGTGGTAGCCAGTGAAGACATTCCAGGCACGTTTTTTGATTTTAAAGATGATAATGTAATGCTTACGCTTACACCTCAATTACAACATTCAATTTCAAATGAGCTATTGCAAAATCAGTTTGAATTTGAACTGTTAAAATATTTAAATGATAAACGAACCAACCTTGAAATGTTGAATGATTATAAAGTTGTAAGGAAAATATTTATAAAATACAACACTATCTTACCATCGTCCGCACCAGTGGAACGACTATTTTTGTTTGCACAAATTATAAATGCACCAAGGCGCCATGCACTTAGTGACACTAATTTTGAAAAGTTGGTTCTATTAAAAAGCAATGTAGGTTTTAAGTAGAAATATCTTTGTTGAATGATTTTTGTATATAATGTTACATTTCCTTTTGTAAATGTAAATAATCATTTTTATTATTAAATATTAATTACACAAACAGTTGTAAAATTTTTATCAGTTCCGCTCGTTTAGATAAATACAATTTGTATCGTACAGATACAAGATTTTTTTTATAAACTTTGCATTTGGTTATAAAAGGCCTTAACCACTAACCTGTTCTACGGTTGTTAGGTAAGGTCACTTAAACCTGCAGGTGAAGAAAATATTCTCAGAAGTGCTTCCATGCTTCAGAATTATACAGTTTATCTGTATCTGTCTACTAATTTTGACCACTTAGTAGTTGGGAACCGCATTTAGATTATGTAAAATATTGTAGTTAGTTAAGAGTTTTTTAATTATTGGTAATTGGTATATTCATTTCACCATACAACACAGTACACAGGTTCCAAAATCATTATACCAATGTAGTATTTGATTTGGAGTAATAAGTTTGCTACAACAATTTCCACAACTTATTACTACTTCAATAGTAAAAAGATAATTATTACACATTATTGATGATGGATTTTGGAAAAGTTCTTGAAATTATTTACTTCGTGCGTTCTAGTACTGGTACTGTACTGGTAGTTGCAGTACTCGAAATTACGAAATACTGAACTAAAAGTACTGGTACTTGATACTGTAAGTAAAGCAAATATTATTTAGTACTGGTTACTTCCAGTACTTTTATTAGGTACTGGTCACAGCTCTACTTGTACTGCAATATTTTTTTACTTTCAGTACATTACTTGAATATTGTAAGTACTTGGTAAAGAATACTGGTACTTGGTACTGTAAGTAAAACAAATATTATTTAGTACTGGTTACTGGTTACTTCCAGTACTTTTTTAAGTACTGGTCACAGCTCTGTATATATATATATATATATATATATATACACATCTGATTTCCCGTCTCAGTCATTCAACAGAAAATACAGTGTATTATACCTATAATTACCCTGATAAAACTTCCAACCTTTAATTTACAAAGGTGTTTATATTGTTGAATACCTTATCCGTTAATACAAAACAGAAGTCTGTCTGATAAAGTCAAATTATAAGTGATATCTCACAACTCTGAGGTTTATAAAACAAAACAGGATTGTTATTATCTGTTGCACATTCTTTTACTCAGATTGATACACTGATTGCATCGTTCAAATGTGTAACACCATCAACAATGTCAATTCTCTGTGTTGGTTCTCATATTGATGGTGTATTAATATGCAGTTTCTGTAAGTAAGCCGCATCAGAAAATAAGTTCTTTACAGAGACGTATGCAGTCGCGTATTAACGAACGTCCCTTGGCATGCCATTTGCGTAATTACGCCACATCACGAAAAATAAATTACAAACACATATGCAGTCGTAAGCCAACGAACAGTTTGTGTGATTACACCACTTAAAAAAATTTTTTGACAAAGATATATGCTGTGGCAAACCACCCAACGTCCAATTGCATGCAATTTGTGTACTTATACCAACTTACTAAAACGTAATTTACAAAGGCATATACAGTCACATGCTAACGAACGTCCATTCTTATGCAATTTGTGTAATTATGCCGCATCCCGAAGAGATAATTTACAAATTCATATATAGTTGCATATTAACGAACGTTTATTCTTGTGTAATTTGTGTGCTTATGCCACATCAATAAAACGTAATTTACAAAGGCATCTGAAGTCGCATACTAACGAACGTCCATTCGCGTGCAATTTGTGCCATTACGCCGCATCCCAATAGAAATTCTTTATACATAGCAGAGTATATTGTCTTTAGTATTCGAAAAATAGAGAAAATAGGTACACGTTGCTTGGCTTCAGTAGGTTTCAAGAAAATTCTCCATTTAGATTGTAGTCAATCATGTAGGTATGCAACTCAAGTGCGGCGAGCTTTTGTTTGTTGGAAATATATTGACAGACAATAGCCAGGAGCAAGCAATAGCTTCTGTTCTTCTGAGTTTAACCTTAGTTCACGGTACACCAAAGCCTGGAGGTTAAACCAGAACGTTGTGCGTGTTGCACTAACGTGGATACTTCATGCCCTGCCGGCAAAGTGCACCAAATCCTACCACCAGAATCTGGACTTCCACCAAAAGAAGTAACTTCGTAAAACATTTTGGTATCAACATCTGCTGCTGAACGCGGTTCACCGAGACCTGATGTCCGAGTCGTTCGTGACATCCTCGTCTTCGGCGCCTACCATACTGAAGCGTACATAGCTTCCTGGACTTGTGAACACCACATTCCGCACCAGTTCCGACGCCTTTTACAAAAAATCCGCCATCAGTACGCCGTTCCATGCTTCGTATCACCGATAAAGGACCTGCTACGTCGAGCGCCGTATATCGACGTCGATCCAACATAACTCTTACCTGAAGATCCCAGACGACAACGTATCTGTTCATATTCACTTGCCTAATAATTTGATTTAATATATTCAAGGAATGATGTTGGTATTTTGCATTAATTGGTTGTAAAATCATTGATGGTACATTTACTATTGATTTTGCAATAGGTGTAATGCAATGGAAGTTCGAACTCTGTATTAAATACTAAATAAACATCATTTCAAATAAATAAATATTAGTTTTACTCTGGGTAATAAACAATTCAAATAAATAAATATTAGTTTTTGGTTGTTAAACAAAACAACACACCTTTATACATAAAACTGGTTGTAACAGTTTAAATTTTTCTGTTACCAATTTTGTTGGTTAGGCAATGTATTCTACTTATTCTGATAGATAGACAACCATACATACAAACCTGGTAGGAACGTGTTTGGCTGAAAACAACATTTTAGAAAGCATCTGTGCTTAGGAGGGATATTATCTACCTAGTTAGATACGCGAATTTTGTCTTCCTTTTTGATTTAAGCATTGCACGAAAATGGGTCTTCCTAATTGTGAATTTGAGCTTAGCCTGAAAAGCATCAAGTACTTAGGTGTTCCCAAGTTAATTGATTCACCTTGTAATAATGTGCAAAGCCGAAAGTGGGTAAGTTTACTTCGCTTTTATTAATTTGAAATTGTTAAATCTAATGAGGGTTTTTCACTTCAGCATTTAGTTATGTATTCGTGTGACACTAAATTATTGCGAGAAGCACGCAATACTAAATTATTCTCGGGAGGACGTGGAAATAATTGCGATCCTGGCGTATTCACTATAGTATCCAAGATACGTATTATTTTAATAGAATTCGCACATAGTGAATTCTAACCACTAAGTTTGGGACATCTCAAAACATCATTCGTTGCCACTCTGAACGCACCATGCAATGCAGTATTTTTAGCAATTATGGAAGACCGTTAATCGAGCACGCTGTCCAATTGTGTTTTTGAAGCTGTTATCTTCCCAGGTGTTGTCCTTGGTCGATCAATAATAGGAAATTCTGGTTGAGGCTCCTAGGTAACATCGCTATCAACGTCTTAAATCAGGTGACAACAAATATCTACATACCAAACACGCAAACAGGTATTACAAATTTTATTCCTCTTATAATAGCAAAATTTTAATTATAAGAGTAGTTAAAACTGTACACAAAAACTTTTTTAAAGCAGTACATGAAATTTTATTAACCTAAATTTTTTTGCTTGGATTAGTTACTAATCTAGGGACTTCAATTTTGTACAAGTCTGAAACAATTAAAACGAACTCGATTTAAAATACTTGACGACTTCATTCAATATTAAAGTATTTAACAATTTGTTTATGCAGTTTCAAGTGCCAACATTTCATTTCTGTAAATATTGTAAAACAGTTATAAACAAAATTTGGTTGTACATATCATTAGTTAAACAATTATTAATAATATATTTTTTACTCACTAGAATAGTGACAATGTGTTGTTGTTTATTCAACTTGGATTAAATCAAGTGTATGGTTTTACTAGTAGGAATAACAATTCAAAGAACCCACTGCAGTAGTCCCTGAGATAAGAGTGCTATGATGACATCTGGTACAAAGGTCGTGTCTGTTACATTTAAAAACTTTAGATTTCTAAAGCGACCTTTAAGAAGTCCAAACGATTGCTCTATACAGACTCTAGTCGAAGAATCCATATAATTTTTTTTTGTTTAGCTGTTAGGTGCCCATTATTTGTACATGGCGTTAACAAGTTTACGGTAGTAGGGTATACTGAATCGCTTAATAAATGTTGGTTTTCATTTAAAGCTTGAGAAAGATATTTTGATATTGGCGATACTCTAAATACTCTAGCATCACGAACGCTGCTAGAATATCCTGCAAATCAATACAGAATAGAAACATTTTGGGAAACTTTCTTAATTTACCAGCAAAACAATCTATTAATGTATAGTCCCATTTGCATACTCCTTGCAATAGTATTGAGTGAAATTGTTTCCTATTCAGATATGAGTTGGGATTGATTTTTGGAGTAACATTTCGAATATGGGTTCCATCTATAGCTCCAACGACTCCTGGGATTCGACTTTTTTTTTGAATCCATTGGATATAGTGTTCATATCTTGTGGTCATTTGATAAACTTCTTTACGTTTCTTATTAGTATATCAATTACTCTACGCAGATATTCCCATGTAGTACTTATCGACAAATAAAAACTATCGGCAACAGATCTAAAATATTTCTGTAATGTCAACCTGTATGAAACACATTATTTTCACTAACCTGTAAACTTCCTGATTAGCTAACTACCATAAACAAACTAATATCTGCTTATCAGGACTAGTCGGACGTCCTCCACGTGGCGTTTGCTTATAAATATTGTTGTAGTCTAAGGTATAACCGTTAAAGTCCCGCTCGCGCATGTTCAGAGCCACTACGATAGTTGGCAATACATACTAAAGCGTACATAATATTGCGCAACCAGATATTACGTCATAATTGCGTCTCAAATTGTATCACATACCAAAAATGTTACAGTGATACAAGAGGCGCTTTAAAGAAAAAGATAAAATGTACTCACTAAAAAATGTGGAGCTCCTCACGACCTTGCGGCAGGAGGAGTGCTGATTTCCATTGATCTTGTTGTTGTTGGGCGTGGTTCGGGGTTATGCTTTTGTTGAAGCCAGATTTGTTTGTCTTCCCTCTTCTTGTGCGTAGCGGTACGATAGGAATAAGATCAAGGCAACAATATCAGGTAGAGATAAAGGGAAACCTACATTATCTAAAAGAGAAAAGACAAAGGCACGATACAGATAACCTCGCTGTTCGACGTTTCGTTGGCTAGTCCGTCGTGTCGGAAACAGCGCACTTACTTCCTCACTCCACGTCTGCGCATTCTCTTGCGCCGACGCAACTGTCCGAAGTAACGGAAATGCACAAGTCTGTTTTCAAAATATTGGCGGGAATTCACTCACAAATTAAAAAGTGTAAAATGCCAATTTTTGGCATGTAACAATATCCATGCCAAATTCTTTAATTAAAATTGCTACAGTTGATTTTTCCAAACGAAAATGTGCTCTGAAATTTAAAAAACTTTCAGGGTGACATTAAATAAATTAAGCTCACCAGATACAGAATAAGTAGTGACAACTTCCATATAATTTTTATACGAGTTCTTCTTCCTTTTTCATTAGTAAAGAACACTTGTGCAATTTCTTCCTCATCGCTGCTCTCAAAAAATTCTTCCCCAATACAATATACAATCATTCCATTTTTTTATTCATCTTTAGTTTGTTTTGTTTTCAATATCACAAACTGACACATAAATACGTTTAGAAATGACAGTGACACTGACCTTAAGCTGATCGTGTGCGTTCGTTTACTAGCTTACCCGGGGCGACTAAACCACCAACCTGAAGTTGAGTTACAACTATTCCGCTTACTAACCTGAAGTAAGTTTCCGAAAACGCGGATTATGTGGTATAGTAGAATTTATTTAAGAAGGGCATGTACGTCATCATGCGCACACGGCTAAAACTGTGTCAGATTAGTCCATTGTTTATAAATAGACGTGTTCGTTCAGCATATCAGTGGCATAGATAATTTGCTATTAAATATCAATTGATATTTGTGACTTTGATATTCTATATTTCTTACGCTTTCATAGTGTTCTTTCTGTTTGTTTGTGTTTTATGCCTTTTTTATTTGCGTATTCGCCATATAAATTTAAACCACCAACAAAATAAAATTTGATTTTAGAATATTTACCCAATGGGAGTTTCATAAAAATTATTAAATCCGCTACGCCACTGAATTTCAAGGTTGCGTATATATCAAATGACGTACAGGCTCTTTTTTAATAAATTCTACTCTACCACACCACAGATTATCCACCTCTTACAGATGCGAAGCTTAGCGTTTCTCGCTTAATTGTTTTTCTTTACGCATACTCCAAATAAGTGGTTTTCTAATCAACCTATAATTTTCTTGTCGTTAACCTAACTTTTTATTTGGAAGATTCGTATTGTTGTAAATATTGTTTATTTAGTGTTCAACAATCAATATGGACGAAAAAAATTAAAAAGGTAGCACATTTTGTGCTTTCAGAGAATGTTCAACAAAATCTTCAAACAATATCTCTATGTTTCGATTCCCAATAATTCATTGAGCAAGGCGAGTTCTTACACAGATTTACCATTAATATAAGATAATCTGTGCCTATAGCACGTATTGTCCTGGATAGGCTGCACTTTTAGTTCTTCATTACAATATTTCTATTGTTACGTGCCAAAAATTTTGGCACTAGACATTTTTAATTAAGTCTTAATATGTGAGGATTTCGCGCCATAAATTTAAAAAACTTGTTGCGCGTATTTCCGTCACTTCAGAAGTGCGTTGCGCGAGATTCGCGTCAACGCGTGTGGGGGAAGAAGGAAGTATGGAATTTCCGAAAGACGCGTTGGGGCTTGCCTCCGAAACGCGAACAAGAGTAGTTGGTCTGGTATCTTATCGTATCTTTTTGTTATGTAGATCCCTTTTTTCTCTTTATCTTTGATTGTCGTTCCTTATAAACCCGTTCCTGTCGTTCCCGCTACATAGGAAGAAGATATTAAATTTGGATGCAACCTGGCTTAGGAGATCCACGACCCGAGAAAGACTAGCGAAGTCACGGCCGGCCATCATGAAGTAATTCCGAAGGAAGCTTTACCTATTCACGTGAGTACCCCGTGGGGGTTTTTATATAATTTATATAATTGGAAAATGTGTTGCAATAATTTGCATATTGTGTGACGTCATTGACAATTGTGCGTCAAATTTCACAATTATGTAATATCGTTACCAACTGTCTTTTGTGGCGCATGTACCACGTTTACCGGACTATAATACTATTTCCACATATGTGAGAAATGGTTAGCAGCATGTAATCGGAAAGATTTACTGGCAATGGATTCAGACAAGCTGTATAAAAATTATAAACTATGTGAAAAACATTTTCTAGAAAAATATTTTTTGAAAACCTCTAAAATTCGCAAAAGACTATTAGATAAGACAGATTTTACCATTTTTGATAAAAAAAAAAAAGTACTACCGAATCAATTTCAATATGAACCACCAAAGAAAAATAGTAATTCTATCTAGTAACAACTAACATGTTCTCTGTTTTTGCATCTAACTTATTATGTTGTTTTTCAGATATTACAATTAATACTAAAGAAGATTCCAAAATGATTTTTCCAAAGAAAGTTACTCCCTGCTCTTATGTGGATATATATGTACCTTCAACATCAAGTAATACTTATGATTTTAATGATTAGTGCTACTTTTTCATAATTCTTATATCTTACATACATTACAAATTTTCATCGTCCCAGAAAATTTCAACCAAATTGGATTAATGACAAAAAGGCGATTTAAAAATGTAAAATTTACCTTTTATTAGTTAATTTTAAAATGTACAACCTATAATTTATGGTGTCTTTAACTTAACATAATTTTGTTATTATTAATTCGATTAGGTAAAAATCTTCTGGGTATATAAGATCTTTGATCGGGCAACACGGTAGGTAGAGCAAAGTAGGCACCCCTGGAGTTCCAGTTCCCGGAGCAGTGAACTG
The DNA here is from genome assembly GCA_036346225.1 of Platerodrilus igneus. NCBI lineage: Eukaryota > Metazoa > Arthropoda > Insecta > Coleoptera > Lycidae > Platerodrilus > Platerodrilus igneus. Next base: position 1,530,026 of record JARFIW010001008.1, read on the forward strand.
TAATCGTTTAGGGGGAGACACCATTGGAATAAATACGAAGGACCGAATAGTAGGGTATGAACACTATTGACAATATAACAAGTCACAACGACAATATGGTGAACTTTATTGAATGAATAAATTAACCAATTAATCGTACACCGTGTAGTAAGAGGATAATATTTTATAAAGTCAACAAGAATTAGAAATACAGTGAAAAGCACAATTTGCAGTATATTCAATTTTTGAACATATCCGAGTTTGTATAATCACACTATTATAAATTTATAGTACATATGCGGTTGCATCAAGTTCACCAACGTATTTATTTAATGATACGCAAATGGAAAGTGCCATTGCATTAATACCACACAAGCATGAGATAACTTGTTGTGATACCAGATTAAGAAAACGGTTATTAATTACGATTATAACCGGAAGGATCACTAATGTTTGGACTATTTGTAAGAAATTTACATACATCCGGAAAAACACGCACCTGTGTTGAGAGAATAGAAATTACTACGAATAATGATCGCCTCGTTTTTAAGTTAATCTGTAACTTTTACGATAAAAACGAATGCATTACTAATTTTGCACACTAGAGATAATTTATAGAGCAGCGTCTTAGCATAAAGGTAATTGCAACCCGCGCGAATACGTCTGTAACTTAGAAAGGCTAGAAGCAGACTCTCTCTCTCTTCTTAATCTTCTTTGGGAATGAAACCACTCATAGTTTTTAAAATCTATTTTATTTACGTTTTGATCCATGACCTAGGATCGTTGTCAAAATAATAAAAACTTCAAGTTTGACATTTATGACATAAATTGAAAGTGACTTTGATTTATTGATGTTCGAAATATGTAATCAAAGAGATTTGTTATGTCAATATTTTTTATTTTAAATACAAAAACCTTTTCCTCTGTGGTATTGAATAATTCCTTTAATCAAATTTAATTTATTACGATTGAACAGCAGGATACAACGTTTGTCGTAACATCATTCACTCAAATCAGAAGTGCTTGAGCTCATGAAGGGAGTAATTTCTCAACCTGGATCTTAACGAACAACAATCTTGCAAGGAATGCTTGACGTACCAGCAAGAGGTCAACAGTTTGAAGAGGGATTTGTAAAAAGTTGGACTGATGACATTTTAAGTTGGGCAAGACTACATATTTTGAGTCACCTTCAATTTATGTCATAAATGTCAAACTTGAAGTTTTTATTATTTTGACAACGATCCTAGGTCATGGATCGAAACGTAAATGAAATAGATTTTAAAAACTATGAGTGGTTTCATTCCAAAAGAAGATTAAGAAGAATGCTAAACAAACCGCAACAAACATACAGGGAGTATCTCTCTCTCTTGTTTATTAAAACAAAAGCAGATGAGCGATAAACAGCGCTGCACGTGCCACAAATGTTATCTTTCTGTCTGTTGGACAGGAAATTAAATGGAATTTAATATTTGTGAAAACTAATGAAATAAGGATAGTACATTTTTGAACGTAATTAATCTTATAGAGAATAAAGAGAATTTTATGAATAAGAAATAATTTACGAAACTCCAACAATCTTTATGCTCCTTCCATTAAGGCAATCATTTATTATCGCATCACACTAGTTAAATAATTGTAAATTAACCCTTTTTTTTATCCATATACACAAATACAACAATTTCTTATTTTTAGACTATATACCCTGCAGAGTTCCGCCTTCTTCTAATGAGTCGCAAACATCAGCGAATAGGAAACAATGAGGGTACACGTCTAACCAGTTCCAGGACTGAAGACCTAATAATGATGTACAGATAATCGATATATTTCTGATTTTCTTTGTAAATTATTTTTAATTTACTTTTTTGTAATTGTTTGTGTTAATTAAAAAGAAGTTTAAACATGTTTTATTATTATGATATCCACATTTTATATGAATAAGTATGACTTCAGGGGCCTGTTTAATAAAAGTCGTTAATAAAATTAGAATTCATTTGGAGTGTCTATGGCAGCTGTTGTTCAAAAGCCTATTGAACCTGATGAGAGTTTAGGGGATACTTGTAATGATAATGTAAATGATGGAATATGTAAGAAACAATTGGTCACGCAAGAGGATAAAGTCCCTAACCCCTGAGGTATGTTTTGATTTTGTACTAGTAATCAAAAACAGATGTGAGTGTTAGTTATTAGAGTAATAAAATTATAGATAGTAGCAACGAAATTGATATATAGTCTTTGCAATTTCTAAATAGACCTGCGTCATTACCATTTGTGACGTCAAATTGTAGCGACGATGCCATTACCAAAATCCTATTGCTCCATGACTATAATAGCGCCATCGGTAGAATACAGAGATTGAAAATATTTAATAGCAGATGACGAATGTGATTTCTTACTTTTTAAAAAGTATTTTTTAGAATATATTTCTATCGACAATATTGCAGATTAAAGTCATTAATTAACAATATATTTTATTTACTTTTATATTTTGGTTATTATTTGGTTATTAGAGTTCAGTTTAATACTAATATGAGTTGTGAATAGCACTGTTTGAAGCAAAAACCAGCCAAATATCAATATATAAAAACGAAAAATTTAAGAGGTCGTTAACACCAACAAAACAAGGAATAGCATATAACCTAAAATTTAAACGTCAAAATTTAATATTTGCCTTTAAAATTATTGGCAACGTCGTAAATTGCTATTATTCAAACCAAAACTATAACATTAATATTGTACGGTATTAAGTTGACAAACATCTACATAAATAGTTAGTACTTGTGTGACGTCGCGGATGACGAGGTCTATTTAGAAATTGCAAAGACTATATCAATTTATGTATATAGGATTCACAAAAAAAATACTTGTCCCCTTACTAGTCATATTGTCTAACAAGAAGATGGGGAACTACCAGATATGAGTAATGTTGTATTTATTAATAGTGACGACTGTTTAGTAACTAACGAAAGGGACATTGTAATGTCAGATCGAGATGATTCAACTGTACAGTAACATTTTATTTAATACTTATATTGAATAGACATTTAAGCAAACACTGTTTCATCACAAAATATGTAAATGTTTGTTTAAGATTAGGCAAAGTACATACTATTACTTTTAACAATTAAAGTGGTTGTTAAAAAAATGCAGTTTTTCTTGAGCCTGGACTGCAGGCAATTCATCTTCGTCCATAATAGTAATCTTTGGTAAGTCTTCTACCTGTATTTCAGGTTCATCAGGCAATGCAAAGTATTGTAAATTACTCCTCAAAAGATTACACAATACTATGCAGGTATTGATGATTTCACAAGCAAATGTGGGATTCAGGCGCATACAGCCACTCAGAATAGAAAATTTTTTTTAATCACCGAATGACATAAATGGCACACTCAATAACTCCCAGAGTTTTTATGAGATTTTGCAAGTTTCTGTTGAGATGGATCATTAATATTTTGAATTACTGGTGGAATGAGCCAAGATTTTACAGGGTAAATAGAATCTCCCAGGAAAACTCCACCAGCAAAAGGCCTCCAACTTGCTTCCATCCTGTTGTATAATTCACTTAACTGCAAAACTCCTGCATCACTAACCCTCCCGGGCCAATTTGCACATACATAATAAAGTTGTAAATTTGGTCCGTATACAAGCATTACGTTTAAGGAATGTTTTCGATGACGATCTACAAAAACTGGTCCAAATGTAATAGGAGCATCAACTCGTATTAACGTTCCATCCATTACCCCACATACCAAAGGCATATCTCCAAACTCACTAAATTTAACCACCTCTTCTGCACATTCATTTGGCCACCTCACCACATCCTTAAGAAGTACATTATTTATAGCTGTGACAACTTTGTGCACAACTCGACAAACTGTCCCTTTTGAAACTCCATGCATATCACTTACACAATGGTACTGAGCACCACTTCCTAGCCAGTGGAGAGCAATTCGAAGTTGTTGCTTTGGAGACGGTGAATGATTTCTTGCCGTTTGACGTTCCAATATGTTACTTATATTATTAAGCATAAACATAAAAGTTTCAACGTCTAGCCGAAATTTCTCATTGAACTCGTATGTATCTTCCATGTAGTTGTAAGCTATTCTCGATCGAAAAATCCTTGGGCGATGAACATTAAACTGCTCTTCATCACTGCTAATGTTACTATCTCCTATTTTATTTTGTTTTACACTCTGTTTTGTACAGAATATTAAGTATTTTATATATTTTTCTCTAAACCGTTAACTTTATTTGATCTAATAAAATTAATTACTAAACTAAGCATGCTAATGAAATAAATGCTAATATTATACATAAGTTTCATTAGTTGCATTGGTTTATGATACAGTTTACCTTCAGCACTAATAATATTAAATAGGTAATCATTTTAAGTATTTCACTAATATTATTAGGCAATATTTTTATGAAACAGAACAGTAATAATATTAATTAATATTATAGGATAATCACTAATACTATTAGTGAATGAGTTTTATGAAACAGGGCCCAGGATATACATATTCGACGATCTTCAAAGGCTTATTTAGGAATTCAATGTTTGTGTGTGTGTGTATCTTCGAAATTTTAAAGTTCCGAGTTCAGATTTCTATTCATTATAAACAAAAAAACGTACTACGAAAAATGTATGCCTATGAAGAAAATGTTATGGGGATTTAAAGTTTCAATATTTGTATAATTAAATTTTTTTTTTATTCATTTTAATTTTAAATCTGTGAATCACAAATGTGAATATCAATTCGTCAAAATATTTACAAAGTACATAATTTAATAGGAATGGTATTAAGTCGTTTTTTTCTTGAAGTAGGGCGAATTAGATATTTATTGATATAAATTCCAAGCTTCCCTACAAATTTTTATTTCATATGTTTTGTTACACTTATACTTAGCAACATTGTCCAGTTTTATTTATTATGCCAATTAGGCATACATAATGAGAAAAACTTCAAAATATTACTGATATACATAACAAAACATTGAGGTTAGATTACTGTTAGAAATATTCTGGTAGATTTTATTATTCACATTCAAATTTCCCGCAAAAAACCTCTTATGTAATGGCGGAGTGCGTTCAAGGTTATAGAATTTTGTCCGACAAACTTCAAACGTACCCACAAAGCCCATAGGTTAAATAAAGTTAGAATAGATATGCCACCTCCTACATAACAACTGTTGGCAAGTTAGCGCCAACTATTGAAATGTGATAAAACAAAACAACGTTAAAATCTGTTACCAAGGTTTGCGACTTCTCTGTTCAAAAGGTTGAGAACCAGACTATGAAGATTTTAAATAAAACTAAAAATTCCAATTATAAAAAATAATTCTGTCTGGTATCAGGTAAGCGTTCTACAAGCATAATTGATAAAAATAAATTTGTTCATTGTTTTATATAGAGAACAATAAACAAATTAGGTAATTTTTGTCTACTATATAGGTACTTGTACAACACTTACCTGATTCCAGGCAAAATTATTTTATATAAGCTAGAGGACCACGTCTCGGACAGCCAACTTCTTCAGTAATTGGCGATGTGCATTATTTTTCACCTTGGATGAATTCAATTTTTTATTAAATGTTATTAAAGAGCAATCTTCAAAATGCAACTAAAAGAACGCTAAAAAGTTAGGTTAGCAACAATCAACAAAACCTCGCAAATATTAAGCAATATAATAAAGTCGCCCATGAAAATAGACATACAGAGCCATCTGTAGAGATGTGATAAAACTAAAACACATCAACAGCCGATCCACTTACAGTACCTACACCCTGCACAAAGCCTTCACATCTGTAAGAGGTGGATAATCTGTGACCACACTAACAAACGTCCATTCGCATGCAATTTGTGTGTTTATGTCGTATCACAGAGTTCATTTACAAACATACGCAGTCGCATTCTAACAAACGTTCATTTAAATGCAATTTGTGTAATTATACTGCATCGCGGAAAGATACTTTGCAAAGACATACGCAATCGCAAACTCACTAATGTCCATTCGCACGCAATGTGGGTTATTATGCTACATCACTAAAATATAGTTTACAAACACATATACAGTTGTATACTAACGAACATTAATTCGTATGAAATTTATGTAATTATTGTACATCATACAAAAGTACCTTAAGATTACATATGGAGTCACACTAACGGATGTCCATTTGGACGCAATTTGTGTGACTATGCCTAGTTAAAAAAGTTTCTTATAAAAACTTATGTAGTCGCATACTAACGAACGTCCTTTGGTATGCACTTTGGGTGGTTATACCGCATCACGAAAAGGGACTTTACAAAGAAACATGCAATCGCATACTAACGAACGTCCATTTGCATACAATTTATGTAATTATACTGCATCACAAAAAGTTGATTTACAAACACATATGCAATCGCATATTAACGAACGTACATAGAAATGCAATTTGTGTGATTATACTGCATCGCAAAAGGGTACTTTACAAAGACATATGCAGTCGCACACTAACCAACATCGACTTGCATGCAGTGTGTGTGATTATACTACATCACTAAAATGTAGTTTACAAACACATTTGCAACGGCATGCTAACAAACGTCTATTCGTATGCAATTTATGTAATTATTTTGTATGGTCTAAAAGTAGTTTAAGGTTGCATATGCGGTCTCATACTAACGAACGCCCATTCAAATGCAATTTATGTGATTATGCCGCATCACAAAAAGGTACTTTACAAAGGCATATTCTATTGCACAGTAACCAACGTCTATTTGCATGCAATATGTGTGATTATGCTACACCAGCAAAATTTAGTTTACAAGCACATATACAATTGCATGCTAACAAACGTCCATTCGCATGTAATTTATGTAATTACTTTGCACCATCTAAAAGTAACCTAAGATTGCATGTGCGGTGTCATACTAACGAACGTCCATTCATATGCAACGTATGTGATTATGCGGCATCACAAAAAGGTACCTTACAAACACATATACAATCGCATACTAATGAACGTCCTTTGGCTTGCATTTTGTGTAGCTATACTACATCACGAAAAAGTACTTTACGAAGACATATGCAGTCACATACTAACGAACGTCCATTCGTGTGCAATTTGTGTGATTACGCTGCATCACTAAAATGTAATTTACAAACACATATCCAGTCGCATACTCACAAACGGCCATACGCATGCAATTTGTGTAATTATTCTGCCTCGCAAAGGGGTTATTTACAAGGTCATATACGGTCACATACTGACGAACGTCCATTTGCATGCAACCTTTGTAATTATTCTGCATTCTGCAAAAGTTCCCTCAACGTGCATATGTGCTCACATATTAACAAACGCTCATTCGTGTGTAACTTATGTGACTATACCGTATCACATAAAAGTAATTTAAGAAAACATATCGAATCGCATACTAACTAAAGTGTCTTTGCATGCACAATTACGAGCAATCGGATACGAACAAACGTCCACTATGTGATTATGTCGCATTACGAAAAGGTACTTTACAACGACATATGCAGTCACATTTAGAAACGTCCATTCGCGAGCAGTTTGTGTGTTATCACATTACAAAAGGTCATTTACAAACATGTGCGTTCGCGTAGTAACGAACGTCCATTCTCATGCAATTTGTCGGTTTATGCCGCATTACAAAAATTTTTGGTGTCACAAACTTATAAACGCCCATTTGCTTGCAATTAATGTAATTATTCTTCATTCTGTAGAAGTTCATATGTGCTCATATATTAACGAACGTCCATTTGTAGGCTTTTTATGTGCTTATTCGGTATCTTGTAAAAGTAAGTTAAGAATCTATATGCAATTCCATACTAATGAACGTCCATTCGCATTTAATTTGTGTGATTATGCTGCATTTCATAACATAAGGGAGAGTGGGTAACTTAGAGATAAGTACAAATTTCTAGTATATATCGCAATGTACAGATGACATAAGTAGGATGCATTAAAACTTATCGATAGTGCACCCATTCAAATTCAGTGTATAAGTAGTGAAGTTTTTACAGATGTGAGACGCGACAAGTGTTCGAGTGACAAAAGTATAGTGTTGAGCGAGAATTTCGTATAGTAATTGTGAAATATTAAACTACATCGTTTAATCCATTAATGCGAGTTAGGTTTTGATCTTTGGGAGCTGCTTTTTTAAAAAGTCGTCGTTCAAAAACTCTTGTAACAAATTTATTTACACAGAAATTACAAAATGAATTTTAATTTACAAGCACTGTATCAAAATTATTCTAAATTGAATTTATATTTAAATGAACTAATTTATGGCGAGTAGCCTAAACAACCAACAATCCTAAAGTTATGAGGCTCAAGACTGACTGACCTCCTTGGGCTCTCCAGGGTATTTATGTTGTCCCTGCCCCTCACATTTCTGTGGGAACTGCAGAGCTCATGTATACTTATTTCTTTATTCATTAATACAAAGTAACAATCATAATTCTAACAATAAGTTTCTTACAGTCTATTGTGACCTGCACCTGCAGAGTCAGGTTACGCCTGGCATACAATGTATTCACATCCGTTCTCATGTCTTCTATCCGACTTCTATTAACCTTTTATTATCTATCATTGTAAATGTTGCAAGTTAACTTAAAATTCAATAATTAATTATACATATATTTGATTTGGGGGATATGTAACTGCTCCCGACGTTGATGAAAGTTAAGGGTTTTGCTTAATTTTTAAAATGCATTATCCCTAAGCGTACATTTATTGTTTCTTTGTTTACCTTTATTTCTTTGTTATTATGACTAAACTTCCTTTCTTTATTCTTATATCTAAGATACATTTTGTACAATAAATACATAGTTAATAAAATGATTACAATGATTAATAAAATTGTCCAAACACTTATGTTATAATGTAATTTTGATGCTTTTAACTCACTTAAGTGTTTTTTGTAATTGTCCATTAACTTCATGGCTTGGTTGAGATCATCTAGATCTAGGTGCTCTAGTTGTATTGGTTTCTTGGTGATTTCGTCGTCTTCGGGTTGTGTAATCTTGAACTGTAGTTCCAGTAAATTTGCAAATTTCTTTGTTACTGTTGGGTCGTGGTATACTCGAATAATTTCGTTTTTCAGTTTTAGATAGCAATCTTCTTTAATGGTGATTACTTTACTTCCAGTTAATGCTAAATTGTTCTCGTCTTGGTTGCAATGGACGGTTGCTATTACTTTCTGTGGAAACACAGCAATCCATTTGTTTTCCGTAACTTTTTGAATTTTCATATTGGTCGTTCTGGTTTTGCTTCACAATTGTTGTATTGATTTGAGAATCTTAATAATTGTACTTCACAAGGGCTATCTGCTTGAATGGCTGTTGTCGTTAATGATTGGGATAAATATTGGCTTGGTGCTACTTCTTTGCATTATTCGTTCTGTAGCCATACCTAAGTTCATTTGGGAAAAAAAACTTCGTTTTAGGGATAATAACTTAATACCTGCTAGTAACTTTCATGGGGAAAGCAAATAAATGATAATAATTATAAATGTTACTCTCTACTATGGGGATTTCTATTAAAAATGTGATTTCGTTATTCCTTACATAACCTTTCACTATGGCTATTTTTTCAAATATGAGTATGTTTGATTCTACTATTTCAAAGGGTAGTTTACTGTTAGTTATAAATGATCTAATTCTTAATAATTCATTTAACAAGTCAATTGGTTCTATAATGCTAGAGTGTAATGTGTTTAGTTTTGCGAATATTACAGCTTTTTCTAAGGTAGCTAAAATTTGTTAAATTACAGTAAGGGTTGATATTATTTGAGTAAATATCGTGTTAAATCTGATTAAATTTCGCATTCCTAACATTGTGGTTTGCATGTTACTTTCAAGGGTTTGTATTCTATTGACTATACTGTCTTGGTTTTTTACTCGCTTTCTTAACGTATCATTAAATTTTATTATAGTTGACTGGGTTAAGGATATTTGATTTCTAACAATGGTTTTTATGTCGTTTTGGTTTTCAATTATGTGTTGTATGGCATTGTCATATCGTTCCGCATCTTGGTTGTCCAAATTGCTTGTGATAGCTTTTACAATGTTGTCTAGTCCGTTGATAAGTCCTCTTTTTCGTTTTGCTATTTGATCTGTTGGTATTAACCTATTAATTTTATCTTCTATGTTCCTTAAAATGTTTTCTATTTTAGTGTTGTAATTAAGCATTTCTACTGCGTATTCTTTTCTGAATTTGACTGTGTCCATTGATTATTTCAGTCTGTAATAGTTGTCTCTAATTATGTGCAACTCTTGTTTTTATTCTGTTAAGTCACATTTCTATGCGAATGTCCAATAATCTATTGTATTTTGTATACTTTCCGATTTTACTGGTAGTATACCGGAGTTGTTCTTAATGTCTTCGACTACTATGTCGTTGTCCGTTCTACCTGGGTGGAGATTGACGGTAAAGGTGATGGCTATCCATCTGAAATTACATGGTTTCTTAGGTTTTCCAAATGAATATATTTTACTATTTTTCCGTTGTCTGCTACGGCCACATTTTTGTCTGATATCTTTTTGATTTTGAACGGGCCTAAATTTCTGGGAGTCGTTTTGTGTCTTTTACTTTGAAACCTTTCTCATATACGGTTTGTTCTACTGAAAATTAATTTATATTGGCATTCTTATTGCGGGTCGCTGTAATACGTTTCTTGTCGTTATCTAATTTATTTTTTACCTTATCATAAGTTATTTTAATTTTTTTGTGGTCTTTTGTATACTATTGGTATACTTCTTTGTTGTAATGTATATTGTAAGGGTTACGGGAATCTGAATGTCCTAATGTTAATTCGAGAGGTGTAGTTTGTCGATGAGTGGATTGTGTTGTTGTAAGCAATTAGTGCGTATGACATTAAATTAGTGATGTGTTCTTTCTTTTAAGGTAATCTTAGTAATCTGATCTGTTCTAATAATGTTAGATGTAATCTTTCAATTAATCTATTTGAGTCTGGGTGATTTTCGGTTATAAAATAAATTTTTATTTTATGCAGTTCTATGATATTTTGTATTGTTTCATTTCTGAATTTGCTGCCATTATCTAAAGTTATTGTTTCGGGTGTGCCATAAAATGTAAAATATTGTAAGAATCCTTGGATTACGTCAATGCTTTTTATTTGAAGTGATGGGTATCACTTGGCCTATTTTGGTGAATGCGTCTACAATTGTTAAAAAGTTTTGTGCTTCTTCTACTAGAGTGTCTGTATGTAATTTTTTAAAAAGTTTGCCGGGTGTTTTAGTTAACATTAAAGTATTTTTAGGGGTGTTCGGTCGTATTTCGCTTTGTTTTTTCCGTAATATTAGGTAACAGGTATTAGTCGTCTACCGTTTTCTCGTTAAGTTTCCTGTAGTCTATAACCATTCTGTACTTGCGTTTGCCTGAGGTATCTAATTCCTTCGGTACTATTAATACGGGGCTGCTCCATGGTGAGCTTGAATGTTGCATGATGTCCTGCTTTAATAGATCTGCTACCTGTGTATCTGCTTCTTCTTGACTTGCTTAAAGTAGTCTATATGCTTTGGTAAAAATTGGCTTGTTATCTGTTAATTCTATGTTATGTTTGACGGTGTTAGTAAAGGTTAAAGGTATTCTTCACAGTGGAATATATCTCGGTATTCGAAACATAATTCCTTTATTGCTCTCTCTTCTTCGCTATTAATATTTTCATTAAAACGGATGTTAATTAAGTTTTCTTTTAACATTTTGTCATATCTCGTAGGATTTGAGTCGTTTTCATATTCGTCGTCGATTTCCATCTCTTTTAAAATTTACTTCTTCTATGTTTATTGGATTTGTCAATGATAGTTCTCTGGGGAGATCATTTGAGTTTAAAATTGTTGTAGTGGCGTAACTGTCTTTTATTTGTATGGTTATCATCGGTGAGTAGTTTTTATTTGCGTTAAGGTTAAATAGTCTGTTTCGGTAATACATAATGTTTTCTTCCCTCTATAATCATGTGCATTGCCTCCTTTAGATTTTGTGGATGTTGGAATCTTATTTTGTCTGATAACCGTTCAAGTAATGCGTTTATGTAGATGTCTAATGCCATTTCGTCGTACATTTTTATTTTCAATAAACGGATATTTTGGTCGGGTTCTTCGATTTTTAGTTCCATTAAGATCAAGCCCCTTACATTTTGGCATCTCATACCGAATTGGTAGGGTGATTGGTTGGGTTCCATTCGAAAGATTATTAAATCGCGAGCCAGACATTTGATGTTTTTCTGGTCGCCGAAATACGCTATAAGTAACCGTTTAAAGTCTTCCTATTGTTCAAGGTCATTGCGATTTGTGATTAATGTTAAAGCTCTTCCTGTTAATTTGCTGCGAATTAGGCGTAAAAGCATGACATTACGGTCAATGTCACCTTCTTTATAAAAAGATTTCAAGAACATTTCACAAGCGGTAAGGAAAATTCCTAGTATTGTTTGATTTCCGTCGAATACGGGGATTGATTCGAGGTACAACCGCATATTCTCCATGTTTCGTGTTTTTAATATCAATTAATTCTATAAGTCGAGTTTGTATTGCAATTAAATTAAAGAATCACGTATATACAATTACAAAGTGCTATTATTATATTAAAGAATTTCTGCTTGCTAATTGTGTCGTCAATTACTGTATATTTATAGCTTTGCAGATTTTACAATTGATGCGGATTGAGTTTCCTGTTTTTTTCTGAGTGATTTTATGATATTAATAATCTCTCGCAATAACTGCGTTATAATTGTACGTTTTTATTTCAGACTTGCTGAGTAATTAAGTGTGGCAGTAATAAAGTTGCGTTAAGTGTTGCATTAATAAGTGCGTGAATGCTTCTTTATAATTATACAATTGCGTTGCCTTGAAAATGTCTAATAATAAAGTTTCAGGTTTTCTAAATGATTTTCATTTCAGTTATGAGTAATTCGTTTTGCTACAATAAAGTGCATAAACGTTTATAATTATATACTTTCGTTAGTTTCCTAAAAGTATTTAATTATAGAGCTTTATAAAAATGCGATGAATCGTTTCAGTAATAATTGTTGTAATAAAAGAATTGCGTTCTATTTATACATTAACCTTTAGTCTCGCTGAATAAATTGATTCGTTTTATCTTAATAATGTGTAGTAAAGTGTGCACATAAATGCGTCTTAAAATAATAAATTCTTTCAGAAATGGTAGAATAATAAATTGCGATAATATTGTACATAAAATTCTTACTAACTAATATCAATAATTTGAAAAAGAATATGGTTAGGGTAAATGAACTTACATAATTTTCATTGCCAATTTCATCGGTTTTCCTTCTTTGGGTTTGGTCGATTTTGTACCTTGTCCAAGTTTTGTTTCGTTGGGCTTGGTCGATTTTGTTGCTTGCTCAAATTTTGTTGTTTGTTCTTCCAGATTAAGAATTGATATTCCAGGCCACCAGTACTTCAAATTTGGATTTCCTAGTGCCCTTCAGGATCTGATCCGACTGCGCCAGTTAGGTTTTGGCCTTTGGGAGCTGTTTATTTAAAAAGTCTTCTTCCGAAAACTATTCTAACAAATTTATTTACGCAGAAATTACAAATTGAATTTTAATTTACAAGTACTATATCAAAATTATTCTAAGTTGAAATTATATTTAAATAAACTAATTTATGGCGAGTAGCCTAAATAACCAACAATGCTAAAGTTGTGAGACTCAAGACTGACTGACCTCCTTGGGCTCTCCAAAGTATTTATGTTGTGCCTGCCCCTCACATTGCTTGTGGGATCTACAAAGTTCATGTCTGCTTATTTTTTTATTCATTAATACAAAGAAACAATCTTAATTCTAATAATAAGTTTCTTACAGTCTATTGTGACCTACACCTGCAGAGTCAGGTTACGCCTGGCATACAATGTATTCACATCCGTTCTCATGTCTTCTATCCGACTTCTATTAACCTTTTATTATCTATCTTTGTAAATGTTGCAAGTTAACTTAAGATTCAATAATTCTACTTAATTATACTATATTTAATTTGGGAGATATGTAACTTGCGTAGCATTCCTTTTAGGGAACATCAACATTTTAATGATTTTACGCACATTAAAGATACATAACCTAACGTCAAAATACCTCTTTGTGTTTACAATATTAGTGTTTAAATGAGATTATTAATTTTGCGTATTAAGTAGTTTCTGTTTTATAAGGTGAAAACTATAAAAATGATTCCTACTTAATATCCAACAAGTCACGGAAAGTAAATAAATTTTTACAAAAAGATTACAGAAATCGTTTGAACTGAAATTTTCAGGTTATGGTACTGTAAAAGTATAGTAATGTTTTGCTATAGCCTGCATTTAAAAATTGTGTTTCTCTGAAGGACCACTGTGCATAATAGCACTCTAAATTTAAATTAGTAATGTGTGATTATCGTTGCATAAACTGGTATCGATTCTAAAAAGTGACGACTTTGATCTACCTGTCACAAGATGATCAAGAGACAGATCAAGATAGCCTTGGATCTAACGATTAATACGGGGCTGACGTAAATCATTTTGATTCTGCCACTCTAAAATCTAAAGCGGAGTTTGTTTTTTACCCAACAAATCTACCTACGAGATCCAAGAAAATAGATTATCCATTTTCTCTATCAAATGATAACACAGAATTGTCGTAATTAACGAATGAAGATAATCACTTGTCAATTTTGCAAGCACGCCACACTAACGTTCTATTCTACCTCAAAATAATTTATCTTCAACAGCTAAAACTAATAGAACATTTGTTACCTAACCAGCAGAAACGCGAAAATCCAAAAAACAGGAAAATGTTTACAGGTAATAAACGACGAAGCGCAGATATTCCATAGAACGGTAGATGAATAACGAATGAAAAAGAAGGGGCCACTTTGCCGACTGTCCGAACTCTACTGAAACACGTCTACACTCGAGGAGGGCTGATAATAAAGTCTCTTTATTTTGACGTACTGGTTCTCATGCGCCGTCGTTTCCCTTTCAAGATAGGTTAGTGTTCTGATGAAAATTGGTTGGCACAGCTGCACGTTAAGCATTGGAAATACAATTCTTGCGCTTTCCCAAACCACGAATCGATGTTTAGACTTATATGAGAACCGAATCTTTGTGCGGTTTTTACGTAACACTTATTTTAATACTGAAGAATTCCCCGTGCGGTGTTTAAAACTTTACTCAAAAAGAGTTATCCTCCAATCTTTAAAAAAAAAACTTATATACAACACACCTAACAAGAAACCTATCACATCAGAAGAGGAACAAAGACAAACCGAAGCACATCAAGAATTAAAAAGATATAAAAAAATTTGCAACTTTACCTTACCTATAACGCTTGACTAAAAGAATATCTTCCACCATAAAAAATCTAATCATTAAAATACTCGGCAAAAGACTTTACACAAAAGTCAAGGATCCAACACCAATAAAATTTAGATCAAACTTAATATACAAAATTCCTTGTTATAACCGCAGAAAAAATTATATTGAAGAAACATCAAGAACACTTTACCAAAGAATTATTTCACACAAAAGCGACTTAAGAAGAAAGGTTAATGCATCAGCTTTATCAACTCACCTTTTAGAAACAGGTCATAACATGAATTACGACAATACTACAATTCTAGACTATGAAAAACACAACCAAAATAAAATGGCGAGAATTTCACATAAACCAGATGCATTGAACCTAAAAAAAAGACATTAACAACCTTAGTTGCATCTATGCATATCTTCTAGAAGTAGACAAAAATATCAAACGTTAAAACATTTCACAAATCATAAATTTTTGTGTGTTTATAAAACTATTTATATATTTACTATAAGAAACTAAATACCATAAGAATAATATTAATCAAAAAAGGTTTAAAATTTTCTTTAAGGAAGCTTTATTTTTTAAGATGGCTATAATATTCTAATATACTTTGACCAGTTTTCAAAATTGACATTGTGCTACGTACCATGACGTAGCCGGAAGAAAACGTAAATATACCAGGCTAACTACCAATGCGGAGAGGGGAGGGGTTCCTAGCAACACAAAAATAATACATCGCCAACGATTTTCTATTTACAATAAAAAATCACAAATATAGAAATTCCTATAGAAACAGCAAATCAAAATTAACTAAGGAAACTATTTAATAAAACAATTTTACTCTATGGACAAATTTACTAATTGTTCCACGAAGTGCGTAATTCGTAGATAACATGTAATAAATCTAATCAGTACCAAAAAGAATAACGCTGATACTTTCGTATAAGCGGATGGGTTAATTAAAAAAAAAAACATTAAATTTAGAAACCTTTCTAGTGAGAATTTTACCATACGAAGCATTTGTTATAACTCTAATCAGTAAAAATACTAACAAACATAAGCGTATCTAATTTCAAATTAGGTTTATCCCTGGGTATGTTAGAAAAGGAAAACAAGTCATATACATGTGTCGGGATACTTATCTTGTCATTCCTCCGAATCGAATTGACGAAGCATCGCCGCGGTAGTCAGCAACAACCATTGCAACGGCGGTCTACATGCAAGAGCAGTTGATCTACATCAAGGAATAATCGGGCCACGCAACAAGCAATTTAGCCTCCAGCTAAGAGCTAAAAAAAAGGAAAATCTTACTAATATTAACAACTCAGGAGCGCTTACCGATACACACCAAATCTACACATTTGATAGAGGAGAAACGTGCATCGCTCTTGGAGTAACAGAACGAGTAGTTTTTACAAGTTTTTACAAGCTGCAAAGTTAAAGTTTAAAAGGAGTTACAAATAACACGAACTCGAAAAGCAAACATCTGTGTTATCGAAACGCGATTGAAACTGGAAAACACGGTTCTACCGGATAATAGTAGGATATATTATTTCGAAGGGAAACCCACTAGAACGCAATTATACGTTATCGGAAGGTATAACGCGCTCACGGATACCTAAACAAGATCTTGATTAATTAATTGTAGCACAAACTTGCCGTTTAAAGCAACTACATTTACGTTGAGAAATTCTTAGAAAGAGTATTTATTATTAATTATGCGGAAGGATTTAACAATAGACATGGAATTTATATGAACGGATAATGAATTAACAAAGGATTTGAGTTGAAAATTATGGTAAAGCGAGCTTATCTGAACAGGTACAACAATTCCGAAGGAAATACTTTATATAACATAATAGGGTTTTGTTTTTAGTATTGGAAAAAGAGAAAAATATGTACTCGTTGATTGGCATCAGTAGGTTCTAAGAAAATAATCGATTTTGACTGTAGCCAATTAGTTAAAAGTAGGGGCTTTAAAACAAAAACGCTAGTTTTTGCAGCAAATCAACATTTGAACTGTTTATGCAATTGGAGGAAATATTTCGGTAATATTATAAATTGCGGACATTTTCTGTAGGCATAGGTACTTTTAGCGGTGTTCCTGTATCACTAAGGATAGATCCAAATTTTAAACCTATCTACATGAAGGCAAGGCCAATACCATTTGCTCTAAAGTCACTTGTTGAAGAGGAACTTGATTAACTAGTTAAGCAAGGTGTTCTTGTTCCAATTACGTACTCAAAGTAGGCTACTCCAATTGTGGTAGTGCATAAGAAAGAATCAAACAAAATCAGAATATGCGGATATTATAAAAGTACCCTTAACAAAGCATTGTCCAAGCATCCATATCCTACTCCTTCTGTGAACAAATTATTATTTAATTTGGCCGGTGGAAAAGTGTTTGGGAAGATTAATTTATCCCACGCTTATCAACTAGTGTTTGATGAAGAGTCAGCAATTGCCCAGATGATTATTACTCATAAGGGAGAGTTCGCTGTTAGGCGTCTACAATTTGGCATTTCGGTGGCTCCTGAAATATTCCAAGAATTTATGAAAAAACTCTTGCGGAATGTCGAAGGCGCTGTGCCATTTTTTGACGATGTTCTCATCTCTGTTCAGACTGAAGAGGAATTTGCAAATCGCATTATACGAGTTTTTACAATTTTCAAAGATAGCAGCCTAAAACTGAATAAAGAAAAATGTATTCTTGAGTCGTCGTCTGTTACATACCTTGGGTTTCGTGTTGATTCTGTAGGCATCCACCCAACCGAAGAAAAGTGCAAGGTTATACATGATGCACCAGTTCCCAAAAGTAAAGCGGAGTTGCAAGCATCTTTGGGCATGCTTAATTTTTTATCACATTGTTCTAAAAGGCAAAGCCACAATTGCTGAACCTTTACATAGGCTTCTGGATTGCTCAAGCGATTGGATATGGACTGCTATCCATGACAAAGCTTTTAAGAATGTAAAAAACTAATTACTTCAAATGAGGTGGTAGTACACTACGATCCAATGAAACCAATAACGATTACTTTCGATGCTTCACAATATGGCGTTGGTGCTGCTCTTAGCCACGTTTTACCAAACGGAGTGGAAGCTCCAATTGCATTTTATTCTAGAACAATAAATTCTACATAAAGGGGTTATTCACAGTTGGATCGGGAAACTTTAAGCATTATTGAATGAATAAAAAAATTCCATAATTACTTGTATTGCAGAAAAGAAGCCAACTCCGAATATTATTTCTTCTAGAATGCAACGTTGGATAATTACGTTAAGTACTTAATATTACGAAATTGACTACAAACCTGGCAAGCAAATTTCTAATGCAGATGAATTAAGTAGACTGTCTTTGCCTATCGTAGGAACAAAATATTGAAAACCCAAAAAAAGTTCTATTATTGGAATCGATGGAAGCTCCGCCTTTAGATGCTAAGCAAATTTCTTCGATAACGGCTAAAGATCCCGTTCCGGCAAGTGTGTTAAACTGGATATTGAAAGGATGGCCTGATGGACGGGTATCAAAAGAGTTCAAAATTTTTTATGCCTGCAGAAACGAATTATCGTCACATAAAGGTTGTATTCTCCGCGGATGTCGCGTGGTTATTCCAAAGGTAGCTACTGTAGGAATTCTTGAAGTACTGCATGCGTGTTATTCCGGCATCGTCAAGATGAAAGCAATAGCAAGAAATTACGTTTGGTTGCTAGAAATAGATGCTGAGATAGAAAATGTTGTTAAAAGTTGTAGAGAGTGTCAAACAAATGCACTCTCACCTTTAGCTTGCCCAGTATTTCCTTGGAAACCTACAAATAAACCATGGTCGAGATTACATTTAGATTTTGCTGGGCCATTTATGGGAAAAGTTTTTCTAATAGTGATGAATTCATTTTCTAAATGGCTTGAAGTTCGAATCGTTCCAAATACTTCTATTGAAACAGTCTATTATACTCCCGGCGGTAACGTACGAGAGCCACTACGTCAGTTGGTGGCAATGATAAATAATTGCAAAAATTGCGCAATAAACGGTTACGTCTACCATTGATCAAATTTCACATACAAACAATGTTTATTTTAATTATAAGAAAAAACAAAAGGTACTCACGTAAACTGTAGGACTTCTCACAGCATTACGGCTATTTTGGCGGCAACTAGCGTTGGGGAGCCTTGAGGGCGTGGGTTATCCGTCTGCCCCCGGTTGAATCCAAATTCAAATTTGTCTTCTTCTTCTGTAGCGGAACGGTAAAGGAACTGGTATGAGGAACGATAATTAGGTATAAGGCAGGAAACCAACATAACCTGAAAAAGAAGACAAGAAACGGCACAAAGATAAAACTCTAGGCTCGACATCTGGCTGGCTAGTCCTGGCGTGTTGGAAATTCACCACTTTCCTCCACACTCCGCGTCTGCGCAATCTCCGAGCGCCGACGCGACTAACTAAAGTGACGGAAATGTACGCACAAGTCTTTTTAAATTATTGGCGCAAAATCACTTACAAATTAGGAACTTATAAAAATGTTTATATGCCGAATTTCTGCATGTAACAAGTCATATCAACACTGTATGGGTTGATCGCTACTCACGGGTTTCCAGACACAATGGTATCCGATAATGAAACTGCATTTACTAGCGAAGGTTTAAACAATTTGGGAAAATGCGTGGAATTTGTTTAGTGACCACCGCTCCTCATCGACCACAAGGAAACGGAATGGCAGAAAGAATGGTTCAAACAACTAAAGATTAAAAAAAAAGAATATTACTGGAAATTGGAAATTTAAATTAGCTAAATTTTTATTATAGCAGCACATCACTCTTAGCTCAACCACTGGTTGGAGTACTAGCGAGATTCTTATAAGCAGGAAGTTACAAATTGTGATGGATAAACTAAATCCAGATTTGTTTTCGGAGTTGCAACTTAAAGGGAAGAATCTCTCGACAGTGCTTTAAAGTCACCTAACCTACGAACATTTAGCGTTAACGACACCGTCTTCATTAGGAATTATAGTAGCGTTGATAAATCGATTCCTGCGATAATCTCTGAAGTTAGCGAGCCCGTTTCTTACAAAATTAAATTGCATGCTGGAAGTATTTTGCGCAGACATGTAGATCAAATCAAACTTAGATTTCCTGTTACTTTAAACAGTGAGGTTAATAACCAATTTCAATTACTCATCGCCATCATAATCATTAGGATGTTCTATGTGACCCATATATACTGACCGTTTCTAATGCGGCGTTAACGGATGATTCATCATTACAACCCGCTAGAGAGCGCTGCGATGTAAGCAAATAATTACTACTACTTGTTTATCTTGGGGGGTGAGTTATTAATGGTGTGAATTTGATATAATAAGAGGAGTGTGATCTCATACCCAAACACTGTTCACTTGTATGTTTTTTGCGCAACAAAAATGTAATTATTCAATACATAGCACGACCACATACTAAGTAACATTTATTAGCGTATAATTTATGCAATTATTCTTCATGCTGTAGAGGTTCCATCGAAGTTCATGTCCTCAATTACTAACGAACATCCATTCGCATACTTATTTCTTTGTGCTTATTTTGCACATTGTAAAAGTAAGTTAAGAATTTATATGTAATAGCACACGAACGGAAGTCCATTTGAATGCAATTTGTGTGATTAAACCACAATACGAAAAGGAGTTTTACAAAAGACATATGCTGTCTCATACTAACGAACATTCACTTGTAAAAATGTTATATAATTAAATTGTTCTGCATCGCGTAAATGTAACTTAAGATTGAATATGTGGTCCCACACGATCGAACGTACATTCGCATGCAATTTGTGTGATTATGCCACATCACAAAAAGTTTATTTACAAACACATATGCAGTCGCACACTAATGAACGTCCATTTAAATGCAATTTGTGTGATTATACTGCATCGCGAAAAGGTACTTTACAAAGACATACGAAGTTGCATACTAACGAACGTCCATTCGCATGTAATGTGTGTAATTATGCTACGACACTAAAATGTAGTTTACAAAGACATGTGCAGTCGCATACCAACGTACGTTCATTCACATGCAACTTATGTAATTATTTTGCATTATGCAAAAGTAACTTAAGATTGCATATGGCAACTCACACTAACGAACGTCCATTCTCGTGCAATTTGTGTGATTATGCCTCATCACAAAAAGGTACCTTACTAACACATATGCAATCACATGCTAATCAACGTCCATTTGCATGCACTTTGTGTGGTTATAGCGCATCACAAAAAAAGACTTTACGAACGCATATGCAATTGCATACAAACGAACGCCCATTCGCTTGCAATTTGTGTAATTATACCGCATCCCAAAAAGTTCATTTACAAGTACATACGCAGATGCATACTAACGAACGTCCATTCAAATGCAATTTGTGTGATTATAGCGCATCGCGAAAAGAACTTTACAAAGACATATGCAGTCGCATACTAACGAACGTCCATTTTTATGCAATATGTGTGAATATTCTACATCACTAAAATTTAGTTTACAAACACATATGCAGTCACATACTAATAAACGTCCACTCACTTGCAATTTATGTAATTATTTTGCATCATCTAAAAGTAACTTAAGATTGCATATGCGGTCTCATACTAACGAACGTCCATTCTTATGCAATTTATGTGAATATGCCGCATCACAAAAGGTTCTTTACAAACACATATGCAGTCGCATACTAATAAACGCCCTTTCGCATGCACTTTGTGTGGTTACACCGCATCACGAAAGGGTACTTTACAAAGACATATGCAGTCGCATACCAATCAACGTCCATTCGTATGCAATTTATGTGATTATGCCGCATTATTAAAGTGTACTTTACAAACACATATACAGTCGCATACGAACACACGTCCATTCACATGTAATTTGTGTGATTATGCTGCATCACAAAAAGGTCAGTTACACAGACATATACAGTCGCATTCTAATGAACGTCCATTCGCATGCATTTTATGTAATTATTCTGCATTCTGTAAAAGTTCCCTCAAAGTGCATATGTGGACACACATTGACAAACGCCAATTCGCTTGCAACTTATGTGATTATTCCGCATCACAAAAAAGTAATTTAAAAAAACATATCGAGTCGCATACTAACTAACGTGCATTCGCATGCAAGTTGTGCGATTATGCTGCATCACGAAAAGGTCAGTTATATACAGACGCATAGTAATGAACGTCCATTCGCATGCATTTTTATGTAATTATTCTGCTTGTAAAAAGTTCCCTCAAAGTTTATATGTTCTCGCATATTAACAAACGCCTATTCGCATGGAACTTATGCGTTCATACCGCATCACAAAAAAGTAATTTAAAAAACATTTCAAGTCGCATTCTAACTAACATGCATTCGCATGCAATTTTTGCGAATTATGCCACATTGTGAAAAGGTCATTTACATAGACGTATGCAGTCCCATATTAACGAACGTACATTAGCTAGCCCTTATGTGCTCATTCTGCATTTTGTAAATGTAGGTCAAGAATGCACATTCTGTCCCATACTAAAGAACGTCTATCTGCACTTAATTTATAGGATTATACTGCTTCACATAGAGTTACTTTACAAACACATGAGCAGTCGGATACTAACGAATGTCCATGTGCAAGTGTGTGATTATACCGCATTACGAAAAAGTTTACAACTACATATGCAGTCACATTTACAAGCGCCCCTTCGCTAGTAATTTGTGTAATTATCGCATTATAAAAAGATCATTTACAAACACATATGGGTAATGAACATCCATTCGCATGCAATTTGTCAGATTATGTCGAATTACAAAATTTTTTTGTGTCACACTTGTAAATGCCGATTAGTTTGCCATTTATGTAATTATTCTTCATTCTGTAAATGTTCCATCAAAGTTCATATGACCTTATATATTAACGAACGTCCATTTGCATGCTTTTTGTGTGCTTATTCAGTATCTTGTAAAAGTAAGTTAAGAATCTATATGTGATTCCGTACTAACGCATGCTCAATCGCATTCAATTTGTTTGATTTTGCTGCATTCAAGAAAAAATAGAGGAGAGTATCCACTCTCCATTATTGAGGCAGGTAGAAAATTTCTAGTATATAATCACAATATACTGATGACATTTATGTAGGATACATTAAACCTGTTATGGGCAGGGCATCCATTCAAATTCAGCGTATGCATAGTGAGAATTTTTAGTTGTGAGATGCAACAGGTGTTTCAGTGACGAAAGTAGTGTGTTGGTGGCAATTTCTTATAGTAATTGTGCAATATCAAACAACATTGTTTAACCCGTTAATGTGTAGCGTCTCTTTTAGGGAACATAAACATTTTAATGGTTTTAAACACTTTATAGATATGTAACCGCATAAGGTTTTGGGCTCAATAAATTTAGTAAATCATACCAATAAATTTAATTATTTTCCCATTAGTACTTTTCCCAAGTAAATTGAAATTTTTCACCAAATAATTAGTAATGTTATCAAAATTGTGTTTATGCAAATAATCTAGTACTTTTTCCAGATAAAATTTGTTTTTTAATCTGAATTATCCAAAATCTGCTAAAATAGCTCAATTTAGGCTGCTTGTGTTAATATATCCGCTTTATTTACTGTCATACAAACTGTCTGCTGTCTACATTTGCTGTCATTCTGTCTGCACTGCTGTCATTCATATTTTCTTCCATTCTCCTCTTTTGTGTTTTTACCATCATTATCACCTACAGCATGGATTTATCTCATTTGGCAACTGTTCCATCCCAACTGTAACATACAATGATGACGAAGACATCAAAAATAGATCTCCAAAGAAGCTACCGAAGAAAAGGAGGGCAAAAAACTTTTCGTACAAGTTTATCAAGTCTTTTGAAAATTATTATAGTGCGGTTGAGTTTATCAGGACTTTTGTTGGAATTGGCTACCATGGCAGCAACGGTCATAAACGTGCCAAGATGTCTTGTGGCGAGAAGTATTACTTCTTATGTAATACTGACAAACAATGCGATTTTCGTGCCTACATCTCCTGTCCTGATGATGATGATGTTTGCTTGGTGTTCAAAACTGATCTACCTCATAGCCATAAAGTAAAAGATCCACGTGGCATACCTGAAGAGGTAAAAGAGGTAATTCACACTTTGCACGGTATGGGTGTCGACAAACCACAACAAATAATCGACGTTTTAATTGACAAGGTATTTATTATCAGTAAGAATATTCGTGCTAGTGATAATTTTTTAATCATTTTAGAATATTAATCCACCTGACTATTTCCAACTTACTAATCATCTGAAACTTTATCGGGCAGCACTGGACAAGCAAATCACTACACTTGGTGAGCTTGAAGCCTACATTCAGCCAATGTTACCTATCCCAGAGGATGATGACGAACCGTATGTGGTGGCTTATAACATTGGCTACTCTACTCGGAAGGTGGGCATCTTGTGGTCTACCAAACGGCTACTTTCGTTAATGCAATTTACCGACCTGGTAGCCATCGACGCTACCTACAAGTTGAACTTGGAAGAGTGGCCTGCAATTGTGGTTGGAAGTGTTGATAAGCAAAAGATTTTCCACCCATTTGGGATGCCCTTAGTTACCAATGAGGCCTCAGCAGACTACGAATTTGCATGTTCAGCAAAAACAACATCAGCAAACTATTTACTACTTTTTTCCATCTAACCTCTCTACTACCACCAATCGAAAAGCCATTACAGATACCGAACTGAATAAGTTTCTTGCAAACACCAAGCAGCTGCGGTATCGTTCCTTTGACACATTCGTCAAAGGTCACCTGGACCGCATATGGATTGTCACATATAACAGTGGTGGAGAATGGCTCAAAGAATCGCACTGTAGTTGCCCTGAGTTTTACAAGTCCTACGTGTGCAAACATTTAGTTTGCATTGCTATAATCAACTCTGATTACTCACCTCCAATGGAGGCTAAGGCTATCTCACTAAATGCAAAAAGAGGTCCCGCAAGGCCTGCAAAAGTAGGCAATGTGTTACGTATTTCTAGTAGACGCCGCGTTGTGCGTCAAAGTTATGTCACGTTGGCTCGTAGCCGTGCGTAACAAAAGAAAATCCAAGAAAAAAACAGTGACCGGGCTCAATCGGAGAGTGGGGGGGGGGTTGTAGAAAGCAGACCAATCTAGAAGGGACGCGGCTGTCAGGAGTTAGTACCAGTACCTGCCATAGAGAAATTAGAATAGTAAACCTGAAAGAAAAACAAATTAGTCCTGCAAACCTGAAACAGAGAAAAAGCATAGCCTATGGATCAAGTATAAATTGTTCAGTACTTTATAGAATAAATAAGAGCAACTGTTTAGATAAACTCTATAATCTAACAACAGTGATAGCAGTACAGAAAAATTCTGAGTACAAAGTGCAGCCATATTGGGGAGTAGCAGAAACGTTTCCTCACACACCAATTAAACATAATTCAGGTAAAATGTAACAAAAAAATGTAAATAGGTAAGACATAATTACTCTAAGTAATTTAGTAAAATTTTTAGCAAAGACATAAATAAGTAGATAAGCACAATTGTTCTGAGTCATTCAGTAGGGTTGATTGTTCTTTTTTTTTTTGTTATTAAATAGCGGGCAAGTCTATGGAAAAGGTATCAGAACGATAAGGAATATTGCAAAAACAACGGGTAGATATTTACAGTAAGAACAAATAGGAAATAGTGCAACTTACACAAAGTCCTTCAGTACCGCTTCCTTGCCATTGCAGTGTGGGATCCACGATGTCTGGCACTAACGAAGCACTGCACCCTATACTGTGAGGGTGTTGATGGAACTTATCACAACTTACCCTAATCACACTGACTGATTTCACTGGGGTTAGCAGCGGACCTTATCACGCGAAGGAACTAGGTATATTAGTTGCATAACCATACAAAAAGCAGCGAGGAACTTCAACCACTACTTTTGTATACCGGTAGTCGGTCACAGTTTAAATATCACCAGACCAAGCAAGCCACAAAAGCCATAATAAGTAAAGCACATGTATCACTAAAGGGAGTCCGTAACCATGTCCTTAAAACCCGCGTAATTCCTATATCGAAACCCAAAGACCAACTACGACTCCTCGACAGTTAGTTCTACGGCTTTTTTTTTCCATAAGAAGGACGACTAAAAACGTTTAGTAGACACGCGTAAGCACTAAAGCCGTACGTCGAAAGTTCTTCGAACACACGTGCGTCGAGTTTCACCAACTCTACCACTCTTAGTTCAACCAGAAAAACCGTATCTTACACTTAATTTTTGACATCTCGCAAGCAAGAACAAAACACGACCCTTTTTTGTTTATATCTAATCCTACTAGTACAACTTCTGATCGCCTACCTAGACTGTATATCCACATATTAATTACAGCGGGATTATTTATTAATGACAAGTGGAATGTAATTTTACGAGTATTCCAATTTACAACTAAACCATCTTTTAAAATTAATACCGGCGAGTCAACTTGCATATCAATCTGAAAACTAGGCGGAAGTATTTACTTTATACAAACCGCGATCCAAAAACGATGTATTTTAAGAATTAAGTAGACTAAAAATGTTAGGCCACCAAAAATGCACGTTACAAATTCCCCCCTAGCAAAATAAAGACCAGGAACCAAACAAAAGAAAA
Organism: Platerodrilus igneus; assembly: GCA_036346225.1. Taxonomy (NCBI): domain Eukaryota; kingdom Metazoa; phylum Arthropoda; class Insecta; order Coleoptera; family Lycidae; genus Platerodrilus; species Platerodrilus igneus. The sequence goes on from JARFIW010001008.1 coordinate 1,556,987, forward strand.
TTTTTTATCCGGTTCGAAGGACCAACACCAGTATAAGAGAAAGAACATTTTTCCAAAAGAAGACAAAGTCATCTATCGTAACCAACAATGACCGAATAGGTAAAGAAAGTCTTAAGTAAATACCCAATGAGGATTAAAGGTTATAGCTACTTTCAGAATCGTCAAAAGACGGATGTCCCCAAAAAGGACATTTCTGTTTTCCACCTCAAAGAAAAGTTTTGGCTTCCCGCGAAGAAACCAAAAGAAAATAAAAGAAAAAAAAACGAGGAAGAAAACTCGTAGCAAATCCACTAAACGACATAACTGTCAACCTCAAGTGTGCAGCAACGAAAGAACCAAGACAAAGAAAAGAGCAAAGGCAAACTAATACACCATCTGGAATACTTCCAACTGAGGTAACACAGATTCGTATGAAACGATTACTTAAGCAGAGTATGGCTAACAGACCTCCAAAAGCGACTAAGTCGAAATTCCTAAAGGAAAAGTAAATAGATCTGAAGCCTACCTCAAGGAATGGATGTAGAAAGCGACTATAATAGTCCAATAGTGAACAAATGGTGGAACTGGCCAGAAAAACAAGTCACGGGAGGGGCTAGCTACAAAATATACACAGGAATACGAAATGGGCGCCAGTGTTTTCGGACTCAAGCTTATCAGCGAAAACACAAGACCAATAAGCCAAAAAAACAAAAGAGAGAAAAAAACAAGTCATTAGGGATAGCGATACGTAGGGGTCAAAATAGAATCAGCCGGAGGGAGCCCATTAGGATCCGGAGGTTCAGGATCAATGTCTGGCGGGTCTAAAGTTTTATCGGGTTTGAGGTCCTTAATATGCCAAGTACCCAGATCGTTACCAGAATCATCCACTAAGATATGGGTCCACGGAGAAAGTTTAGTTCTAATAGTAAAGGGACCCACATATTTGGGAGCAAGTTTAGCATTGAAGTAGCGAGTAGCATCCGAAAGAACATAATTGCGTTTCCACACGCGATCGCCAGGAGATAAAGTTAAGAGACGACGACGAAGATCGTAGTGTTTAGCATTTTTCTTGTATGCTAAGGAAAGACGTTTCGAAATTTCTTCACGAAGTGACTCAAATTTGACTAAGTCAGTAGGAGGAATAGGACGTTCGGGATCTATAAGAACATCATCAGGATCAGGAGGTTTTCCAAAATGATCGCCGTAGAGAGCATGTTCACGACCATATAGAGCAAAATACGGGGAGTAACCAATAACCTCATGTTTGAGCGTACGAATAGCACAACCAATTTTTGCTAAATTAACGTCCCACCGACGTTGATTATCAAAAACGTAAGAAAAAATCATAGTTTTCAGGACTCTATTAATACGTTCGGCCGGATTCGCCTGAGCATGATAGCGAGCATTAAACAGAATTTTTGTTCGATAAGAATTAGAGTTTAGTGAAAATATTACTACGAAATTGTACACCATTGTCCGCAATTAGATACTGAGGAGTACCATACCAGGAAAATATTTTCCTCAATGGTTCGAGCAACAGCAGCGGCCGTAGATGCACGTAGAGGAAAGAAACAAGCATATTTCGTAAAACAATCGGCCACAACTAAAATGAAGGAATTACCTTTAGAGGATCTAGGAAGAGGTCCGACAATATCCGTACATAGGACTTGCCAAGGACGAGTGGCAGTAGCACGAGGAGACATAAAGCCAGGAGGTTTCTTTTGTTCGACTTTGTGTGCAGAGCAAATTTTACAACGACGGACGTATCGAGCAACAGCGGCTCTAAGTTTAGGCCAATAGTAACGCATGGAAATTTTAGAGACCGTTTTGTGTACACCAGGGTGACCTGAAGTAGGTAGATCGTGATTCTCGTATAGAACCCTATTCCGTTGTTCGCTGGGAACTACTAACTTCCAATCGTCTTGAGGATGTTGGAGCAAAGACTGTTTAGATTTTACATGTTTGTATAGTAATTCGTTTTCCACATGCCAGTTACTGTATAGTTTAGGATTAGAATTAACACGAGTCCGTAGCTTAAGATACCAAGGATCCAGAATTGGCAGAGTAATAGAAGATTTAGGAAAGTCATCAATTAAGTCAATTTTAGGTACTGAGCGAGATAAGGCGTCGTGAACGATGTTATCTTTACCTTTCCGATGTACGATGGCGAAGTTATGTTGTTGAAGTCGTACAGACCATTGAGTTAAACGACCGTTGGGGCTTTGTAGATTATTCAGCCAGATAAGCGAGTGGTGATCCGTGATCACAGTAAAGTGAGAACCCTCGATATAGGGACGAAATTTCTCTATTGCCCATATAACACCAAGACATTCTTTTTCGGTGGCGCTATAGTTGCGTTCCGCCTTTTTAAGAGAACAGCTAATGTAGCTAATGACTTTTTCGTCATCGCCCTGTTGTTGCGTCAGCACCGCACCCAGACCAAAATCAGAGGCATCAGTCTGTATAGTAAAGGGTAAAGAAAAATTAGGACAACTCATCACTGGAGCTGTTACCAAGTGTTCTTTCAGCAGCTTAAACGCCTGCTGACATTCTGAAGACCAATTAAATTTAGAATTTTTCTTAGTCAAAGCAGTAATCGAAGCAGTAAGAGCAGAAAAATTTGGGATAAAGCGACGATACCACGAGCACATACCAACTATGCGTCGTACTTCAGTTACAGTAGTAGGAGGAGAAAGATTAAGAATGGCCGAAACTTTTTCTGGGTCGACATGGAGTCCATGGCGATTTACTACGTATCCCAGATAACGGAGTTCCGGTCGGCATATAATGCATTTATCTCTGTGAAGAGTAAGACCTGCAGAATTTAAACGAAAAAGCACTTTCTGTAGTACCACCAAATGTTGTTCGAAAGTCGGGGTAGCGATGATCACATCATCTAAGTATGCGAAACAGAAAGGTTCGAGATCAGCACCAAGCACACGATCTATAAGTCGCTGAAATGTCGCTGGAGAATTATGAAGACCAAATGGCATTTTAGTAAACTGGTATAAACCTCTACCAGGCACCGTAAATGCAGTAATCGCTTTAGAATTAGAAGAAAGAGGTATTTGCCAATAAGCAGAGCGAATGTCCAAACTAGTTAAGAATTTTGCGTCTCTCAGGCGGTCTAGAATCGTAGAAATGTAAGGCAGGGATAGGCATCTTTTTCTGTAACCTCATTGACCTTTCTAAAATCGATGCAGAAACGATACGTGCCATCTTTCTTAGGCACCATAACAATAGGGCTAGACCAAGCGCTATTAGATGGTTCTACAACACCACTTTCTAGCATCTCATCCAGAGCTTGATTGACATGTCGAAGTACCGTAGGGGACATGGGATAATATCTTTGCTTGATAGGACTGGATGTCGTACGGATCTGATGTTCAATGAGATGAGTACAGCCCAAAGGTAAAGTATCATCGTTAGGAAACACCTGTTGTACTATACGAGACAATGCGGATTGTTGTGTGTTCGATAGATCGGAAAGAGCATTGATCTGACTGATCGAGACAGTAGAAGAAGAACAGAAAGTCCATTGACCCGTGCATTTATATTTCCAATGCTCCACCAGAGGGTACTACATTGGCCAGGAGGTGAGTTTTTTGTTGCCTGGAAATTTAGAATTTTGCCGAACCCTTGCCGTTCCGGGCAATGTAGGGATCTTTAACGTGCGTGACAACACTCACACACGGGACCTCCATTTAACCTCTCATCCGAACGAAGGCGTAATTTTTGTGAAAAATGCTCACCTGTCATTTTTCAAGCAGTCGGCCATGTCGGGATTTGAACCCAGGACTTTGGGATAGTCCATTGACCCGCTCGAAAATCCGGGACAACACCCATGGATTTCCAGAAGTCAATGCCTAAGATCAGAGACTGAGAAATAGAAGGAACGACTAGGACGTCAAGAAGAATAGTTTTATTTTCGACTGACATGGGTAAAGTAAGTGACCCGAGAATGTCACAAGATTGACCATTGGCTACCGTACAGCTGTGGATCTCCGTTTGGGACAAAGGCAAAGAAACAGAATAGAGAATATCCCAACCAGGACCACCAATAATAGTGCGAGAAGCGCCAGAATCAAGTAAACCCTTAAATTCGATGTCGAAAATGGTCACAGTAAGATAAGGTCTGTCGTCCTCACGAGAACTAGCTAAAATAAAATCCAGAACATATTTAGATCAGTCATCAAGACCAGAGAAAGGATTTTCTGAGGAGATAATAGGTACCGAGACAACTGTAGAAGGAATCGGGTCGGTTTCTCGGCTTAGCGACTCGATCGGTAGTTTAAATTCTTGTTACACCTCGTGCAATTGGCACGGGTAACATTAGGTGTACCACAACCATAGCAATGAAGTATTTGCGGTTTAGTACAGGAAGGAGACTTGTGTCCTCGTTGGCCGCAGTTCCAACAAGTAACGGGAGAATTAGAAATATTTTTAGGAGCATCACTTGCACCAGGTGTAAGTGTTTTCGAAGTAGTGACATCAGAACGGGGAGGGACATAAGCGGACGTAAGTTTGCTGCGGACCACAGGACCTGTATAAGCTAAGTCGGGCTCTAGGAGTTGAGAAAAGTTCAGAGCAGGAGGAGACTTGAAATTGTCTGCTTGGATTTTGCGCTGTTCCAGTCTGCGACCCACCCGCAAAAGTTCGGCAATAGTATTCAGATCCAGCAAAGCTAAGTTGGTTTGGTAAAAAGGTGTAAGATTTGGTAAAATAATATGGAGTTTCTGTAGTTCAGAGAGAGATTGTTAGGCGAGCAAATAAATTTTCCATCGTAGCTAAATATACACCAATAGACTCTGAGGGACCCATAGTACGTTGCTTTATTTCCTCCGAAAGTTTTTCGTCGTAATTAACAGGTTGGAATTCTTCCCTTAATAGCCGAATAACATCCTGCCAATTAGTTAGGGATTTTCGATGTGCTCTGAATAAAATTAAAGCTTTTCCTGAAAGTAAGTCCGATGCCGAAGAAAATAGTTGAGAAGCAGAAACGTTGCGTGCCGAGCATAATTCGTCCACGCGTAAGAGAAATGCATTTAACGACATACGGTCATCACCCGAAAATTTTAAGTCCCATTTAGACACCAGCTGTCCATAACCAGACGTAGCAATTGATTTAGAAACAGATATAGGTATAGGTAATTCATCCGAAGATTCAGCAGAAGTAAGATCATCCTCAGTATCCGTAGTAGTCGGATTAATAGTAGCCGTAGAAATAAGTGGTACCCTAGGGGAAGTGGAAGAACGTTTGAAGCGACGGTATAATCTATCGCAATCACTACGGAAATTGCTGACACATAGCAACAACTTTCACTGTATTACGGTTTCAGCGTCAGAAGTCACATTCATACGTTGGATTCTCCCTTTAAGATGCATAGCAAGGCTAATAATACGTTTGCCGTCGGCAGTTGAAATATCACCATTAAAGTCTTTGACCTTCGTCGTTAACTCAGTTAAACCCTCGGTCACGGCTTTATTATCCGCCTGGAAATCGACACCAAGAAGATTCCATTTTTAAGATATTCCTCAAGGACTTACGAAGTTCGGATACAGGTATTTTTGCATCGAACCCACGCGAACCGACTTCATATTTGAGTTCAGCCTCATGTAACCGATCAACTTTTAATCTCCAAAAGTAACCCATTATTACCGAATCGACAAACAACACCCAAATATTTAAAGACACAAAAACGACTTATTAGGTTGGTTCGCCAGAGAAACCAAATTAACGAAATAACTGAATACTAAACACAATCCAGTTCAGACGAGAACGGAGAAAAAAAAAATTCGAGCCGCTACACCAAACCAAAAAAAAATCACTGTCAAAAACCATCAAGGTCAAAAAAAATTAAGAAAAATCAAGGACAAATAACAGAAATCGGGCAGAAAAGAAAAAAAAGCGAGCAAGAGAGAAGAAAAAAATCGAGAGCAACTCAAGAGAAATCAAGCCCCTTGTTTATCGGGCAGCCACGTTTATTGAGTCGAGCCCCACGTTTATCGAGTCGAGCGCCACGTTGGGCGCCAAAAATTATGTTACGTAGTTCTAGTAGACGCCACGTTGTGCGTCAAAGTTATGTCACGTTGGCTCGTAGCCGTGCGTAACAAAAGAAAATCCAAGAAAAAACAGTGACCGGGCTCAATCGGAGAGTAGGGGGGTTGTAGAAAGCAGACCAATCTAGAAGGGACGCGGCTGTCAGGAGTTAGTACCAGTACCTGCCATAGAGAAATTAGAATAGTAAACCTGAAAGAAAAACAAATTAGTCCTGCAAACCTGAAACAGAGAATAAGCATAGCCTATGGATCAAGTATAAATTGTTCAGTACTTTATAGAATAAATAAGAGCAACTGTTTAGATAAACTCTATAATCTAACAACAGTGATAGCAGTACAGAAAAATTCTGAGTACAAAGTGCAGCCATATTGGGGAGTAGCAGAAACGTTTCCTCACACACCAATTAAACATAATTCAGGTAAAATGTAACAAAAAAATGTAAATAGGTAAGACATAATTACTCTAAGTAATTTAGTAAAATTTTTAGCAAAGACATAAATAAGTAGATAAGCACAATTGTTCTGAGTCATTCAGAAGGGTTGATTGTTCTTTTTTTTTGTTATTAAATAGCGGGCAAGTCTATGGAAAAGGTATCAGAACGACAAGGAATATTGCAAAAACAACGGGTAGATATTTACAGTAAGAACAAATAGGAAATAGTGCAACTTACACAAAGTCCTTCAGTACCGCTTCCTTGCCATTGCAGTGTGGGATCCACGATGTCTGGCACTAACGAAGCACTGCACCCTATACTGTGAGGGTGTTGATTGAACTTATCACAACTTACCCTAATCACACTGACTGATTTCACTGGGGTTAGCAGCGGACCTTATCACGCGAAGGAACTAGGTATATTAGTTGCATAACCATACAAAACGCAGCGAGGAACTTCAACCACTACTTTTGTATACCGGTAGTCGGTCACAGTTTAAATATCACCAGACCAAGCAAGCCACAAAAACCATAATAAGTAAAGCACATGTATCACTAAAGGGAGTCCGTAACCATGTCCTTAAAACCCGCGTGCATCGAGTTAAAAGCAGAACGAAACAGTATCGTTAACGTAATTCCTATATCGGAACCCAAAGACCAACTACGACTCCGCGACAGTTAGTTCTGCGGCTTTTTTTTCCATAAGAAAGACGACTAAAAACGTTTAGTAGACACGCGTAAGCACTAAAGCCGTACGTCGAAAGTTCTTCGAACACACGTGCGTCGAGTTTCACCAACTCTACCACTCTTAGTTCAACCAGAAAAACCGTATCTTACACTTAATTTTTGACATCTCGCAAGCAAGAACAAAACACGACCCTTTTTTGTTTATATCTAATCCTACTAGTACAACTTCTGATCGCCTACCTAGACTGCATATCCACATATTAATTACAGCGGGATTATTTATTAATGACAAGTAGTGGAATGTAATTTGACGAGTATTCCAATTTACAACTAAGCCATCTTTTAAAATTAATACCGGCGAGTCAACTTGCATATCAATCTGAAAACTAGGCGGAAGTATTTACTGTATACAAACCGCGATCCAAAAACGATGTATTTTAAGAATTAAGTAGACTAAAAATGTTAGGCCACCAAAAATGCACGTTACAAATTCCCTGTCTTTACAGTGAATCTTGAGATGTTTGCTTGATTTTTGTTGTTGTGATTATTCTTTTGTGATTTTTTCTTAACCGATGAATTCAATTTTATAGTAAATTAACACAATTAAACCATTTTTATCAATTACTAATTATATTGGAGCTATTACTATATTTATTGACAAAAAAACAATTTTTTTTGGGATATGTACTAATGGTTGAAATAATTAAATTAATTGGCAGCATTTACTAAATTTATTGGTCGATTAATTGTATGCCATATGTAACCTAACGGCAAAATATCTTATTGTGTTAACTACAGTATTAGGGTTTAAATGAAATTATCAATTTTGCATATAAAGTAGTTTCTGATTAATAAAGTGAAATCGAAAAAATGAATCCTACTCAATATCCAACAAGGCAGGGCAGGTAGGCATATTTTTAACATTAAGGGTACAGAAATTGATTGAACTAATTGTTAGGGTACTGTTAAAGTATTGTAATATTATGCACCAATAGCAGTTATGTGTCTTTTTGAAGCAACACTGTGCATAATAGCACTTTACATTTAAAAGTGATATCAGTTTGTCATTGCACGAACTGGTATTGATTTTAGAAAGTGATGACTTTGATCTACCTGTAGATGGATACTTTACTCCGTCACAAGATGATCAAAACATACGTCAAGTTAGCATTGAATCTGATGATAAACACGAGGCTGATGTAAATCGTTTTGGCTCTGCCACGCTAAAAGCTGAAATGAAGTTTTTTTTATACCTAATAAATTAATCTACAAGTTCCAAGAACATAGATTACCCATTTGCTCTATCAGATGATAAGACAAAATTATCACATTTAATAAATGCAGACAATCACTTGTCGATGTTGCAAGCACACTGCACTAAACGTACCATTCTACCACAAGATAATTTATCTTCAACAGCTACAAAAATAGAGCACTTTTTACCAAACCAACAAAAACGCGAAAATCAGGAAAAGGTTTACAGACAGGCAATAGATAAACTATCACGTCCAAGAGTTGACATAAAAGCGCAGCTAGTACTGAAGAAGTAAAATGGAGTAACTCAGAACCTTATTTCATGTTAACCAAACCTTGTAGTGTCATAAATTCACCTTCAAACTTGCAAGATAAGAAACGTTCGATGGATTTCTTTATGTAATTTTTGATGAGTATTATACAGCCTATTGTTAAGCAAATTACCCGTTCTAGCAAAAGATGCTAATATGCCACTAATTCTTACAATAGAAGAGTTGAAGGTATGTCTTTTTTGGCAGTTTACAATTGTCTGACTATTGCAAGTATACTAACAAAAGAATGTATTGATCTCAAGTAAATGATTTTCCAAAACCTCTGTCCGAGAGCTATTCGGCTAAATCGCGTTGAATTTATTTTGAAAACTTTTCATCTAAACAATAACACAGAAATAGTAAAAATGAGATACTTTATAAACTCAAATCGCTTATTATAAATCCAAATAGAAGCTTTAGAGAGTTTGAATTGATTCCGTATCATGGAAAACATTACATCAAGCAATATATCAAAAGCAAGCCCATTAGGTTTGGCATCAAAAATTGGAATCTGTATACTGACAATGGTTTTATGTTGGTATTTGGTATATACGCTGGCAAATTTACCGATACAGATAAATATGAATTTGTGATAGGATAGGCAGTGCTTTCTTTAGTGGAACTTGCAAAAATATCTCGACATAAAGTATACAAATGGTATTTTAATAACAATTTTACTTCAGTCGAATCACTATGCCATCTCTCTGATAAAGGATATTGTGCTAGTTGCACGCTTTGTGACAACAGACTAGTACACTGCCCTTTGAAAGGTGGCAATGCAAATACAATTTAAAAAAAACTCAAGAACATTTAGAATATACAACTTCAGAAAAGGAAATGGTTGGTTAGTGAATGGATAATAAAATTGTCTGCGCCGGTACAAATTTTGATTGAGTTGATACTAAAAATGTTACATGATATTCAAGGAATGCAAAATCAAACATAAATGTTCCACAACCAGAAATTATAAATAATTACAATAAGGCAATGCATGGAATTGATAAGCTGGATGGAATGGTTGCAAACTATTGAACTCGCAGATGCCAGCGAAAACGGTGGTGGCTAATCTTTGCTTATTTATCTGACTTATCAATATTCTATTTTTGACTGATGAGGAAATTTCATTAAAAGGAACCGGTGTGTAAAAGTTCATTAAATTTTCGAAGAAAATTGTCAAATTTTTCTGAATACATTTGGTGTGCAATCTAGTAGAGCAGTAAGTTGCTTGTCAGGATGCCTAGAAATCCATCACGTAAAACTAATATTCGTGCTTATTCTGGGGAAAAAAATGAGGATTATAAAATCAGTTCTAAACGACCAAAGTACAAGACCACTAGCAAAAGAGGAGCAGATAAGTATTCAGACATTCATACGGTAAGGTTAAAAATGTATATTGGTACTTACAACATATTTAACAAACATAAGAAAGAAGAAGCAACGTTCAGATGGATCCATTCGAATGGCACACGCCCCCCCACAAATCAGTAAATAAAGTATTCACCAATTAACAAAAAATGCTCTAGCAAAGTATATTAACAAATGCTCCCAAATCTGCTTGGCAGTTAGCGGTCGTTAATAAGTCTATGTGTTTAGATATGTTTTAGATTTCAAATAATTTTGGTTTTAATGAATTTTCGGAGACATTTTAAGTCAGAGTACTCTCCTGATCTCAAGATATTGCTCCCCGCGTTAGTCAGTCTAGGGCTTTTCTCCAGCATCCCTGCGAGATTAGGTGGCGTTCAGCTATTTCCTGAACAAGACTCCATTTCATATCCGACGGCATTCTGGAGTCCACGTCAAATACTTACACCACCCGTCCCACTGATTAGTTGGGAGAACAACATTTTTGTTCATACAGAAAGTCTTTGGTATTTTACCGGTGGGTTTTTTGGTGCAGTAATTCACTGAATTTTCTGTGAATTACCTGCTAGATATTCTGAGCTCCACAAACTGTACATAACAAATTTCAAAAACTTGTAAGACAAATGAAATGGCAGGTATGGGATAATTAAGAAATTTTATAAACATGAACAATTTGGTGATGACATCAAAATTTTTAATTCAAATGAGACTAACAGTGGCCACACAAAATTCTGCTAAAGTTATAGCAGTAAAAAGTGTTGTCAACAAGGTCACCAGTGGTGAAAAAGGAGTACGGATGACATGTGCTATAATTAATGCTACAGGAAATTATCTTCCGCCTGCAATGGTGCTTCCTTATGCACACTTAAAAACACATGATTGTATGAGCACAAAAATAAACATTGCTTACCAAAAGAAACTAAAGCAAAAAGAAAGACATTGGTTTAAAATTTTTTTTTTAAATATTAATTGGCTTGAAATTATTTTTTTATTTTTATTTATTTAACTACTTTGCTTACAAGAAGCGGTGGTAGAATAAAAAGATTACATTATTGTGCTATAGCAGAAATAAACTGGGCAGTATTTTGCGGAAAAGGATCAAAAGCTTGTTTGGGAAGATCATTCCATAGCCTAATTCCCATACCAATGAACGAATTATAGGCAATGCTGTGCCGATATGATGGGTGGTGGATTTTAAAAGGATGATCATGTCTGGAAAGGTAGCTTGCCAGTTTTAGTCTTTTGCCAAGTTCAGACAGAGCAGGCTTGCCTGCTATTGTTTCATACATAACTATAAGAGCACGTTTATTACGGCTATTTGTAAGAGAGTCCCATTTTAACTCGTTGACTAATTCAGTAACACCGATTTGCTGTTGAAATTGCCAGAACACATCTTGCAGCACGACGCTGAACAGAGTTTAATTTGTCTGTTAAATACTGAATTTGGGGGTTCCATATTATAGCACAGTATTCTAAAATTGGACGGATTAACGTCAAATATGCATGGCCTCTTGTGGAAGTTGGAGCTTTACGCAGGCAAAACATGACTAGATGTAAACCCTTTAAAGCTTTGGAGACCACTGCAAGAATGTGTTCGGTCCATCTTAGGTCCTTGCTTATAATAATGCCAATATATTTACAGCTGTCTAGCAGATTTATGATATTATTTCCAAGGCAGTACCGATGATCGACTACATTTGAGCCAAAGAAAATCCAAACTGTTTTAGCTATGGCGAGAACAGGATTGTTTTATTTCACTATCTCTGTTATTTGGACTTCGGACTTTATGTTATATTTATTGGTTCCAACTCTAAAACATGCCATCGTCATAGGTCCAGTTGTCTTCCCATTTGAATTTTTGTTTGGCAGCTATTAATAATTCAAATTTAGATTTGGCAACAAATTTAGAACCTGTTGTATCAAACAAGCAACACAAAAGGTGAGAACTAAACGAAAGAAAAATACCAAACAATAGTAAATATATTTACGAATGTTTAGTTGAAGTAATGCAGAAACTAAACCTTCAACTCTGCTTTCAGTACTGTCACCATAATTACATACAAAAATTCCTTACAATTATTTAAAGATAGTTATCTCGCAACTATTACTTAACGACCAACTGAAAAACATTTTGTTTAACTACAAATTAAAATAATGATCAACAGTAAACTACATTGAAAAACAGTGGTTAGACAATAAAATTTGTTACAAATGAGTCTTAGTTTTTTGACTATTACAGAAACATGTGTTTAGTAATATCAAATGGATGGGTTGGGTGCGGGTGAGTCGACTAAAATTAGGAGATTCAAGAAAGAAAATTTGCTGAGAACCCGAACTATGCCTACCTGAAACCTCGGCGAAAATGTAATTAAAAGCCTGTTTTAAACTTAAGATAGAAATTTGAATGCCTAAATCATACAAGTTATTATGTAAGGGTTAAAGGATGTTTAACATGTAGAATGGATGCCCCAACAGGGGTTGTAGTAATTCTTGCTTGTTGGGTGAAACATATTACACAAGAATTTTCATAACTGCCTATTCAAAATTATGATGCTAGTTACAAATGAATACAACAATCAAACAGGACAACCTGTAGTTAAAGAATAAAATCGTTCAATCCACGATATACAAGCTGGTTTCTTTCTAAAAATGGTAATGAGAAACCTCTTTCCAATAAGGTGACCCATTACGTCTTGATAACAAGATCGAACTTGTTTTTATTTCATGCCAAAATCGTGAAAAACGATATCATATGAAAAGCCCATTATACCGTGTGTAATACGATCTCACATTTGCAATACAAAAATGTAGTGTTCAATAAACGTATAATAAAATTCATTTTATATCAGGATTTTCGGAAAACCCATCATAGTAAATTGAAATAAAATGCAAGCATAATTCAAGATAACATGTGGCTTTTTCTAATTTTGATTTAAACAAAATCAATTAACTATACTAGATATTAAATGTTAAAAGTATTGTAGGCAGGTCGTATAATTTATTAATATTCCCACCATGAAAGCAAGTATTGGTGAAAATGGAATATGTAATTCGAAAAATACAAAGAAGTTCTAACGCAGAGAAATAAATATGAATAACCTATTATCCAAACCTTTAAGGCGATTTAAGATTTCTGTCAAAATCCGTAAATGTAGGAAAGTTAATCTACAATGGTACGTCACTTTCATATTCTAACTTGTTAGAAAAATGGTTTGAACTTCCAAAAACATCTTTTATCAATCCACCAGATGTAGTTATAAGTAATGAACTATTTCATTACATTGAAACATATACTCTATATTAGAGATAAAATGTATTCAGTATTTAATAATAATAATTTGACAAAACTAACATGTATATTAATTGAATGACAAACACACATAGATATTATTCTAAGCCTAAAACATTGTGTTTCTTTTAACACTGCCCCTTACTCGAATGTCTATAAATGATAACTTACATATCACATACATAAAAAACATGATCGAGTATAAACAAAACAGAAACGGTAGAACAACTAAAGAAAAGAAATAACTAATAACAACAGTAATTATCAAATGAGCCCTAACTCTTTAGCAAATATTTCATGCTTAGTTTTACCCATTGGTTTGGTAAATAAATTTGCAACTAGTTCATTTGAACTTTAGTATTTAATAGTTACATTTATGTCACCTATGCCTTGACCAAAAATTTTATTGTTATTAGCAATGGTAATTTCAGATATTACCTTATCATTACTATTATTATTATAATTAACCATCCAATCCATACGACTAGTCATATGACTAGTACAACCTGAATCCAAAATCCAGTCGGCATCATTTGTGCTGTGGCTCATCAAGGCAGCATGAGTAGAAATCATTGAAGAATTTTTATTCCTAGCATTGTTATTATTTGTAGAAATTGACCGCAGAGAAAAATTTATATTAGAATAATGTTTCTTTGAATATTTCTTCTCCTTTCCGAGTACTGGACATATAGGCTCAATGTGTCCTTGTTTATTACAGTGATGGCATATGGGTTTAAACTTATTCTTGATCGTTAGAGCCTTGTTACACTACTATTGTCAATATGGCACTCACCGAGTCACATCTCTTAAATTCGCCCTGAATTAATTGAGCTTTCACAAAATCTGATGTCAGTTTAGATTAGGTAGCTTCAATTGCCATAATTAAAGAATCAAATTCGCTGGGTAAACCTATGAGCATTAATTCTGCTTGTTCATCATCATCAATATTGCAACCAATGTCTGCAAATTCCTGGATGACTGAAATAATCTCTCCCAAATAATGATCCATTGAATCAAAGTTTACATATTTAATTTGCAAAAGTTTTCTTTTTAAAAATAAATGCCTGCTAATAGTGGCATTTTCATGGGCTCGTTTCAAATTATTCCAAGTTTCAGTCGCAGTTTTGGCATTTCTAATATGTGGATAACACACTGGTTTTACATGCAAACAAATTTTAGCATATGCTTTTTGATTACATATGTCTAACGGGGTCTGACATGTGCCATTTGCAAACTCCCATAAACCATTGTGGTGCGGCTGGTTTACTGTGAACTGTGCACTAGTGATGTGGATTTGAATGCTAATGCACTCGCCGGTAAGGTAGGGAATGGGAGAGCGACGGCAAGCTTTAAATAACAGAGGGAGAGAATTAAAAAAAAAAAGTAGCAGCGGTAGACGGTGGACGATACCACAGAAACAAAGCTGGTTGTAGTTTGTATGGTCTTAAGAAAATTAAGTTAAGTTGGCATAGTTTATATAAAAAACGGTTTTATCCAATTCCAGTTGTAACCTATACCGAAATTGTGAAATTCAGAAAATAAAGTATTGTATGTGTTGAAAATTAATTACTTTACTTTTAGTCTGACGAGGGGACACGTCACCATGATCAATCAATAATAGTTTCATTTGAAATTTCCAGTTAGTGTAATTGTTACTTCCTTCAAGTTTTTCGATAACCAAATTATGTCCACTACTAATAATAAATGGAGCGGGCATACTGGTGATAGCTGAAGTTTCTCCAATATTGAATCCATTGCTGTCCTTTGTTGGATTTGACATTATAAATACGATTTTCCAAAAATAAATACTATCACTTCGAAAAGGGCTTGAATAAAGATTAAAAACAGCTTTGTATGGCTTATAAATTATTTGGGCCCATAACCTATGTTAAGAAAATGGTTGGAACTTCCAAAAACATCATTTATCAATCCACCAGATGTAGTTATAAGTAATGAACTATTTCATTACATTGAAACATATACTCTATATTAGAGATAAAATGTATTCAGTATTTAATAATAATTTGACAAAACTACTATGTATATTAATTGAATGACATACACACACATAGATATTATTCTAAGCCTAAAACATTATGTTTCTTTTAACATAATTTAACTATAGAGATTGCACCAACAATATAAAAAAATTACAGTTCGCCCATCCAAGCTATCATAGTCGAAACAATAAGCTTACAACATTAATAAAAAGTGTGCAAATACTTTCAAATAAACAAATAGTCTAGAAAACAATCGATTGCAAAAAAAACTTCAACCTAAACTTAGGTCTTGATAAAAAAAAATTTTCAGTCTGTCACAAAAGCACAATAAAAATGACAATAGATAATGATGTAAATGATGAGATGATACATTAAGTGTCTGTAAGTTACCTTACCTGTGTTGGGCTTTGTTGTTTTGCACTACACCATATTGCCAACAGTTAGATTTCAAGGTCGTATGAGAAAAAATTCCTTGGTAATCTACATCCAAAGGTTGCTTGTTGTGCTGACATAAAATATATAAATCTCTACAGTCTAAGTACTTTATTATTACATGTAGTGATACATCTTATGCTAATAGTACAATCATTCTATTCATTATTCTCAATTTATTGTGTTTATAAAGAATGTACACAGGATACTATTAAAATGCATTCATAATAATTTTTACTTTTAATTTATAGTAAAATAAATAATTAAAACATGCGAGAATATTATTTTGCATATTGTGAATTTGTTAACTGCGTGATGGTTCCTAATATCTGTTTACAATTATACAAATCCTTTGATACTTCTGTGAATTCTCTAATTTTATTTGTTAGTTCAGCTTCTGTATGATTAACTTGCTTTTCCAGTCGTATGTTTTCCTACAATAACATTTTTCGATTAATTGTTACAAGTTTGGAGAAAGAATGTTTTTATAAATTAGACTTTGCAAAGATCTAGCAAAGTCATTGTTCAACAATGTCAGCAAGGCCTCAAAAATATCTTTCTTTTTTACATACCACATAATCAAAAATGTTTTTAGCTAGATTTAAAAAAAAATAACGTCAATTTAAAAGCATAACATACCTTAAATGGGCAGGGGCGGGCGTGCATGCGTGTGTGTGTGTGTGTGTGTGTGTGTGTGTCTATATATATATATATATATATATATATATATATATATATAAAATACTCATATTTAGACCAGGGTAGAAAATTAAATAATCACATCAAATAATTTTCATCACCGTGTATAATGAATATTATTAGATAATACGCGTTATTAAAACCGTGAAGCATAAAAATTTATTAGTTTCAGTAAAATAAGAGATTTAAATCATGTACAAGACGCTTTATATCAAAAGAAACAGTATTAAAAGCTCTACGTGTAATTTAATTATTCCTAAAAAGAAACAAATGGAAATTACGTGCAAAATTTATATTAATTAACCCTATTTTAAGTAACCGGTATTAAACAAAGTGTACACATAATAATTAATATTTAATTTGTATTCGCTAAAAATGAAAGGATAGAAGTCAATTTTAATTGGAGTTAATTAAACCATTATTAATAATAAGCATAAAAGTCTGTGAAAATCCAAGATTAAAATACCAGAAAATAAAGCTCTGAGAATTAATATTATGTTTGAACACCTGCGTAGTTTAAATGTCATGTATGGCGAAAATTTTGTAGATAACAAATGGTTTCAAAGAATCTTGGAGAAACCGGGGCTTAATATTCACGAGAAGGTGCGATACGGGGTTATTTAACCCAGATAGTCCACATGGACTGAAAATAATCGATAATAAAGAATATCAATTTGCACCAATACGAACAGGTTAGATAGAGACAGATAATATGCGCAAGACCGAGACACATATAGTAAAAAGGCGTGAGTAGAGCAACGTCATGAGGCTCGATTAGAAAGAGGAGTACCCGGATTTTGGTGGTTTCACAGCATATTTGGCGACCCAAAAGTGAGGCTCGAGTTCCAAATAAAATTTTTGTGATTTTATTCCAGGAAACTGGCGATCTGAGAGAGAGAGTTTCTGTGTGTGTATAAATTTAAGAGTATTTTAGAGTGTGTGAGAGTGATTAGAACGTATGCAGAGAAAGGAGTGGTTAAGGAGTCAAGGAGTGGAAATTGGAAGTGACGATAGTGCATTGTGTGGGAAAAATTCTAAAATGGAAGAAGCTGGAGGCAGTAGAGATCAGTCGAGGACGGAATCAGGAGAAACAGGAAATGAGTTAATGATGAGAATGTTAGAGGAAATGCGATTAGCTAGGGAAGAATCGAATAGAGCGATGGAGGAGTCTAATAGAAAATTAGAACAGCTAAGCGATGAATCGAATAGAGCTAGGGAAGAATCAAATAGAGCGAGGAGGTCCAACCAAAATTAGAGCAGATAAGCGGAAAATTGAACAAAATACTAAAGAATTTACAGAATTTAAAGATAGTCTTACCGTGAAACTGGGGAAGTAGAAAATAGGGTGGAACAAAATGAGCGTGATATTACAGGTCTTCGACAGGAAATGGGACATTTAAGGTCCAGTACGCATTTTGTGAAGAAGAGATTAATATAAAATGACTGAAGTGACAGACTCATGTAGGGATCAGTTAGGCAGGGTAGAACGCGAAGTTAGTAGTATCAAATACAACATGTCAAATTTAACGGGGGAAGGTCCCAGATTTTCTACAGGTGGAGTATCATTGGACCAACACATGAAGTTTTATGGCGATAACAGGGTAAATCCACAAATTTTTATTAATAGTGTAAGAAATCTAGTGGGAAATTTATTTGACGAACAGACTAAACTGAATACGATAAAGGCTTTATTAAAGGACAACGCGGAAGCATGGTACAATTTAGTAGGACAGGACATAGACACTTACACGGACTTTGAGGACAGATTTTTAAAGCACTACTGGAGTGACCACAGACAAGACCAGGTACGAGACGACTTAATCACAGGAAATTTAAGGGAGAATTTTCAGGAAGTAGGAGCAATATGCTATACGCAAGTATAGCATAGCAAAGCAACTGAACCCACCACTGACGGACCGACAAATTATTAAGTATTTATCACGACACTTGAGGTAGACATAAGGCAACACGTAGCACTACAGAACATAGTGGACAGAGAAATGTTTCTAGAATACTTGCAGAGGTACGACGACGTAAGTAGTGGACGACCTCGGGATAACAGGAAAGACAGATCAACACAGTTAGGTTTGACAATAGACGGGACAACTACGCTAGACGGGGAATAGTTACGGATACCAGCGACAGAATTGGGAACAGAGACGACCATATGTTAGGAGTAATAGTTTAGGAATGGGACCTGCACCGAGACCGGGACCTACCAGAATGAATAGTTCACCAGACATGAGCGGGACTGCTAATACAGACACGGAACGAGTGGAAACACCTAGGACATACGCTGAGGTGACGGCTAGACCAGGACCGAGTAGGAAAACAGACCTGGACAGGATTTTTAGAACGCGACAGACCACTAGATTTCAGTGTAAATGTATATGAACATCCACGTGAATTTTTCAAAATTGAGGAGGAAGTAGAGCCAGAAACTGTAGAAAATTATGTTTGCCAATTATTAATATAGAAATTTTGAGAATAATGTAGAAGTATTACTTGATACAGGGGCAGAGGCGAGTTTAATATCGGAGGAATTCGTCAGCAAAATTAGGGATAAGGTTTGTGATAGAATTATGCCTATAAAGCGTAGCCATTTAGTAGCTCCAAATAAAAAGAAGTTTGCTGTAGTAAATAGTGTTGTGGTGCTTAGGATAGATATAGGAGGTTTAAGCTGTGAACAGGAGTTTGTAATTGTACCTGGACTGAAGTTTCAGAGCATTTTAGGTGTTGACTGTATGATGAAGTTAGGGGTTTTGATAGATATGGAGAGGAAGGTAATAAGGATTAGGGATAAGGTAGTGCCATGGAAGGGCAGTTATGAAGTCACAGAGGATGACACGGGGTTGAGTATTAATGTAGTAGAGGTAGAAGATGATGAAGGTAAACAGATCAACACAATAAGATGTCCAGAGGATAGGATAGTAGAGGTTCAAGCTTTAGTACAAAAACATGCAGAATTAGTGGGGGTAGAAGCAACAGCAGCATATCGGGAGCAGGTGAAGGCAGAATTACTTTTGACGAGATTAAGTGGCAAGTTTATTTTTAGTAAAGTAGATTTAAGGAATTCATTCTGGCGGATTCCATTACACAAAGATTCTAGAAGGTGCATAGGATTTTCCATAGAGGGAAAAATCGATAATTGTAAAGTAGTATCGTTTGGTTTGTCGGCAGAAAGGGAAACAATAATAAATGAGAAACAGACAAGTGTAGGGATTGAAGAAGAAGTAATATTTAAGAGTCAGGATAATAGGGATGATAAGTTTATTTTATGTGAGATAATAGGGAGGATAAGTGTAGATATAGAAGGGGGAGAAATAGGGATGAAGAGTATTAGGATGGTAAGAAGAAAGACTTGGAGGGTCAAGAAGAGAGTTAGATTTAAATAAATTGATGAACAAAGGATAGAAATAGGTGTATAATAGAGTAAAATTTAAATAGGATAGGGATAGAATAGGTGTAGATAGAAGAGTAGAAGTAAGTGTTTATAGAAAATAAAGCTAGGTATAGGATAAATATGGGAGATAATTAGAAATAGGTTAGGATGAGAATAAAGAGTAAATGTAGGAAGAAAATAAGATAGGTTAAGTATAGATATTTCATATAAGATTAGTGGAGAGTTAGGAATAGAGTAAGAGTAGGATAGGTATATAGGATTAGTTAGGGGGAAGTAAAGTATAGTGAAGATTAGTTAAAAAGTTAGGAATAGGATAGGTATATAGGATGTATATAGGATAAGATGGATAAGTAGGATGAAGTTAGGGATAATTTCAGTTTATAGAATTAGGTGAGAGTTAGGAATAGGATAGGGATATACGATAGGTGTAAATATTTTTTGAATTGGAGATAAAGTAGGTAAGTTAGATAGATAAAGATAGAGAGAGATAGGCAATTTTTTTTGTAATTTTTTTGTCTAAATGCTTTATATTTGCATTCAAATAAGTGGGATTATTTGTATTCAAATAGGGGGAAAATACTCATATTTAGACCAGGGTAGAAAATTAAATAATCACATCAAATAATTTTCATCACCGTGTATAATGAATATTATTAGATAATACGCGTTATTAAAACCGTGAAGCATAAAAATTTATTAGTTTCAGTAAAAATAAGAGATTTAAATCATGTACAAGACGCTTTATATCAAAAGAAACAGTATTAAAAAGCTCTACGTGTAATTTAATTATTCCTAAAAAAGAAACAAATGGAAATTACGTGCAAAATTTATATTAATTAACCCTATTTTAAGTAACCGGTATTAAACAAAGTGTACACATAATAATTAACATTTAATTTGTATTCGCTAAAAATGAAAGGATAGAAGTCAATTTTAGTTGGAGTTAATTAAACCATTATTAATAATAAGCATAAAAGTCTGTGAAAATCCAAGATTAAAATACCAGAAAATAAAGCTCTGAGAATTAATATTATGTTTGAACACCTGCGTAGTTTAAATGTCATGTACGGCGAAAATTTTGTAGATAACAAATGGTTTCAAAGAATCTTGGAGAAACCGGGGCTTAATATTCACGAGAAGGTGCGATACGGGGTTATTTAACCCAGATAGTCCACATGGACTGAAAATAATCGATAATAAAGAATATCAATTTGCACCAATACGAACAGGTTAGAAAAGGAAAGAGAAAATGCGTCAAGCAAAGACACATATAGTAAAAGGCGGGATTTAAGCAACATCACGAGGGTCACGATTGGTTGAAAGTAGGATGCAAATATCAGAGGTAGAAACAACGAGTTCTGTATAAAATTTAATTAGGTATTCTCAGACGTTGCGTGCCGTGTGGAAATTTTCTGAGATTTAACTGGGACGAGCAAAATTCATAAAACCGACGCTGGCTACGGACTGGGAACAGAGCAAGCGAAATTCTTTAGAATTGTCCGTTTTGGAGACTCGACCGACAGACAGGCTAACCGCTATATATACCGAGGTGAATATAAACAAGCTCTCTTAGATCTTCGACTTGATTGAACGCGTTAAACAGTGTTTTTTAGTTTTCCGGTTTTAATATTAAATAATTTAAACAGTTTGCTCGAATATGTTTGTGATTTAAAACAGCTTGTTCTTTACGTGCTACAATAAATGTACTTTAGTGCACTTAGAAAAGAAGATACAAGGTAATAAAGTTTAATATCACTGTACCAATTGGTAAAAATTTACAACGACAAATATATACACAAAAGTAGGCAGTTTTGGCGTATATTGGTGAAAGAAGTATGAAGTTCTTTGTTATTTTTCGGGGGTATTAATACTTAAATGGTGCATAAACGTGTCTGGATCCATGAAACAAGGGTCAGATATACACAGATTAGTTCCGGAAAAGCCCTGAAACAACTTTAAATAAATGGTGATGGAGAAAATTTTTAAAGTGTTGAGAATCAGAAGCCGTAAATATAACCCAGTTGGAATGGTGTGATTAACAAAAGGGACGATGTACATTGAAGCTACGAGTGCAAGTAACCTTCAGGTAAATTATACTATTTTGTTTGAACTTTGATATTGTTGTGTGTGTTGAATAACTTTATAATTGATTTACTCAAAATGGACAGTAGTGAAATGGTACTAACAATAATATTTTAATTTTAAGGTGAAATTTGCTTGTTTAAGTAGAAAGGGTATTTAGTATTGATGTTCTGGATTATGATGAAAATTTAGGGTATGTCTTTGAGCTCAATTAGACGAACCTGGTTAATTAACGTAAAGGGGTGGTAGATGCTCCCTTTGTACTCAGACTCAGGTCTGCATATATTGTTATAGTAATTAGTAGGCATCCTACAAGGACTTTAATTCTGGATGCACTTTAAAATGATAACAAATTTAATCTTGAAAATTTCTGATACTGAAATTTATGCTGAATTTTAATTTTGAAATTTTAATGTATTGTGAATATTGATGTAAATAGAGTTAACGTTGATGTTTGTGGTAGGAATGTGTTTGTTTTTTTATGTATGAGGATGAAAGTTATCTAGAGGAGCAGCCGAGGCGATTAACAGAAGAAAGTCAATGGACCAACACAGTTAAGGTAATGAATAGCTTTTTGTAGGGTTCACAGCATTCTTGGACGCCCAATTCGTGAGGCTCGATTTTATACAGGTGGAACACAGCATTATATATATATATATATATATATATATATATATAATTTGTATTGTTAACGACCTTTAGTTTTAATTTAATGATTGTTTGTGGGTTATAGGTCACTGGAAATAACTACTCTTCTTTAATACCTAAATTTTCACATATATTTTATGCTTGATCACAGGTTTAACTAAAAATATATAAACACTGATTATAAGTATGAAAACTTTCAGCTACTCACAATGAGGTTGGTTATAAATATGATTGAAACATGAAATTATTACGTATACATTAAATATTTAAAACGGCTTTTTCAAAATGGTAAAAAAATTTTGTAATATAGAAAAGGTAAAATATTGGTTTGGCAGAATTTCAAAAATTTGATTAATACTATCTTGGATTTTTTATATGTATGTATAGGTGCATGTGTAAGTAGAAGGAGGTGCCTAACTGTGTGTGTGTGTGTGTGTGTGTGTGTGTGTGTGTGTGTGTGTATGTGTGTGTGTGTGTGTGTGTGTTTTAATATGTCTGTGTTCCCAAGTAACGTAAAGGTTACCATATATAGGGGTATTTGTTTATATAATTCTTGAGGATCCAAAGTTTTGTAGAAGTTTATTCATTGGAATTGAATTTTAGGTTTAAGAGATATGCGTATATAGAACTAAGATCACCAATATCACTTTTTTTGTTCATAGATTTTGTATTTTTATAAATATGACATATTTCCATAAAAGTTCTTTTGAAAGTATTGTTTTCTATTTGAATGATATTTGGGTTGTTGAAATCCAATTTATGTCCGTCATTAAGTGCATGTGTAGCTAATACACATGCTTTAGGTTTAGTATGAATGTCACTTTTATGTTGTGTAATTGTTTGTTTCAAATTTTGAGACGTTTGACCAATGTATGAAAGATCACAATCTAAACACTTTATTTTGTAAATAACGTTTCTTTGTAATACCTGAGAATTTTTGTCTTTAATTTTTGAAAATAGATTACCAACACTAGTCACATTCTTTTTGCAATTTTGATGTTATGGTTTCTAAATATTTTGTTAATTTTGGTGTTAAATTTTTTAAATAAGGCAAAGAAGCGTGAATTTGCCACAGACATATTAAAACACACACACACACACACACACACACACACCCCACACACACACTCAAACACACAGTTAGGCACCTCCTTCTACTTACGCATGCACCTATACATACATATAAAAAATCCAAGATAGTATTAATCAAATTTTTGAAATTCTGCCAAACCAATATTTTACCTTTTCTATATTACAAAATTTTTTTACCATTTTGAAAAAGCTGTTTTAAATATTTAATGTATACGTAATAATTTCATGTTTCAATCATATTTATAACCAACCTCATTGTGAGTAGCTGAAAGTTTTCATACTTATAATCAGTGTTTATATATTTTTAGTTAAACCTGTGATCAAGCATAAAATATATGCGAAAATTTAGGTATTAAAGAAGAGTAGTTATTTCCAGTGACCTATAACCCACAAACAATCATTAAATTAATATATACATATATATATATATATATATATATATATATATATATATATAATGCTTAGTTCTAATTCACGATAATTCATAATAAAAGCTTGCATTTTCATTGAAAACACTTGATGTATAAAAATACATTTTATATTAGTAGAATGGATGGATATTTTACATGTATTTATTCATTCAGTCTCAAGGTAAAATGGTTAGTCAGTCATATATTTCACTGAAAATTGCATTAATTTCACTATAAAGTGCTTTATGTAAGAGGCCAGTAACGTAATGTTCGTTATTCCATTCAATACGAGCTAACACTACCCGTGACAATCCAAGATATCACAAGCAAACATTCTATTTATTAAGAAAACATTTGAGATTTCAAAGTTGCATATGTGAGAGATATTAATTTGAAATGGCTGGAATTTATGTATGGAAAATAAAGTCGATTTTTGCATTGTTGAGAGTGCTAAACGAATCAGGTACTTTGTTTTAAAGTACAACGATTATTATAGGTGCGAATTATATGATTTCTAGCACGTGTAATACTTCTATAGAATAGTAGATTTCCTGAATGATATTGTTTATAATCTGGATGAAAGATTTACGAGTAATTATAAGACCGATTAATCCTAATGTTCTGCTAACAAATAAAGATATTTTAAAATAAACGTGTTTAATAAAATAAAAATTAATGCAAGTTTAAATATTTGTAATTGTTACAAAGTGTCTACAGTTAATCGATTTTCGCCAATTTTGGGAAAAATTTAAGTAGACTTGTATTTTGGAATTAGTTTAAGTAATGAGGGCTTCAAATTCTATTTAACTAAGTTCTATAACTTTGATTAAATTTAATTTTAATTTAATTTGTGAGAGTTTTTATTAATTAGGGGCGCGGTAGAGTATTTTATTCGGCTAGCTTTATGATAATCTCAGGTGTAGGCTTCGATCATCTTTAAAATAAAGCGCACACGTAGTAACTATTTTTAATTAATGAAACTCAACCGATAAACATATAAAACTTAAGCGAGTGTTTACACATTTTAACAAACTATACACTTTATACAAAAAGTAATGAACAATAGTAGTTTGTATGGTATCTTAATATACAAAAGAAGCCGACTCATACCCGAAACACGCGAGCACGCAAGAGTCGCTTCATCACGCCACAACGGCTTAAACGATACTCCTCATTACTACCGATAGCACACGGCACAGCACTGCGCAGCGTATATTCACAACAAGTGAGGGTCGCGTGTTCTATCATAAAAGATATGTTACAAATTCTAATTCGATTAAATTCAATTTGATTTCTTGGTTAGCTTTCCCATCTTGGCATTAATGAAAGTCGTATTCAAGTTAAAACAATATCGACGCAAGCAAGTTTGATGATAATTCGTATGTGGAGAAGACCCTTAATAATAGTTTTAGTAGCTGGATTGTATGGAATTTTGGAAGGGCTGATAATCTGGAATTATTTCAAGGCACCTGTAAAGAAGAGTTAGAACATCTTTTACGATTCATGATGTTTGTTTTTAAAACTCTGACGATATTTAAATCAGCAATTTGTACAGCGTTTTGTAATTTGATAATTTTATTATGACAACTAGTAAATTTTAGGTTTAATCAATTTAAAATCTCATGATTTTCACTTTGCAAATTTATTATTTGTAGAACAAAGGGCAATGTACACGTACTGTGAAGTAAATGTATATTTTAAAAGAGTTAAAATAGTGGTGTGAGTATACTCAAATTGCTGTAAGGGCAAAGTAAAAATTATACTTGGTGTAGGTTGAAACTTTGATATTTGTTATTCATTTGATTTAATACTGTAAAAAATTTTATTTTCTATATTTTTTATATTATTTGTGAATATTTGTACTTTAGAATATTAGTAAAGGTTCAATACATCACTCTATTAGAGCTGGAGAGTCTTTTTAGTGATCTTCTAACTGAGATAGTTGAAGAAGTGGATTCTTAAATTTGCTTGAGATTCTGCATCTGTTATGTTGAGAAGCAAACTAGATAACTTCACTGCATGAATTTGTCATTCAATACATGGGGCTTCAATATAATAGTAGAAAATATTAGTACCAAACTCGTTAGGGCTATTTTATTTTATTCGAATGAATGGATATTTTACTGGTACTATTCGTTTAATACCAAGTAGTGAAAACTTTTTAAAAGAAAGAATCGTCAATTTTTTTGAAAATTGCACTCATTATTATTCTAAATTCTATATGCATGTTGGAATGTAATTTTAACTTAAGAGTTCATTATTCCATTTGTTAAAATTAACATTTGTTGTGATAAATTGAAATGCCAAGGCAAATATCGTATTTATAAGAAACATTTGTGATTTCTAAGTGTTGATGTGAGAGATCATAGGCTTGAATTGTGGGATTTTACGTATTGTCAATAAAGTCAATTTTTTCATTTTTGAGTACACTAAACCAATCATTGTACTTTGTTGTGGACATAAACGATTACTATTGGAGTGGGCTAGGTGAAATGAGCATGATCGATACCCTTGGATAATTGTAGAATTCTTGCACCATGTTATGTTATTATAATTTGGGGATTAAGTTATAAACAGGACGTGTGGTCTTAAAAGAGATGATTGTCAATGTTCTGTAGACAAACGACAATACTAGACGTCTGTGATTCGTAAAACTCAGTGCAAATATTATACAGCATTTATGATTACTTTCATAAAGTGTCTTCAATCATTTAATTTTTGCCAATTTTGAATAATTGTAAGAGAACTGCATTTTCTAAAATAGTTTGAGCAATGTGGGATTATTTTTAGGGGTTCAGTTATAGTGCTAGTAAAAATCTAGTCCAATTCTATTAAAGTTAAACAATCTTGTCTTAAATCAAGTTTTATTGTTAATTGATATAACAGGATGATAAGCGAATTATCATGTAGGCCACAGCTAATCCTTCGTATTAAATCAATATTTGGCAATGATAACGGCGATATCAAAATAAATTGTTATTTACCTAGAGAAACATTCGGTGTAGTTGCATATTTAGGGAAATTGAATTGCTAGATTTTAAATATCGCAAATGACATCGAACTAACAGTAATCAAAGTGTTCAACGAATGGAATCCATTGTTATGAACAGAAAGCTTTCTTATTTGTTATGGCGTATGTGCATTTTACCAAGTTTTCTAAACTTCGTTGTAATAAAATTGCTGGAACAAATGGTTCTAGCATCAGAATTAAAGGTTATATATAACAGTAAATTTATTCGGATTGCTATATTTTTGTGACCCAGTAAAGTGATTTTAAAATAACAAAGTTCCACTAAGAAGTGAAAGTACAAATTGAGTTATAAAAATGTAGTTCAATTTTGTCCATATTAAAATCGTCAGTAAATTGGTATGTTTTAAATTATTTAGGCCATGGGATGGATGTTTTAGGGTTCCAAATATTACTCCAAGTGTTAGGCTTCAAGTATAAAAGTACAAATATTAGTTCAAATTTTTAAATCTTTACTTCGCTGATTATTTATGCTTTAACCTATTTGGTTTTGTGGTACAGAAATTGTGTTAGTTGCTAATTGATTTTTGACTTAGATTTGGTTTGGGTTTTCAGTAATTTTACCCGAGCATTAATCTTTGGACCTGAAGTTTCAGTTTGACGTTTGGAAGCGCTAACAAGCCGTGTATCTGGAGTTAATTCAAGGCTCTTGAATTTAAAGCTCATACTAGTTTTAAGCATATACGTTGGGTCTGTAAAGAACTTTTTGAGATAAGCATTGTATATTCCAACAATTCATTTAGGTAATTATTTATCACAATAGACAATTTACACATGTTTAGTAAAAGGTATATTTTTAAGTAGCAATCACAGAGATGAGACTACTCTAACTATTAGAATCTTAATGTAAGACAATATAAGTGTAAGTTGATGCTTTGGTTATTTTATTGTATTTTATGTGCTGATATGGCTATAATTTTCAATATCTATACGATTATTAATTGTAAATTTTTGTTCTCAAATTTTTGTAAGGTTTAATATACACTTTATTCGTGTTGGAAAGTACTTTTGTTCAACCCACTGAGATAGCCGAGGAAGTGGTTTCTTTTATTTGAATAGGAAATTCTGCATCTGTTGAGTAATGAAAACTGCTTAAAAATCTCAGCACAAAGTTTATGTCCGATTCGCAAGGGTTTATCATCAGATTTTAATAACGTGACAATATATACATATATATATATATATATATATATATATATATATATATATATATCGGAGGGCAGTAGCTTTCGGTACTTAGAGTGGCAGAGGCTATAGGGGTCACTTTCACATTCTGAGACACACTACTACGATGTGTAAGGCAACAAGAAACCGACACATAATTCTTCAGCTTCAATGTAAACTAACAAGAAATGATTCCATTCTTAACAAAATGGATTTTTTTGGTATACCGAAATACATTAAATACAATGGGTGTGCCACTTTATAAATTAATTTGCAAAACTTACCATTTTCAAATGCTCACTTGTTGCTGTTAATCTAAAAATTTGTTCCTCTTTCTTTTCCACCAACTTTTCTCTCTTTACTGAATTATCTTCTAATTTAGAAATTATCCTTTTAAGCTCATCGTTTTTTTCATCTATCTCGTCCCTTTGTTTCTGAGTTTCCAACAGATGTTTTGCAGTTTCCTCAAATTGTGCTGTTCTTTCAGATAAATGTTTTTCTTTAAGTGTCAGCTCACTGGTATATCTGCCTCTTTCTGCATCAAACCTAAAAGTAAAGCAACATGCTATTGTTTTAACAATACTAATCATGATCAGTTTACCAATTTAAAAGTTAGAAGATAATATTTTAGCATAAAAAATTTCATCCTATTCTTTGCCTAAAGTTCCTTATATAGCTTTTTTTTAAATACATTCATCGTGTTTGTAGTATGTGTTTCTTAATACTTTATGTTAACATATAATCAGTCACCACCGCAAGCCATATCCAGTTACTTTTAACATGACTTCTTGAACATGCTTTGGCATTGTTTAACAGTCACAGAATATTCTGGTTGTATATTTTGAATTCATTTATAAAATTAAGAGTCCAGGAGTTTAACTTAAAATGTAAAAGTTCGAAAGAACAAATTATGTAATTTTATGGAGTTGCCAGAGCAAGATGAGAGAGCCTATAAAAATCAATTAGTTAGGTATGAAAGTGAGCAGTTAACTATTTTAATAATTTGCAGGTTGGTAGCAAAAACACTGTTGATTTAACAAACAACCTGTTATTTGTATATACTGACGTTAATTCATTAATTTCATCATGTGTTGAAAGCGTACATCAAGCAAATTTGAGAAAAACATTATGTATTTCATGTTATCAAAGCCCTTTAAAATATAAATCGAGAGGGGATTCAGGAGTACCTTGCTGCTCTTGCTCTTCCACTTCTTTGTTGTAAGTTGATTCTAAGGTTTCAATTAGTTCTTAAACAGCATATTCAAGGGTTATGTTGTCCGAACAAATTTTAAGTATGAAAATGTGAGAGCAAAATTTATGGTACAGCTCGTAATTACAATACTATCAGTATACTGACATTAAACAGCCACTTTTGAAGAAGATAAATATGCAGCATTTTAATATGCATTTATGTTTAAATGGGAGATGTACAATATGCAGTATGTTTTACCACAAGAACCTTGGAAAGTATATCCAGGAAAGTGAGGTTTATTTGGTTTATAAACATGTAATGACAGGGGATATAGGTTTTAGCTCACTGAAAAATGCAAGTCATTCTAGTATTCTAGAACTTCTTCAAGACGCATGCCCGTTCTGAATGGCAGAATATGGTAAATTTTAAGCATTAGTGATATTATAGAAAGAGGTTGTAGCATTTAAATAGGCACCACAATGAAGAAGTGTGAGGTCATAGCAATATATATTGCTGTCATACATGTGTGAGTATGAGCTCTTTTTATACTGTGCCTTACATACAGCAATGAGAAATTACTATCTTATCTTCCTTTTCTTTACTTTGCTTTGCCTGGCTAGCTCAACAGAAATTATACTGTGAAATTTACAAATGAAATGGAACACAACCACCTCAATAAACATCTATACATTCAAAAGTATTTTTCTTTCATACAAAAGAATATAGAACAGTTTACAGCTTAAGTTAAAACATAAAATACTTCCTACTAGTTACTTAACAATTCTTACCTAATCCTTGTTAAAAGGTACACAATCCTCTTTAATTAATAGCTGGTTAATTTGCCTATCTCTTATTACCATGCTTGTAAGTGTGTTTGTCCAAAAAACCATCAGATAATTTATTAAAGGCCAAAATGCTTCAAAATTCGAACTCAAAATTTGCTGCAAACTATCCGCTTCACAAATAATAAACATGAGAACTTACTCTAAATATAAATTACCCATATTATAATATTCTTATCAGTCACAAACAAAATAATTTAAAATTTATACTTGCAATTCGTATGGTCCTATAGCGTCTATTAAACCCATTTCCAACGTAAGTAACGGTATTAAAATCTTCCCATTTCCATCTTAAATCTCCATCAGTTTATTAGTTTGTAAAAGTACCCTCTTCTATTTTTAATTAATTAACTTCAGAGTAGCTCTTGTATTGAAGAACGTTCAATTTTTATTGTATTTTACAAAACAAATGATGCTTCATCAAATAATTGCAATTGATAATTGCCATGTTTGAAACTACTCCAATTTATAAGTTTCATGTCGTAAACTAATGTACAGCGTACAATTCTGCTTTAAATCTTACATGTTACTTGGCTTTAAAAAGAATCAAACGTGAATGAATCGTTCTAATCAAGTTGCGGTTTTATATACAAAAATTACTCCATACGTGATCATTCGAGATCGTTTCTAATTCGTTTAGAGCATAACACACCCTGGTGATGCAATATTTCTGTGAATTCCAGGGTTTTAATGATCTAATTAGTGTCAAGCCACCGCGGCCAAAATGGTTTATGTGCATCGCGTGGCATTATCGATATTTTTCTAACGTATGAAGTTAATCTGCTGTTTCCCTCTTTCATATTGTACTATACAGAGCAATTAAAACTATAAACCTTGTTTATCTAATTTTTATGGCATTTTAATGTCTGAGCTAGGCTGTGTTACGACTGTGTCTCATGAAATTTTAACTGCCGATGCCAAACCATTTAAACAACATGAATATACCTTATTCCCTGCATTACAAAAACATCCCAAAATTGATAAAATGATCCAATCTGGTGTTATTTCGCCCAGTTCTTCTCCTTAGAGCAGCCGCTTTTATTGGTTTGAAAAGGCAAAGGAGATTACCGTATTTGTTTCGATACTCGAAAGTTAAGCTATGTTACAATCCCTGATAATTTACCCCTTACATACTCCATTCTAAGCAGTAATGCTAAATACACATCCCCCATAGTTCTTAAACGAGTCTTTTACTAAATACCTCTTCAAAAAATTGCATTTTGTGTACATGGGAAAGGTTATATGAATTTAACTTCTCGTTCCCATTTTGATTTCACCTAAAATCCAACCGAACATGTCAATCGTGTAATTATTACCACTATTTCTTCCTATATCGAATCTCACCATACTAAATGGGATGAAAAAGTATTTCAAATTGCACAAGCATTGCGAATTTCTAAGCATGAAGCTACTCTCTTCTCCCTTTCATTTTTAATCTTTGACCGTTACACTCCCATGATAGTACTTATTATAGTTCTGTCCCTGACAATACCAATGTAATTGAATTTCACGAAAAAATACTTTGGAACAAAGATCAACAACTGTTACCTTCCATCTTTACTGATGTTAAAAAAATCTATTTGAAGCCTATGAAAAAAACAAAAATTATTACAATCTACTAAAAGAGACATTTGATTTGCCTTGCGGCAAACAAGTATGAAAAAAAAACCATGTTCTATCTGATGCCACTAAAAAGTTTTCTGCTAAACAAGCTCCTAAATTCGTATTGTGTTCAATCTCTTGTGTAATTTCTCTATTATATATGAATTACAAGATTTAAATGACAAACCTTAAGGATGTTGGCATACTAAAGACCTCAAACCATTTTCGTATGCCCCTAACGAATAGTAGTATACACTTTGTGTTCATAGCTTCATCTAAACATATTTCTCTTTTTTTCCATTCTTATCTCGACCAATCTTTTTAGTTTTATTTTCCGTGCTCAAACATTATCTAAGTATTGAGCTCTCCTACATCTAAATGATTATTAACCCTCTAATCTACAAGTGTTACAAACCTTTTCTTGCCATATGTAGTTGTCTGACTTTAAAAGATAGACCTCTTATACCTAGTTAAATAAATTTTTTTCTAGCGGTCATTACCTGTAGGTAAACCAAATTTGTTTTTAGATTTTTATCTTCTATTTTGTTACTACTTCACAATCTAATACAGTCATTGTTGTGGATGACATAGTTTGGTCTTAGCAACCTAGCGAATCTTTAAGTCTTGTCCTTGCTGACGTTAGGCTGTGCTTTGCTGTTTGGATTGCCATACGATCGCGACCTGTGTCTTTGTAGTAAAAAGTCAGTTTCAGCAGTTATGAATACAAGAAACTTCTATTCGAAGTACTCTCTTACTCATATATTTCTATCTCTTTTTTTTTAATAATTTCCGTTACCAATCATTTTATATTATAGGAATGCTAGTGCATTTTGTTTTTCCTGAACGTGTTGGTAAGAGGCTATCACGGTGCTTCAAATATTATTTCCTATGTTGTTGCTGTATCAAAATTTCTTACTTTTATCTTTAATTAACAATCTATTGTACAATTACTGCTATGCCCATGGCAATTATGTCTTTGAAATAATCGTGTGGGTATATATAAGTTTACGTTACCTTTGCTTGATTTTCTTATCGCGGTGGATGTGCTCGGTGGGAAGATGATTTATCTTGGTCTCTTTTGAAACCTAGTTGTTTTCAAGTATCTATGTGGTGGTATAGGTTTTATCTTATCGTTAACATTGCAGGTGGTTCTTTAGACCAATCTGTCTCAATAGGCACATTCTCTACTCTCTACTTATTCTCTAGGATGCTTATCCTAAAGCTCTACTTTTTCTTATTCCTCTATCTCCGTTTTAAATCTTAATTTTTATCTGGTGACCCTGTTGTAAGTCCCACGACCGTCCACCACATAAGAGTAGTGTTCCCCTCTCCGAGTTACTGACTACACTTTGGCTGGTCAAGTAGTGCTTCGCTATCCATCTTTTTTTCTATCGCTATTGCTCAATGCATGCCCTTCATCTTCTGTCTTCTACCTGGGTTGCTATATAGTTCCAAACCTCTCATGTCCCGTTTTATCTTTTCTTTATTTTTCTTTTTCATTTATTTTCGAAGTCGCTTCATGGGTAGATGGTTGTTAATTTACGATGTTGTGCCATGAGCATGGGGAACCTCCGTCTAGTTGTGCATTGCCAGTGTTTTCTGCTGATGTATGTCGACAGTAAACGTTGTTATTGATTTGGCTGTAACGATCCTATTAATCAATGCCAGCATGCAGGGATTGCATTTCCTTTTCGAACTAGTTCCTCATATCGTTCATGTGAACGAGTGCCACTTCATGGAACTTCTCCCTTTGGAAGGCATGTGTTAAAAACCCCATTTTAAGTTCCTACAGGATCATCCTACTTCCCTCCAAAGTTCCCTTTTTTTGATATTACATTTATAGGAGGAACAGTGTGCCTTGAAGAATAAGGTCACCGCACCAAAATTAGGTTTTACGTTCTTTTAAAAAAAATTTTTTGTTGTAGTATATTAATCTTATCTTAATTTTTAGGTTAAATCAGAAATGTTTAGTGTCTATCACTTTTCTTTAAAGTTGTCTTTAGGATTTTATTTTACCTAATTAACATGTGACCATATCTGGTTAATTATTTTTTTTTCAGAAAATATCTTAGAGACAGTAAACGTTGTTATTGATTTGGCTGTAACGATCCTATTAATCAATGCCAGGATGCAGGGATTGCATTTCCTTTTCGAACTAGTTCCTCATATCGTTCATGTGAACGAGTGCCACTTCATGGAACTTCTCCCTTTGGAAGGCATGTGTTAAAAACCCCATTTTAAGTTCCTACAGGATCACCCTACTTCCCTCCAAAGTTCCCTTTTTTTGATATTACATTTATAGGAGGAACCGTGTGCCTTGAAGAATAAGGTCTCCGCACCAAAATTAGGTTTAACGTTCTTTTAAAAAAAATTTTTTGTTGTAGTATATTAATCTTATCTTAATTTTTAGGTTAAATCAGAAATGTTTAGTGTCTATCACTTTTCTTTAAAGTTGTCTTTAGGATTTTATTTTACCTAATTAACATGTGACCATATCTGGTTAATTATTTTTTTTTCAGAAAATATCTTAGAGATCTTATCGTACGTACCTTAAATATGTATGTCGACAGTAAACGTTGTTATTGATTTGGCTGTAACGATCCTATTAATCAATGCCAGGATGCAGAGATTGCATTTCCTTTTCGAACTAGTTCCTCATATCGTTCATGTGAACGAGTGCCACTTCATGGAACTTCTCCCTTTGGAAGGCATGTGTTAAAAACCCCATTTTAAGTTCCTACAGGATCACCCTAGTTCCCTCCAAAGTTCCCTTTTTTTTGATATTACATTTATAGGAGGAACCGTGTGCCTTGAAGAATAAGGTCTCCGCACCAAAATTAGGTTTAACGTTCTTTTAAAAAAAATTTTTTGTTGTAGTATATTAATCTTATCTTAATTTTTAGGTTAAATCAGAAATGTTTAGTGTCTATCACTTTTCTTTAAAGTTGTCTTTAGGATTTTATTTTACCTAATTAACATGTGACCATATCTGGTTAATTATTTTTTTTTCAGAAAATATCTTAGAGATCTTATCGTACGTACCTTAAATATGTATGTCGACAGTAAACGTTGTTATTGATTTGGCTGTAACGATCCTATTAATCAATGCCAGGATGCAGAGATTGCATTTCCTTTTCGAACTAGTTCCTCATATCGTTCATGTGAACGAGTGCCACTTCATGGAACTTCTCCCTTTGGAAGGCATGTGTTAAAAACCCCATTTTAAGTTCCTACAGGATCACCCTACTTCCCTCCAAAGTTCCCTTTTTTTGATATTACATTTATAGGAGGAACAGTGTGCCTTGAAGAATAAGGTCTCCGCACCAAAATTAGGTTTTACGTTCTTTTAAAAAAATTTTTTTGTTGTAGTATATTAATCTTATCTTAATTTTTAGGTTAAATCAGAAATGTTTAGTGTCTATCACTTTTCTTTAAAGTTGTCTTTAGGATTTTATTTTACCTAATTAACATGTGACCATATCTGGTTAATTTTTTTTTTCAGTAAATATCTTAGAGATCTTATCGTACGTACCTTAAATAATACTCTAACTCATAGATGATCAGGTATGTATAGGCAAATCACTTTAAGAAGAACCCAACGTCATATGCCAGATTGCGCAGAAATGTAATAACAGTGGCGTAGTTGAGTTATTACAGTATAAACGGAAGACATGGCGTTAAATAGTAAAAAAATAAACAACCAATTAAATTATAATTTAAAATTTTTAATATAATATCGCCATATGAGTTGTGTGCATCAATATCCCTAAAAAATACTGCTATAGCAAGGTTATTTTGTAAAATCCGATAAAGCAAATGATTGAATACCATGGCCTACTTAAGTGGTTTCTATCTCATTCTAGTGTTCTGAAAACACATCTGTTGAGTAACTTATTGTTTTATTAATGTTAATTGTTAAATAAAAGATATTTTATATTAGTTAGATGGCGGTTTAAAACTGTCCGTATGTGTATCAAGTAAAAATAAATAGTAATGAAATCTAAAACTTTTACAAGGTAATTTCCGATTGGTTGATCATAAAACTCTACGCCACTAAAACCTGAATACTGCCATCCCTAATTACATATAATGAACTGTTCCTAACCAATTTTTGCTTTGTGCGCATGATGACGTTGGGTTCTTCTTAAAGTGATTTGCCTATATCTTTCTTTCTGCAATTATCTCTGAGATGTTATCTTTGTTTTGCCTTTACCGTCAAGTAAATAAATTATCTATATCTTTCTCATTATGAAATGCCTTAAGAAACTATCTTATCAATTCATTCTTCTGAAACCTTGGTTATTGTGACCAAAGGTAAGATTTATCATTGTGAGGTGAAAAAAACTCCACTGCAAGAATCTGGACAAAACATAAGAAACGGTCACCCATGCAACCCGATCTCCATGAAGATGTTAGCGGTGATTTTTGGTTAAAAGCAACGAGCACAGAGGTACTTTAGCTACAGATATTAATCGAGATGAACTTTTTGGATAGTTTTTTAATTGTTTTCTTTACATGTAAATCCTGTAACCATTTGACGGCACCAATTTGCTACCACATTTGGAGCATAATAAATTACGCATTATAATAGATGTCCAGCTGATAACATAATAATTGGCACTCCAACTAACAGGTGGTTTTTTATTAAACAAAATGTTTAGTAATTAAAAATGTTAAAAGTTGGCCCCTTTTCTCTGTAACAATAAAATTTTTACTGATTGCGGATTGCATATTTTATGGTTGTCTTTTAGCTATTATTTGAACTGAAAATACATCAACTTTACTACCAGACGAGAAACATATTTCAATTTCGCATTTAAATAATATGTTCCTTGTTGTAAAACCTCCATAGATTCTAACACTTTAGAATATACTCCTGGCAATCCCTAGCGACCTATTTGTACATCCTCCCTAACCTGTTGCATAATAATTGGAATAATACAAAATGGCCACTTCCTCTTATTAGCACACTTTTTTTTCAAAGCAATAACTAATAATAAAGTTTAAATGAAATTTAAATTTAAATGTGGTTTTATGAATAGTGAACAGAATTTACATCTAATTGAACGAAAATTTTATATAAATGACTTGGACTTATATCTAATTTGCCGTTGCCGAAAAAAAATTTGTTTTCACTTTCAAGTTTCATGTAGTTAAAATTTCTTAGGACACATACTCGAATTCGTAATAACATTTAAAACATTTATCTTGTAGTGATTTTCAATAATTTATTTAATATTTCGACGTTCAATACATTTTTTTGGTTTGAATGCTAAAAAATTTTTTTTCCGAGATCGATCAAGAATGTTTACTTTGTCCGCTGTAAATCAAGCGTGAAAGTACACCATTCCAGTATATGTCAAAAAAACGGTATGGAAATATACCAGCCTATGCCACACAGCTTTTTATCCTCATTTTAAACAATATAATGTACTCCAACTAGCAATCTCACAACGTATACACGAGTGAATTCTTTTATTAAAAATATTACACCTATACTACTTACATGTACAGTACAACAACTATGATTTATTTATATTTACAGTAATGTTGCAATTTGTACAACCATGAAATAGTGGCTGAACTTTTCCACAAATGCTGGAGGCACTACTGCTGACCATTGTTAGTAATTCTTCTGCACACTTGTCGGCATATGTTTCTTTAAATATTTTATTTGCTGATGCACTGATAGTTCTTAGATTTTCAAAAATATTGAATGTGATTTCAGAAAAACTGGAATTTTGCAGTGAGGTTCAATGGTGGGCTATTTTTCTTTGATGATCCGTAATGGATGAGAGTACAAAGAATGTTTGTAAACAACGATGTAACGTCTAGAGAGACAAGAATATGATTTTCAGGAAGTCTAAAGTTTTTGAACTTATCGATGAAGGTAAAACTGTCTTTGATATTGTAGTCTCCGGGTAAAAAAGATTCCAGCTGACTATTTCCTTGCTACCGTTAATTTGATTTTTAATAATACTTATTTTGTTTTTCAAGATTATTTTTATCTCGCCAACTTTTCGACACACCTATGGGCTCTCCAATATCACCCATCATTGCCCAAACCGTTAAGAACTTTCTCCTAGATTCGGTGCTCCCACCGTTACCTTACAAAATGACTTTCCTCAAGTACATTGATGACATCATCTGTTCGGCACCATCCCATTATATCAATGAAACAATAACCACGATTAATTGTTCCCATAAACAATTACAATTCACTAGTGAGACAGAAATAGACGAAAAATTACCTTTCTTGATATTTTAGTTACCAAAGGAACAAATAATATTTTAATCTTTTTAACTATTATAGTAAACCTACCAATTCGGGTAGATATTTAAATTTTCTTTTCAACCATTCATTGAAACATAAATTCAACACAGTCAATGCCATAAAACATCGCATCGAAAAGATTTCTGATCCCCAATTTTTAAATAAAAATAAAAGAATTCTATTCAATACTCTATCAAATAATGGTTACCCCAAACAATTGTTACATAAACTCATCCACACCAACACTTTGGATGTAAACAATACTTCAATAATAATATTAACAATAATGTATCTCACAACATTAATAACAATAATCAAAACAATGGTAATTTCAACAATTACAATAACAATAATAACAACATTAGCTTACCACCTAACAATTTAAATACCACCATAACCATTTATTCAGAATTCAGCTCCGTTGCTAGAAAGAGTACTTAAACAACCAGGTATTGCAATTGCTTTCGAGTACACCAATACTATTAACAACCTATTTACTAGGCTAGAAGACCCTACCCCCTAAATTATTAAACAGTAACTTGATTTACAAAATCGTCTGTAGCTGCCAGGCATCTTACATTGGCCAACTACTCAATGGTTGAGGAATCGTCTGACGCAACATAGAAATGACTGCAGGATCAATTCTAACGAATACGCATTAGCTAAACATGTCTATACAACAAAACATACTCCCGCATACGAAGAAACTAAAATATTAGACAAAGAAGCACAATGTTTCAACAATAAACAAGATATAGAAGACTCGCACATATTTTATTCTACTCTATACAGTTTAAATCACTTCAAATCTTATGCACTTCATTAAAAGCTTTTTTACATAATCATCACACAAACATCAAATCTACATCATCTACTTAAACCAACTACCCTTCCAACCTATTAATTTTTAAGACTCAATTTGTTAATAGATCTACCTACTGTTTACTACTAAATGGATTTTATTAATAATTTTTGATCAACGTAATCATGTTATTTTTAAATTTTGATAATTTTGCTATTTTTTAAATTTGACAATTATTGATTTTATATAGTAAGGGACTTATCTATTGTATTATGTTAGTTTTAAACTATCACACTTCCAATTGTAGATGCTTTTGACAAAGGCAAAAAGTTTTGCCGAAACGTTAAGCTAAAAGAAATTAAATTTTGAATTTTACACATCAACTAATATTAGTTGGACTTCATACCCAGTATACTACCATCTTATATATATATATATATATATATATATATATATATATATAAAATACTAATATTTAGACCAGGGTAGAAAATTAAATAATCACATCAAATAATTTTAATCACCGTGTAGAAGCTTTGGGAAAAGGTACGCGTTATTAAATAAAAGCGTGAAGCATAAAAAGTCATTCGTTTCATTAAAAATAAGAGATTTAAATCATCTACAAGACGCTTGCTATAAAAAAAAAAGAAGCAGTATTAGAAAGCTTTACGTGTAATTTAATTATTCCTAGTAAAGAAACAAATAGAAATTACGTGCAAAATTTATATTAATTAACTCAATTTTAAGTAACCGGTATTAAACAAAATGTACAGATAATAATTAATATTTGATTAGGAGTCACTAAAAATTAAAGGGTATGATTTTTAATTGAAGTTAATTGAACCGTTAGTAACATATAATATCTATAAAAACTTGTAAAAACCCAATAAAATGCAAATCGTAGAAGTGGTAGTTAGAAGTAGGATGTTTGAACACCTGCGTATTTTTAAAAAAAGCTCATTCTGCGTAAATTTTGCAG
Organism: Platerodrilus igneus; assembly: GCA_036346225.1. Lineage (NCBI taxonomy): Eukaryota > Metazoa > Arthropoda > Insecta > Coleoptera > Lycidae > Platerodrilus > Platerodrilus igneus. Next base: position 1,597,011 of record JARFIW010001008.1, read on the forward strand.
ATAATTAATGGTTACAGAGAATGTTGGAGAAACCGTCGCATAATAGTTACGGGAAATGCTAAAGGTGGGTTATTTCACAGTCCACATGGACTGAAATAATCGATAATAAAGAATATCAATTTGCACCAATAAGAACAGGGTAGATAGAGACAGATAATATGCGCAAGACCGAGACACATATAGTAAAAGGCGTGAGTGGAGCAACGTCACTGGGTTGCGATTGGTTGAAAATAAAATGCATGCCGGGCTGCGGAATGGGAACCTAGCATGCGAAATTCTGAAGAATTGTCCGTTTTGGGGACAGACCGACAGACAGGCTAACCTCTATATATACCCAGGTTAATATGAACAAGCTCTCTTAGATTTTCGACTTGATTCAATGCGTTAAACAGTGCTTTTTAGTTTTCCGAGTTTGATAGAATAATTTAAAGTTTGCTCGTATATTTTGGTGATTTAAAACAGTTTGTTCTTTTCGTGCTACAATGAATGTACTTTAGTGCACTTAGAAAAGAAGATACAAGGTAATAAAGTTTAGTATCACTGTACCAATTAGTAAAATTTACAACGACAAATGAATACACAAAAGTAGGCAGTTTTGGCGTATATTTGTGAAAGAAGTATGAATTTCTTTGTTATTTTTCGGGGGTGTTAATAATTAAATGGTTCGTAAACATGACTGGATCCACAAAACAAGGTTCAGATATACACAGATGAGGTCCGGAAAAGCCCTGAAACAACTTTAGATGATTGGTGATGGAGAAAATTTTAAAAGCGTTGAGAATCAGAAGCCGTAAATATAACCCAGTTGGAATGGTGTGATTAACAAAGGGACGATGTACATTGAAGCTACGAGTGCAGTAACCTTCAGGTAACTTATGCTTTGTTGTTCGATTTTTGATGTGTGGGTGTGTGTTGAATAACTTTATAATTGATTTACTTAAAATGGACAGTAGTGAAATTGTACTAACAACAAATTTTTAATTTTAAGGTGACATTTTCTTGTTTAAGTAGAAAGGGGTATTTAGTATTTATGTTCTGGATTATGATGAAAATTTGGGTATGTCTTTGAGCTCAATTAGACGAACCTGGTTAATTAACGTAAAGGGGTGGTAGATGCTCCCTTTGTACTCAGACTCAGGTCTGCATATATTGTTATATTAATTAGTAGGCATCCTACAAGGACTTTAAGTTCTGGATGCACATTAAAATGATAATAAATTTAATCTTGAAATTTACTGATACTGAAATTTATGCTGAATTTTAATTTTGAAATTTTAATGTATTGTGAACATTGATGTAAATAGAGTTAACGTTGGTGTTTGTGATAGGAATGTGTTTGTTTTTTTGTTATGATTGAGGATGAAGGTTTAACTAGGTGAGCAGCCGAGGCGGAAAGAGAAAGGAGAGAGGCGAGTAACAGAAGAAAGTCAATGGACCAACACAGTTAAGGTAATGAATAGCTTTTTGTAGGATTCACAGCATTCTTGACGCCCAATTCGTGAGGCTCGATTCTAATATCGGAGGATCACAGCAATATATATATATATATATATATATATATATATATATAACATTCTGATTTGTTGTAGGAAGAGTGCATACCAACCTTCCAGCTTCGTTCTTTTGTCAATATGTATTAGTATTTATATTGGCGATTATGGAGCCTGTTGAATAATACCAATATATGGCTCTATGATTGCTGATGCCCAATACCTCTAGATAGCATAACATTAGCATCAATGTATTTGTTAATCTCTAGTAACTCCTCAATCTGCTAATCAATTATTTTTCATCAATTATTGAATTTGTTCATGCAATTTCTTTAGTGTAAAAATGATATGAATGAATAGTATACTGAATTGTCATAAAGTGTGTGCTCTTTTAAGTTTACAAACTAACAACAGAAAAAATACATACATAAAAATTAATTGTGCAGAATTGAACAGAATTAAAAATAGGATAATGTACTTCCTATTTTTAATCTTCAATACAATCATTATTTGCTTTGCTGTTGCCAATGTCCTTAAATAATTTAAAATTTTATGCTTAAGCAATCATCGAAAAAGGTTGTCCTTAATTAGTGTCAAATAAATAAAATAAAGTCTATATAATTAATCGTCAAACCTACCATTGTTGTAATTGTTCATTTTTTTCTAAAATCATATTCTTGGCTTTAACTTCAACCTCTTGACACTGCTGGGCATGTAATAATAACCTGTGCATTCTTGAAAGTTCTGTAGTTAACTGTTCGGTGCGATGTTGTAGATGTGTACAACGTTGAGAAGCTGCTTCGACGCTGGCTAATGCAGCACGTTCTGCATGACTCATTGCTGCTAATTTATATTCATACAACTCCATGACATCCGATGTGGCAACACTTAGAAAATTATTTTGTTCCTAAAAATATGATCATAAATTGTTGTATTTATAAAAATTCAATAAGTAAGTCATTGCAATATACAATACAAAATTATTAAATCAAATACCTTCTAAAAATATATATGCTCCTTTATAAATTATATATGTTAATTTCATATCACGAAAACATAAATATTAGTCTGACAACTAACAATAAACTTGCAAATAGCAATTTTACCAATATTTCTTAAGAGTACTACTTACACATTTACAGTATAAGCCATTGTGCTTTTCACAAAAAAATTTACAAAAGTCCATATAATACAGTTAATTGATCGTTTGTTAGGTGAGCGTTGCATGTGGTGGTGCTTATACTTCGCTCTGCAATTTGTTGCAATCATTATTTTCCCTTTAAATTGCTTACAGTGTTTTAATAATCTTTACTACATGTGTTAATATGTGAAACTTTTACAAGTTTACAATATTTTTGCCGACATATAAGAAGCAAAGTTTAATGTAATTGTTACAATAAACATTTGAATCCAGTTTAAAATATACTGTGTGTTCGCTTCTAAAAAAGGTAGTTAATGTGATTTCCACTATTACCAAAACCCATAAAATACTTTTTCGATTCGATGCACAATGAAACACCTTATGGTATCAAGGAGAGTAAATGCACTCACTGCAACAAACATACTAAAAGTGTAACCTATATTCATTCAAGAAGTCGCTAGATGATGAGATGAGGCAAGATAATTTAATCTTTCATCAGTGTTTTTTGACAACCCTAGTGAAAAAATACAGATTCAAGTGCACAGCCCGTATGTATAAAAAATTAAGCAAGAGTTATATGAAGTTCAAACTAATATCAAAGAATAGATCATATCTACAGAAATAATAGGTTAAAATTACTGATATCCTCCACATCTGAATGTTCTGAAACACAGCTGAAATTAAAAACTACCAATCAATTTACACCCAAACCACTGAACCACCACCAAGTAGCCCCATATTATTGCAAACAATCCAGCCTGATAAGGTTAGTAATGATAACCAGTGACAACATTATAGTCAGTAACTTACCCAATCACTTAAGGATAACCACACTGTTCACCACATAAACGTATATCTAAAGGTCGAAGATTTTATTAAATGTTTTCCATTAATGCAGGGAACAACAAATTCAACGAGTTCTATCTATCAGATTGGTATTAAAAACAAACAGTGAGCAATCAGGTTGGTTGACAAAATTTTTTGACCATCTAGTGCCACTGTCCGATGGTTCATTGAATTCACTCCAACAGCTCAGATAGGAAATATGGTAAACAACATCAATATCATATTAACAAGCACAACACCAGCATCCCCGAAATAAACAACAAGAAAAAGCTTATAAAGATATTTTCAAATAAGGAAGCCATCGTCCTTACCAAAGTTACCAGCATTTAAAGCACCTGACTAAAACTTGCCAAAATAAATGATAATGAAAATTCTAACAATAATACTCTTGAACCCATTAGTTTCACCAAAAGTAAAATACGCCTTATTCTCTAACAACAGCAACCAATGCTTCTTTCACGCCTCCGAGAACCTGCAATTATGAAAGCACCAAGGTCTTACCCAGCATACTTGCATAATCAACCAACTGTTAGAAGAATATATAAGCACAAACTTAAAAATATTTTTAGCATACGATGGTCTTCCCAGAAACACAAAATCAATGAAAAATCTATGTATCTAATTCTGTGATTTATTTGGAGTCAGTGACAATGCAATAACTGCATAATCATCATACATTTCAACAGAGCAAACTAGTTATCTACATCAGTCTAGGGAAGTGCAGGTAATTATCCTTCGAATAAAAAATTTTTAATTATCTCGTAAAAAGAAACTAGGCTCAATCAACAACTATATAACTGACAGCATATTCAATATGGTAGTTATAAATGTCCAATCACTAAGAAACAAACATATGACTTGTTTGTATTACTAAAGGAACTCAATTTTCCACATGTTATAGCTATAAAAGAGCACTAGCTTAAGAATGATGAACCAATTTACGTTCAAAATTATTACAGATACAACAGATCATTTACACAACACGGCAGAGCCCTAATCTTATCGAATGACGAATACCAATAATTTTTCAACAGTTACCCAATTCAATCAATTACTTTTTTCAACAGTTTACAAAACGAAAAAAATTCTATGTGGAGCCTTATGATAGTAATTGCAATAACCAAAAATCCCTACATAATATTATAAAGAGCTTTGGGCTCTCAATGCACGTTAAATCACCTATTAGGATTACAAATTCTAAATACAGCATCATAAATTACATAATCTCCAATTTCTCCCCAGACAATGTATGGACGACCGTTATTTCAAATGATATTTCTAATCACAAGCCAGTATTTGCATCTCATTTCCTGTTAATTCCCCCAAATGAAAAGTAATCGCATATATCATATATTCTCAGAAAAAAATGTATCTCCTCTCAAGCTATTTGTATGACAACTAATTGGAACATACAGGGGCAAGACCTTAATCAGAGTTTCAAGTTCCTCTTAAATAACATTCAACATGCTTTTAAAATAATGTTTCCTCGTAAACCCTTGAGAAAGAAGAGACAAACTCTATGGACTACAACTGGGATTAGAATATCACCACAAAAATCCGTTTGTTAGTTTTAAAGAAATTTACAAATAGTTCTTCCTTGCAATATTGCAATATTTTAATACTTACCGAAAAATTTATTTAAATACTATTAAACAAGCTAAACATGCATATTTTCAGAATAGAATCCTAAATACAAGAAATGTTACAAAGGAAACATAATATTAATGACCTCTGAGAGAAGACCAAAAAAAACTTTGACAATTCCAAAGCCTGACACTTTAAATAACCAGTTCACGAACGTAACTGATACACTTCTTTCCAGTATTACATGAAATAGAGATTCACTCACATCTCTCTAGCGACAACAAAAATAATCAGTTTCTTTTTGATTCCGGTTGATACAAATGAAGTCCTTAATACAATCTCAAGAATAAAGACCAATTTAAAATATGGTAAAGATGGGATGGATCTCCACCAAAATGTTACACAACTTACCCATGAAACCAACTGCAACATTAGTTTCTTTGATTAATATATCATTTGAACAAGGTGTTTTCCCAAATTGCCTTAAAATGGCAACAATAAGACCACTACATAAAGAAGGAAATAAAAATGATGTCAACAATTACCACTCAGCTGCCCTGCTTTCAAATCTGTCGAAAATAATAGAGCAATTTGTTAAACCCAGGTTATTATCTTTTGTCCTGAAGCATTCGTTTCAATTAAAAGGCAGTTTATTTTGCTACCTAACAACAACACTGATGATGTACTACTTGTTTACTTAACAGACGTATGTATGAGCTTAAATGAGAAATGTGCTTCAACAACAATATTCTAGAACTTCACCAAAGTCTTCATCTATGTGAACCACAAACTTTTAAAAAGAAAACTTGGATATTACAGAATACAAGAAATATCTCTTACATGGTTCATGTATTGTCTCCACGATAAAAAACTTGTTCTAGTAAACATGCATTTCAAACTACAGTAATGTGGAACATGGAATGTCTCAAGAATCAATACTGAGACCTACCCTATTTCTTATATTCATGAACGATTCGGTCAAATTAGATATAATTGGAAGTCTAAATCTCCTTGTCGATGGCACAAGCATTATCTGGTGCACTCCTAATACATCCACATTAGAAAAGCCGGTAAAAGATCTAGCCCCAATTTATGCATGGTGTGACTCTATCTTTCTAAGCTGCAATGCCAATAAAATAAAAGTCTTATTTTACAAAGGCGATATTCCACAAATTGCATTGGCTCAGGTATAGATCCAGAATATTGCATCGACCAAATTCTTAGAGTCAGCACTTGATAGCTCACTTAATTGATAACAACATATCGTGATCTTATCCTAGAAACTAACTTTCACATGCTTTGCAATTAAAACAGCAGCCAAAGAGCTCACCTCAAATACCACCAAAACAGTTTACCCTCGTCAAGTCATTTCTAAACAATGCCCTGCCATTTTGGGGCTCATATAAGCAAGAACTTTTCGAAAACAAAAAAGGGTAATAAGATTCATATTCAATTTTAAACAGTAGGTACCACTGTCAGTCAGGACCACAATATTTTGACACTGCCATCATTGTATATTCTAGAGTCTGCCTGTCCAATGGGAAGGCCTTCACTTTATGATAAATCTTTGCTTCAAGTTCTTGGGTTTAAGTCTAAGCTTTTATGCAACCTTTCTTAATGGCTTTTCCACAATTAATTTAATATTGAAACAATATCATTCAAGTTATAAAAATATGCTTACCTTAAACGAAAATCAATTTAAATAGCATAACATATGTTGTACATTTTTAACTAATTTTATACGTCTTTTACTAATGATTTTGCTTAAATTTAACTGTTGGACCACGTCAATAAGGTCAATGTCTTTATATATATATATATATATATATATATATATATATATATATATATATATATAAAGTAAAAGGAATTATTGGCAAGTGACTCAAATTCAGCCACGGGGGCATCCTGTCGACGCATTTCGCCCTAATTGGGGCTCATCAGGACAGGAGTAACAAAGTTGTAAAATTGTATATATATATATATATATATATATATATATATATATATATATTGACATGATAAGGGGTCATGAGAGGTCACTGAAACCCAAATTCTAAAAATAAATCTCACTAAATTTTGAAAGTTTCCTTGCGATTATTATAAAAGCTTTTACAGTTTCCTTCCCGCTTAGAGTGTTTCGTAAATCAACTGATATCCAGGGCTCATGGTTTGATAATACTTTACGCAAAATGCGTCGTACACTGGAAATATTGTATGAGATAAAAAATACTTACCCTACTAAACAAAATCAAATAAATTTTAACAATCTCAGAGCTAAGTATCTCCAGGGCATAAAGACAGCTAAGTTAAAAAGTACTTCTGACAAAATAAAACAATCAAAAAATCCGATAACGACTATGTGGCACATTATAAATGCAAGAAGACCCTCCTGTAACGAAAATATATCTTCTACATTAACTCCAAATGATTTCAATAATTTCTTTGTTCATGTAGCTGAAAGTGCTATGACACTCATAGAAAAAACAGCTCTGCACAAAATATAAATTCATATTTCATAAACTGTAATTGTGAAAATTTCTCCTTTAACGCAGTATCAGAAAATGAGGTCAGAAATGTTACAAACTCTTTAAAGAACAAAACTAGCGCAGATGCTTATGAATTAAATACGGAAGTAATAAATGCTGTAAAAACATTTTGATTAGCCCTCTAACTAAACTAATAAATTCATGTATTAACAGTAGCATATTTCCGGACTCCTTAAAACTAGCTAAGGTTATTCCTTTATTCAAAAAGGTGACTCAAATACTACATCAAATTATCGCCCTATATCCTTACTACCTATCTTATCAAAAATTTTTGAAAAAATTCTCAGTAATCAAATACAAACGCATTTTGAAAAAAAAAAACAATATTTTCTCATCTAATCAATATGGTTTTAGACCAAATAAATCCACAACTGATGCTATCCTCTATCTTTTATATAGAAAATAACAGACTGTTTTGAAAAAGGAGAATTCTGTATGACCTCTTTTCTTGATCCAGTAAAGCATTTGATTGTGTATCTCATGACATTCTTTTAAATAAATTAAAATATTATAAATTTGACCGAAACAGTTGCCTGCTGATACAATCTTATTTAAAATTATTTAAAAAAACAGGCAACAGTTTGTATACTACAACAGCAGTAAATCTGAGCTGAGGACTATAAAAAATGGTGTACCCCAAGGTTCTATTCTGGGACCTATTTTGTTCTTAATCTATATAAACGACTTACCATCATACATCACACAGTCCAAATCTGTTATTTTTGCTGATGATACTATATAATAACCAGTTCTTTATGTTGTGTAAACTTGATCAATAAAAACGTGATTAGTCACTTTTCAGCAAGTACATGGTTTGCTTCAAACAAATTAAGTTTAAACTCCAAAAAAAGTGCACAGATGTTGTTCTCACTAAAACAGTATTCATTCTCAAATCCTGAGTCTGTCAAGTTCCTGGGCTTATACTTGGACTGTGATTTAAAATGGGATCAGCAAGTGAAAGATATTGCGGTTAAATTAAATAAATCAATATACTGCATCCGCTCCTTAAAAAAATTGGGTTTCAGATAATATTATCATGCTAGCATATTTTTCGTTATTTCACTCGCATTTATCATATGCAATACTGGCATGGGATCATTCCACACATATAAAACGTTTATTCTCGTTACAACGTAAAGTAATCAGAATAATAGCGGGAATTGGATATAGAGAAAACTGTAAAGCATACTTCAGTTCACTAGGAATTTTAACATTGCCATGTATATACATCCTAGAATGTCTATTACATGTCCACAAAAACTGCAGTATATATGTAAATAATACACAAGTACATTCACATAATATAAGAACAAACAACCTCTTGGGAATTCCATTCACTTCAAAAAACTAGGTTGTTACGTGCCATTGCCACTTAAACATTGTTTTAGGTTAGTTTTTGGTGTACGGAAGTTTCCCGCCATATTTTCAAATACGCGAGACGCGGGAATTTTTAAATAGACTAGGCGGTGCTTCCGATACGTCAGAGTAGTGAGCTTGCGCAGTGTGCTTATCCCTAGAAGGGTAGGGCAATACTAGACAAGGGGTGGGAGAGTTCCGCGGTTCTCGCTGGATAACGTGGCTTTTACCGGGTATCGTCGGGTTAAGTGCACGTTTTTGTCTCTGGTAACGTATCGTTAGGGTTATCTATGTAGTTCCTTGCCTAATTATCTTTGTTGTCTACCTCCATACCTTTTCCTATCCAATCCCTACATAGGTAGGTAAATTTGCAGCCACCTCGAGGCAACTGGAGCAGCCCACGACCCGATGTCCAAGCTCTACCAGCAGCACCGGAGCCGAGGCCTACCGTAGCGTGACTTCCTGCCGGATACCGGATTCCTCATGTGAGTAAATTCTCTAATTTTATGTAAATCTCCCGATTATGGCGCAATATAAATTATCGGTGACGTCATGGTGGTTGGCTACGCGAAACCTGTAAAAGGGGTTCGCGCTTCCGGCCGCCAGGGCGTAGCATTGCTTTTTATCCATTGCGCTTGCGCGATGTATCTTTTGAACTTTGGTAACTGTATTACCGACTTTTAGAAACTTTCACCAGTAAAAGTGTAATAACAAGGTACTCTTTAAACTATTATGCTTTAAAATTCTATAACCATCTTCCACAATCTAATAAAGTTACTACCATTAACAAAGTTTAAAGGTAGTAAAAAATTTCTTAATAAAATGAGCATTTGACTCTTTTAATGAATATTATGGTTACGATTTCACGATTGACCTAAAACAATATTTTACATATTTTTACTGTATTCGTTACTTGTTTAAATAATATTTAAAATTTTGTTAGACTATACCCATAACATTGTACTACCACAACGTCTTGTGCAAATAATTTATCATTTTTCTTTTAATCTAAACTAAACTATATGTATATGTTTATATGTATGTACTCAATTTTATATATATTGTATTATTATTGTTGACTTATGCAAAAAATGTATACATTTTTAATGCATCAATATATCTATATCTATCTATCTATCTATCTAATAAGAATCCTGAAAAAACGGAAATTTCCATAAATTCATGATAACACCCTATAAAATACAAGCATACTTTTATTCATTAAAGTGCCATGCAAAAACGCAAATTGCACGTATGATATAAGCATATTGTAAATAAATATCAACTAACGTAAGTTGTAAAAATAATTAATTGTAAGATACCGCAAAACGCATTTCAATGCTAACGCAAATCGATGCATATAAAAATATTCTTTCATTTGTTGTAAATGGCGTAAGAAACTACAATCAATGTGTATTTAAAACCCCAAAATTAATAAATAACTTTGTGTACTGAAACGTGAAAGCAAATAATTTATATAAAACGCAACCCCTTTTGCAATAAAAAGCAATTAAAGTTTAAATTAATTACCCTGTGAATTACACAAATTTACTTTGAAGAGAATTTTCTGGAATAGACTGGATTGGGAAGGAAGTTTCGGAAGAATATGTCAAATTCGTATAAACTCATTAATAAATAAACATTTTATTTCTAGAAGCGGCAGGAACACGGAAAACCCATAAAAATCCAAGAAATATCAAATATGAATTGATTATCTTTTAGCATTAGTATGCGACGTCGCAATGATAATGTGAAACAAGGGCAAATAATGCATCACGAGTAACTGGAACCAGATAATTAGGTAATAAGACGCCGCAAATTTAAATGCTAATTGGCTTTTCCAAAATTTGTTTTGGCCAGAAAAATCCTTGACAGGTAATCTCTTAAAAGGTCCGAGTATTTCGACCACTAATCACAAATTCTCCTGGTAAAACCCTCTTACATAAAAAATATTATATGATTTACTCTTATTATTATGCCTTACATTAAATATAAATCAGTTAAAAATAAATCTAAAAGTGATACTTGCAGAATCCACCAAAATGATACTCGTAATAAAAAAAATCTTCTTTATTTTACATTGACATCAAATCAGCTCACAAGTTTTACCGTATTTAAAAAAAAACTCCATTTAAAACAGTAGCTACTAAAGTACATTATGCTTAACTTTTTCTTTCAATTATTTAAGAGAAATTTTTAAATAGCATTATCTTGAAGAATTTTCCCTCTTGTAATTCATAATTTTTGTTGTTCGTTGTAAGTTAAGTTTAAAAGATTGCTTCTTTATCCATTGCAACTTTGCAAATGTTAAACTACAATACGTTTACTGCATACTCAGATACTATTTCCACGTAGCAACAGCTTACGGTTAAATAACATTTCGTGCTTGCATGAATGAAATCGAATGAATGAATGAATGACTTCCCAATGAATAAACACTTCCTTTATATACAAATTTGTCTGTTTCCAAAAGCTTTCGAATAGTGTAGAACATAATGATATAAAGTTTCTCAGAAAAGCATTTAGCGTCTAAAATCGTCGAGTGTATTCCACGTAATATTGTTCCAGTTATCCGTGACGTGTGTTATCTGTTCTTGTTTAACACATATACTATTGTTGTGGCGTCGCATACTAATGCTAAAGATAATCACTTTCTAGGATTTTTCCAAAAATTTCGCAGGTTTTTTATTTTGTTTCGGCCGTTACTAAAAATAAAATATTTATTCATTAATGACATATGAATTTGTCGTATTTTTAAATACATGACTCATCTTTTTATATTCTAGAAAATTCTTTATATAGAATAAATTGTAATGTCCAGGAGGTAACTAATTTAAACTTTAATTGGTTTTAATGCAAAAGGGGTTGCGTTTAATAGAAATATTTGCTTTCGTTTCAGTACGCAAAATTATTTATTAATTTTGAGGTTTTGAAATACACGTTGATTGTTGTTTCTTAAACTAAAAGCGTAAAGCTAGTACTCTTTTATGCTATTTACAGCAAATCAAATACATTTTTATCAAAAATGCATTGATAATTAATAAGTAAAATAAATGGCTTTGTATTTTTCTTAAAATGATCGATTTTTACTTTCGCATTTAATGTGTTTTACCGTATCTTACAATTAATTATTTTTACAACTTTTACTTGCTATTTATTTACAATACGCTTAAATAATACAGGGTGATTATTTATACACGTGCAATGTACGTTTTTGCATGGTACTTTAATGAATAAAGGTACGCTTGTATTATACAGGGCATAACCATGAATTTACGGAAAATGTAATTTTTTCTGGATTCTATTATATTTTGGTGGGATTTATTTTTAGAACTAAGGTTTCAATGACCTCTCGTGACCCCTTATTACGTCAATTACGCCAAAAACCCACATGTCCTACCAATATATATATATATATATATATATATATATATATTGGTAGGACATGTGGGTTTTTGGTATCATACGTGTACTTAAATAAGTTATTATTTATTAGGTGAGTATTAATTGCCAAAAAGTACCATCATCACATTATAAGCACGACATACTTTACTTTAATAAAAACTATTTGTATAAGAGGGTGCATGTATCTTTATAAATAGCCAGACAGATGCTAAATATATAATTATACATTCACAAGACAAATGCAACACTTGGCATGCTCTTGACATTTAGCTTCAACCATAAGTAATAATAAACAGGTAAGTAGGATAAACTTATTTCTCTGACCTTGCCATTGTTACGTGAGGCTGCACAAAGATATGAAGCACTTCATTTTAAATTTTGAACTATACAGCATGTTATAAAATTTTTACTATCCTACCAGTTAAATGTAATACACTTTTTATACTGGTGAATAACTGTAATAGCAGGCCTAATGTTCTCTTATATCTGAGCATTATTTTACTCTACCAAATCGAATAACTGACAATTCCAGAAAAAATAACTGTATCAACGAGTATTCACAATGAGTTAATTAGCAAATTTATACACTAATGTATAAGCTTAGTCAATTGTGAAAAAAGTGATGTGTATGTTTGAAAGAATCTGTGTATAACTGAGCTGCTCACTTGCCTTTGTAATTTATTCTCTTAAGAATGATATTATTCAATATCTTAATTATGCAATAATGCAAATCTTTCTTTACGCATGCAGTAAGATTCGAGATCTGTTCAATATTAACAACCTAAAAGCCTACATAGAACATTGAAAGATACTAACTTCTTACCTTAAGTTTGTTCATCACTTCATCCAATCTTTCCAATTGTGTCACAGACATCATTGGAAAACAAAGATTATCAACCATAATTTGATTACAGTTACTACTATAATGAACATCTCCTTGTATTAAAGGTTGTAACTCACACATGGTGCCAGCAACTTGATTAACTGGAAATGATCTTGTAGATGCCATACCCATTATAAGAGCTTTAGTTTCTTTTGGGCCACAATATAAACCTTGAGCAAGCACCATGTGAATTTGTCTACAACAAAAAAAGCATAATTCAATTTGGTGAAAACGAAGTTAATCTTTATGTGAAATAAGTTTGTAGAAACCTAAATAAACGGTAAAAGTAGATCATATGACAGTATAATAGAGATTTTTTATTATCTAATAGTTTGTGGCCATTACACTTTTCATTTAAACACCACTAGCAAATGGAATTTTATTTACACATGTTGGCGGCTTAAAGTAATATATAAATTTCCATCACTAAAAATGAGTAGGGCTATAAAATCCTTAGACCATTAAATAAACATAGACCAGGCGCACTCTATTCTTTAACATGCAGTGCAGTGAAGCCAAGTTTCCACCACTAATATGACGTCTAATGTGGGAGTATCTCGGTGGTAATAGATTGTATTTCTATTCTGTATGCAAACGCATAGTTTGCTACAACTGTACTTTAAACGTTAAATTATGTTTCAATATTGCTCTGCATACAATAGTATGGAGAAATCAAATAAGAACAAAAATGTTTCATTCCATCTGTAAGTATTATTACTATTTCTAAATCTTATTTCTTAGTCAATTAACCACTTAAAACCGAAAAACGATTTTAATTTATTATTAGAACATTTTTACTAATAATGAATGAAAGGTACTTACCTTTTCTGTAAAATTTAATAGTTTGTGGGTTGAATGGGGAATGGAATGTGATCCCTTTATTATTATTTTTGATGTGATTCTATAGATTTTATTTTAACACAAGCAATAATTAACTCTTCGGTTTTCTAAAGATGGAGCGATTAAAAAAAAGTGTATTCAAGCAATGCGCAGGAAAAATTTCAATCCTTCAAAGCACGCAAGAACATGTTTGCTACACTTCACAGATGATTGTTTCAACACAAGTGGCTGGTCATCTATATGATCATTGAAAACTGATGCTGTGCCCAGTATTTTTAATTTTACTAAGCATTTAATGAAAATGGTATGTACTCGTAAAACACTGCAAAAAGACAACAATGAAAGCCTTAATGAAAACGATATGTACTTGCAAACCACCTGCAAAAAGACAACAACGAAAGCCATGTATGTCATCTAATAGCCGCACTCTTTCTATAAAAACATGATATTCTCCTTCATCAAGCAGTGAACCCGTCATGAAAAAAGGCGATTGGTGTATGAAGCGGATTTTAATGAAACAAATTTCTGTGGACAATACAAAATAAAGATTATAATGGAAAAGTGTTGAAAAAGAAGCGAGCACAAATAAAACTTCTACAGCAACAGAAAAGAAGGTTTTGCAAGAAAGTAACAGATCTTGACACTGGTGAATCATTTACAAAATCAACGACAGATTGACGAAAATTGTTTTTTAAGACTCAAGGTGAATACTGAAAAATCAATTAATGAATTTGTTTGTTGTTGTTGTTGTATTTAGTACTACACTGTACGCATTTCTTATTATTATTGCTTCTATGTTTTATACCACTATGTATTCTTATTGCCATTAGTGTACTAATAATTGGTGTTATTATTGATTATTTTTAAAATCACGCATTTTTCTTCTTTAGGATACATTACCTCCATCGACTAAGGTGATATTGCAGCAGCTAGTGGGTACGAAATAAACTACTGGGATGCAACTGAACTGAAGAGTTTTGCACTTAACGCTTGATTTTTATTCACCGAAAGCTTACCACTATGTGAGGTCAAACTTTCCTAAAATGCTTCCACATCCACACACTATCCAAACGTGGTATCAAACAAACGACTGCAAACCAGGATTTCAAACTGAAACACTTAGTATTTTAAAACAAAAGGTAGTTGAGATGAACGGCAAAGGAAAACGTTGCATTTGTTCTTTAATGGTGGATGAAATGTCAATATACAATGTTGAATGGAATGGGAAAAGGTTTGTAGGGTACGTATTTTCTTCTAGTTTGTATAAATGTATTTTTATGTAGAACAGTTATGATTACTTGCTGCAGATATGTTGATATGGGGAGCACAGTGGAAGACCACGAATTATCACCATTAGCCACGCAGGCCATTGTCTACCTATTAACTAGTGTCAACGATAGGTGGAAGCTTCCTGTGAGTTATTTTTTGATTGAGTCACTAACTGAAACACAAATCGAATTTATTAACTATGTGTTTGCAAATTTTAAATGACGTAGACGTAATCATAACAAGTGTCACCTTTGATGAAACTGCGACAAATATAACAATGGTAAATGACCTTAGAGTAGAAATAACGGCCAATTCTTCCAAAACATTAATGCCTCATCCAGTCACCAATGAACCAATACATGTGATACTAGATCCTCCTCACATGATCAAACTAGTTAGAAATGCTTGGGGAACCAACCGTATATTTATGGATGAACAAAACAGAAGCATCAAGTGGGAATATCTAGAAAAAATTGTTGAAATTCAAGAACAAGAAGAGTTGCATTTAGCTATGAAAATTACCAAGCAGCACATGAACTGGCAAAAAAAAAAATGAAGGTTAAAATATTAGCTGCTTAGATCTTATCGTTAAGCACTGCAAAGGCTATTCGTTATTTGAGGCACTCAATGGACCACGGTAATGCATTTATAGGCAGTGAAGCAACAGAGGAGTTTCTGATAAAATTTAACGAAATATTCGAATTATTGAATAGCAGAAACTTTCTAGCAAAGTATTGCAAAGCAAGTCTTCAGGAATCAAACAAGGACATGATATTCAACAAGATTGACCAATATGTGGAATATTTAACCGGTATTAAATGTACAAAAATGGGAATGCCACTTCACCAGACGATAGGAAAAACTGGTATCATGTGGAAATTGGAAATCACTTTTTCTGTACTAAATTAATGGTGGTACACTTGGTTCAATTAGTAGATGGTGCTGATTCACCTAACAATTTTTTTCTTTGTTACAAACGTTGCTTGAAATGCTTACAGATAAATATTTGTTAGTTGCGATAAACCTCATTTTGTTTATTAAATATTGTACAACCCTTTGATTTATCAAGTCTATCATACGTTTTCTATTTATTAACAACTTGGTTTTCTTTCTCTCTCCAATTTCCTCCTATCTTGATAATCAAGTTCGGCCCTATCGCTTCGTAGTGGAATTGCAAAGCCTGTCTTTTATCCTACTGTATATCCTTGTCACCTACCAAGCTCATATTTATGGCATGTTTTGCCTACACCACACTACCGCAAGAAGCTAGTCGTAAGCTAGGAAATTTCTTTTCCATCAACCGCTGCTCTATCATTTGGTTCCTTTCATTTCTATAATTTGTCCCATTCTTATTTTCAACGCTGCACCTTTTGAGATATTGTCCCAGAAGTATGTGTCAAATATTTTACACTTTTTCTAAATAGTTAATCAAGATGAACTCTTAAGACTCATTGCTAAAAAATCGGTTTTAACTTTCTTGGAAATTGGTTTATATATCACAACCCATCATTTAGCTCAATTCTTGGTTTCGATTCTGAAACGTAATAGTGAGCCCATTTTGTTGACAAATATAAAATTATCCCAAAACATCATATCTAGAATAATACAACACGAAACATTTGATAGAGCAATCAATTATCTCTGGCATTATCACTTCAGCAGGTCAATTACCGAGTGCATCACAATAGAGAAATATAAGAACAAAATGCATTCCTAGATTTTAACAGAAATGTACATGGAGCAAACAAATGACGAGCAGCTTTGATTTTGAAGTGATTTATAATGAGAATACCAGAAAGCAACAAGTGGGGGTGGGGGATCTATCGATATAAAATAATACTAAAATTTACACTTGGTTTTCATTTGAAGGACTTTTTCTTATATAAATTTAAGTAGTCAATTTTCAGAAGATGCCAGCAAACAGTCAACTCTTTCAATTTAATACATTGTGCTGCACTCATACACTTTTCAGTCGAGAAATGGAAGAGAATATAGCCGCATATGGTTGGCTGCAGACTATGTGAGAGAAGATCTTCAAACAAGCTAAGAGATTATAATTTGAAGTTTGACACGTAACACTCAACCTTGGTAAACCACCGACATTATTAGTTAATAATCCTGATGGAGCAATGTATGGACATTTACAGTTTTTTTTCTTTTCAAATCTTAGTTTATTATTTTGCTGTTTAATTAAATAAATAGATACATAAAAAGTTAGTAATGTATATACTGAGTACCTGCCAACCGACCAGTAAGAATTATTTTGGAACATATCACCAATGTTTCTCGAGCTATTTGGAAGTAAACACAAAATAGATTGTGCGTAAAGTTTTTGAACAATTGACCATTAGTTTGTCTGCCTCATTCCCAATAAATCACAAAAAAGACAGCATATGATGCTTTTAAAAATGAAAATTGCTCCCTGCAATCCTTGGAACGAAATAGTATAAGAGATGGTCCATGAAACTGCAAACAATTATAAAAAAAACTGCACCAAATAAAATTCAAGGTTATAACTTAGAATAACAGTTAAATAAAAAACAATATTTCTTATATTATTAACCTAAAACTAGAAAAATGAATATTTAATATACTGCGTAACACTTTATAGCATCACAAACTGTTTGAGAGCTTATAAGACCATGGTGAGAAGTAGTAAAAATACAAAATGATGACCTCTAGATTAGTATTCAGCAATCCTCTATCGCTAATTGAGTATACAAATTGGACTATATATCAGGTTGGATGTTGATAATGAATGATAATAATTGGAATAAACGTGGTAACATTGTAGTTAGTTCTTGGAATTATTGACATATTACACTAACTTTTGGAAGCTGAAACTGAAAGCACGTTCATATTGAACGTTTGATACAACGCGACTCGTTGCACTGCACTGCTAAGTGAATGCTGTTTCTAAAAACAAATACTACCTGCAATTGATAAATTAGAATTTATCTGGAATACCAAAAGATAGCGTAACAATACAGTTTCAAAAATAAATATTAATAGAAAATCACATCAACTGTATCATACAAACAATTAAAATAAAGATTCAAATTAATTTGGTCAAAAATATCTGGAAACATTCAGACAAAATCGTAATAATAAATTACGATACCGATAACGATAACCTCAAAATCCTAAATTAAAATATGTAATTAAAACAATTTAGACAGTTGTCAAATCCTTTAAAGTGTAATACAACACATTATTCAACATGACAAAAAAATTAGCGTTTATTATCACTTTAAATCCTTAAAACACCTCAGAGAAATGATCAAATACAATTGTAAAATAATCACATACGCTAGTTTCATTTTAAATTCAGCAACTCAGGTCACAATAGTTACACCTTATGAAGAAACGTACCATAAGGTTGAATGGAATTTTTAATAACGATTGGTGTTTTAAGCCTTTCATAAACAGCATCCAAATTTCTAAATTCGACTATTTACAACATATTTTGACACGTTCACTTCTGCTTGTCGCAAACCCTACACTAAACTGCATAAATATGTAAAAGTTTAACACTAAGTTTGAAAGATAAAATGCATTTTTAAACAGGCAATCTATCTGATAGACGAAATTTTTCACCCTAATCTTGCAAGAAATATAAAGTTTTAGAGTTAAATAGATACCATAATCAATAAACATATCTGAAAAATTTTCTGCTTGACCGGTATGAGCCTGTCTAGATGACTAGTACTGTACATAATTAATTTTTAAACATTACCATATCTGATTAGTCTGCAAAAGGTAATACTTACTTCTGTTGCATTAAATTTTCATATAAATTAAGCCATCTTAGATCGTGCTTTACTATTTCATTAATGAGCAATATTGTGTTCACATATAACAAAATAGCCTCTGTGGAGTATGTGTTGGCATTGCTTGTTCTAGCATTAAGCGGTTTGTCACCAAGTAAAGGCAGAAAGATTTTCAATATTAAGTCTTCTTTTGTAACTTCTAATACTTTATTTCTTGTTGGTTCTGCTTTTACTAAAGCACGCAACAACTCCATTAAAGAACTTAACCTTTTACTATTTTCTATATTAGTTAATATTGTTTCATTAGTATTTTCGACAGTTATCAAAAAAATTTGTAGGTAATTTAAAAATGGTTCTAGTACTATATTTTCTTGTTCTCTTGTATTTATTGCAATCGTTCGTAAAATTGCTAATGCATTCGAGCACACAGAATCTATTTGTACCCATTTTAAAGCAATGTTTACCAATCGAGAATTAAAAACTGCTAATTTCGGTAGTTGTAGTTGAATTAAGAAATGTAAAAATTCAAACACAAGAGTCATACACTCGGGATCATGATTCAGCATTTCTCCATTACCATTAAGAGTGCAACTTTCAATTTCCTGCAAATACAAAATTATCAATTACAAAAATCAAAAGCTATAAAAATAATAGGAACAGTTAAAAACGTATTTGTTTATGAGTAAAAATCGATCATTGCAAATTAGTGATGAACGTTTATTCCGTAAGTAAAAATCAGGTAAACACCCTACGTAGAATGACCAATATTTATCTTAAGGCACATGCATAAATTTTAAACACAAAGAACTTCTCTTTCATTATATAGATTTAAGAATAACAAAAACAAATTTTAAGAAAAACTTTTCAAATACAAAAATAGACCAAATTCAGCAACTAATTGTAAAGAGATAGAAAGTAAGAATTATTACTGGAAGTGTAATCCTAATTGGTACTGTATCTTAAATCAGTTTCATTTTTCAGTCTAACATACAAAACTTCAATAACACCGATCAGGTTGTTGTTTTTGTTATTTATTTCCTCAACCAAACCAAAATTCACTGCTACGATAGTAAAACTGCCGTCTTCCTTATTTTTTGCAGTGTTTTGTTTGGGTTAGTTCCCAATCATGGGCTAAATACGTCAACTTGACAGTTATTAGTGTGTTCAACAAATTTTGATTTTTATTATGTTTAAACGAACTAAATGCTCATTCAGTGTCAACAGATGAAACTGCAGTGGTTAATATTCAAGTTATCCTGTTTAATTCACTGAATGAATTTTATACACAAAAATTTGGAATTCCCTTACCCACTTTCAGATTTGCATAATATATTAATTGTAAATACTAATCATGTAGTGCAACTGTAAGGTGGAAGCATAGTAACTCACCTTGTACGAGAACATAATGGTGTTTAAATAAAACACGATTATTTTCTTGTATACTAAAAACACACAGAGAACGAGTTGAGCATTTTTATTTTCTGACAAATACACGAATACTGAATTTAACAGCCACCGAATGGTGAGACGAGAGAGCACAAGGGCCCACAGGTCGTCTCATACCTTAACCTTATAACTGTACATTCAGAGGAATATACTGAAACATAATAATAAAATGCAAATAGCAATTTGGGGATGTAACATGCTGGCTCCCTTGAAATTAGTATTTTCAAAAAAAATAATTTTAAGTTAACATTTATTCTTACACATCTAACAAATTCATTATTTTAATACAATGTGCTCAAGTTATAAGCACAAACGTGGTCCTTAATACTGATACAAATTTATTAATTTGTGCATTAAGCTTAGTCACTATCGATAGTTAGTGCACACAATTTCACAAGGGGCCTTTTTATTGAACCACCTGACGTGCAAACACTAATTACCCGTATTTCACCATCAACTCCTGGATGGACTTCTGTTATGCACCCCAGTTTCCACATGTAACAAGGGGTATTGTGTTTGATGATAACCAACTGACCAGGAACCAAAGGAAAAACCTCTAGAAATTTTCAATTTTTGGCGTTTTTGCAATTCCTTAAGGTACTCCTTAACTTCATTACAACCAAAAACCCCGCTGTACATATTGCCATAGTTTAATAGGTTTCATTGTTATAACGTCTGGAATCCTCATTAAGTTGTCGCCAATTAAAAAATGTCCAGACGTAAGATACCCAATGTCACTAGCATCCTAGGAAGGATCTATTAGAGGTCTTTCAAAATCTCATGGGCTGTTGCGCAGAAACCAATTTAAGTTATTTATGTTAAAGTGCGTCCTAAAAACATTTACAAATCAGCTGTTGCGTATTAAGATTTGTGGTTCACTATTATTGTTTTTGATTATTGTTTATGAGATTTCAGCCTTGATTCAACTTCAACCAGTTTTTTCAAAACCACTGCAACTTAGTCTAGTTTTTTATTTGTAGGTATAATGAAGGTTTCAATGTAGTTAGAGAAATAATGTTTGGTGTTACAAATTATTTTGTTATTTCTGCGCTTTTAATTTTATAATGAGTAACCGCAAGAAAACAGTTCACAGTCAAGGAAGAGAAATTATTTATAGTGTGTAAAGTTTATGAGAAAAGAAAAGAATGGAATGCCTGTCCATCTTATGGATAATTTACAAGAACAAGTAGCAACAGCAACTGGAGTTGGACTAAACACTGGCGAGCGAATTATTTCAGAAGGAAGAAAATTAATAAGAGAAATCCTAAATCTAATGCGGGCCAATTTGAGGATTGTGGTAGTAATTTTGTGATTCTATGAAATATGCATTCTTAAAAAATAATAAGAGGACGGTATTTTAGCTGTCAAGAGTTTTTAAAATTTAGCCTGTCTATTTTTATCCACACACGCACGGAAATATGACACAGGAATAAAACAATAAACAATACTTTTATCATTTATATTATGTTGATAAATTACTGGTTATGCAATCCACATAGCATAGCAGTTGAGTTAATTCAGAATACGCATCCGGAAATTTAATGTTTTTAGATTTTACTTATATTGTATTGTTCTTTCTTTTTATATGATACCTCTCGCTTACTTCATTGCGCATCTCACAGCCCATGAGATTTTGAAAGACCTATAATATACAAGGATTTAGTATACTTTCGACTTCACACAATAAAGTATACTCAACAAAGGTTAAAGTGGCATTTGAAGCAATTTTATAAATATGTTGTTTTAAAAGATTTTACGACGACTTCACATAGACCTTAAATGTTGCCCCCTAGGAAATTAAAATGAAAATTCATATTAAGTCGCCTCCCTTTCAGTAGAGTTCTGAAACCTTTCATTTTTTAGAAATTCTATAATGTTATGCAGTTCATTGGCTCCACCCACATGATTAGGTCCATCACACAAAATATTTCAAATGAAACCGCCTTGTCTGCCAACAAATCCTTTACGTGCTACAATAAAGGCATACGTAGGTACATTTTCTACAATTTTACATTAAAACAGCTTTTGTTGCCATATATACAGGATGTCCTGTAAATAGTAGATAATCCTTTAGCTGTGAATGGAAGACCTCAACTATTCAGAAAATGTAAGCTCATACTCAGTAAAAGTCGTACGGTTTTCAAGATAATTGGACTTTTTGAGATTTTCTAAAATTGTTCACTTTCTTTGGTGCCATAGTCATATATGATGTAATAGACCCAAATGAATTACCAGAAATTTTAATTGGCCAAAGCTATTTGGAATTTCTTGAAAATGCGGTTCCAATTTTATTAGAACATATGCGTTGAGAAGGACGATGTGATTGCAAAATGATGGTTTCTCTGCACATTTTACTGTAGTAGTACGAAGGCACTTAAAACAAACATATTCAGAGAGGTGGATTAGTTATTTGGGTCCAAAATTGTGGCCCCCGCGCCTGCCAGACTTGAATTTACTCATTTTTTTTACTGGGGCCATTTTAGCTTTAAGAGTGTGAATAGAAAAAGCAATAGAAAAAGCAAGAGAAAAGGGAGAAAGTGTGTATATATGGTTTGTTGATCTAAAAAAAGCATTCGACAATGTAAAATGGGAAAAAATGTTGGAAAGACTCGAAAAGATTGGAATAAGTTATAGGGATAGACGGATTGTACATAGCTTATACAAAGAGCAAACAGCTATAATACAATTAAAGCAGGAATGTAGAAGTAAATATCAGGAAAGGGGTGAGGCACCATTAATTTTTAACTTGTACATCGAAGGGGCAATGAATACTGTCAAATGCAGGAAGACATTTGGAATTACTATACAGGGACAAAAGATTGATATGCTTAGATTTGCAGATTGATATAGTTGTATTGGTGTCTAGCAAGAAAGAATTAGAAGTAACTTTTAATGAAATGGAAACAGTACTAACAGAGAAGTACGGTATGAAAATTAACAAAAATAAAACTTAAATAGGGCTAAATTAGTCAAAATCAGAATACAAATAGGAAAAGAGAACTTGCTTCCCTTCTTTTTATAAAGCTTTAACATTTATTGTATTAATTAGGTTTAAGGGACTTTTTAAAACCCCGCATTGGGAAATCCTCAGCTTATTAATATTGTAATAGTTGTGGTTCGCACAGGAAGTCCAGAAATTGACTTATCTTGCATTTCTCACTGTTTGTACGGCGTTGTACCCACCTAAGTGTGTCAGAGACCTTTAACCTCCCCTGGAGGGGATAGACATTTTCGTGAGAAGCAAATGTATTGAAACAAGGGAATCCATTACCGACTTCCTTCTAGTTTTGAAGTGTGAGTTGTGCTTCAACTTATCGACAAGTGATCCCCCTATCTACCATTATCGTTCATTGTATCGTGATGGCACATTGTCAACAACGGCTACAATAAGGCAAACACTGGAACAATAGGAAGCAACCACGGACCCCCTCCCCTCCCGCCTGTGAACCAAGAAAATCATTGCCACACGAGCAAAATACCACGAGTAAGTGATAGCCCTAATAACTAAGAATGCATTTTGTCGTCTCCGGGAATTTAACACCCTAGTAAATTTGAAGTTATATATTTGGGGTAATTACTATTGTATTTTACTCTAAATGCGATGGTTTTTAAGGGATAACAAACATGCAAGAGGCAAAGAATTTTTGCTACCTAGGAGGTCAAGTAACGCAAGATGGGAAACCTACAAAAAAATAAAACAAAGATTAGCACAAGGATATGCGGTATTTAACAAGAAAACGAAACTACTATGTTCAAAGACAACAAGACAGAAACAAGGAAAATATTGTTAAAAACATGTGTGGAGCAAGGCAACGTACGGCTGTAAAATGTAGACAGTAGGAGAAGCGGACAAGAAAGACAAGAGACCTTTGAAATGTGGTGCTACAGACGTACGATGAAGATTTCATGAACAGGCAAAGTTAAGAACCAAGATGTTCTAGAAATGGTAAAGGAAGAAAGAAATATGTGGGAAACAGTAAAAATAGGAGAAATAGGATGATAGGACACACACTAAGGCATGAGGGAATAGTGCGGAATATATTAGATGCGAAGAAAGGAAAAAATAGAGGTAGAGGTAGACCTAGATTAGACTATTGCACACCGACAGTGATAGATGTAGGCAGTGGAATAGAATTCAATGAAGGTACATATCCAACCAGTTCTAGTAAGGTAATCTAATGATGAAAAAAGTAATTGTAATTAAACGTGATGATTATTGTACACAACTACAGGTGTTGAGTAATTGGAAAATTATACATTCAACAAGTGTCCAAGTGGTGGGGGATCTTGGCAGCCACCAGGTTGTTTAATCCCCTTCACATACCATTGAATATAAGTGAAATAGGGTATATTTTTGGACAACATTAGGAGAAAAATGCGAAAGATATAAAATAAAAAAAATATATTAGCACAAGCTGTGCTGAATTTAACAAGAAAAAGCAGCTGCTATGTACGAAGACAACAAACATAGAAACAAAGAAAAAATTAATGAAAGTGTATGTATTTGCACAACACTGTATGGCTGTAAAATGTGGATAGTAGGAGAAGCGGATAATAAAGATATCATGGGCAGGCAAAGTTAAGAACAAAGTGGTTTTAAAAATGGTAGGAGAATAAAGAAATAGGTGGAAAACATAAAATTATAAGAGATAGGATAATGAGGCACATCCTAAGGCATGAATGAATAGCATGACATGTGTTAGAAGCAGAGAAGAGAAAAAAGAGAGGTAGATGTAGACTTAGATTAAACTATTGCACACAAATAGTGAAAGATGTAGGTTGTAAGAATTTCAGAGAAATGTGTGGGTAAGCTCAGGCCTAATGATGAAAGTACAATCACACATTATGTATTACACTATGCTATAAGAAATATATAGGAAGATCTATTATGTCAGATACTTCAACAAATGTGACATGTCAATAAGTTGATATAAACAGCACATTATAGAGATCATCTATTTGCATCAGAACTGTAGCAATACGTAAAACCTTTTTAACAAAGAGTTGAATGTAAGAAACACTACCTCGCTAGGGTTCGGACCAACTTAACAAAGAGTTTTAGGCTTATACGTTAATTTCAAAAAACGTTAAGGGCTTGCGAGCTTATTCAGAAAAAGAAATTTAATAATGTTTAGTCTTATTTTTAAGAACAAGTGGGGCCTTTTAAGAAATATATATTTTCAAAAGCATCAATTTTGTACACTAAAACAGTTTTTTGGATCTGGTTTATATAGTTTACATATTAATTTTAGAACAACCTCTGTCTTATGTAGTTTCACTTTGTGTTAATTTATTGAATATTTGAAATGTTGCATGTATTTAGACTCTGTCTTTATTACAGTTTACATCAAAAGATAAAATTTAAGTGAATTCATAGCTGATTTAAAAGTTCTTACTTAACTGTTCTGGAATAGGCTATAACCCAAATAAGAATATAAAAAATATTGAATACAATAAGTCAGACAGAATATCTTGATCCCTTGATTTTAGAAAATTATAGTAAATCTTATTCAAAATTCATATTGTAGGGGTTTGGCTAGCAATATTTTGACATCTTTGATGTACCAATATTACAAGCCAAGTTTATTAATTCAAAAATAGCATTAGATTGTCGTTCCAAACGTACCTTCAACAGTTCATCTACTTCACTGTCGTAATTACTAAAATTTACAAGAGCTTCGGTATGGTTATTTTGTTTCCACATATCCAAGAAAAACTCTACTACATGTCTTAGTAGTATTGAATCTCCAGATTTAAATGCTTCAATGGCAGAACGGAAAGTAACTTCAATGAGCTTCACAAAGGTCCCTTCTGGCACTTTTCCATTCATATAGTCCAAAATAATCAATAACTTGCACACATGTACTTCGATTTTTAATCCCTGCAAAATTTTATCTGTAATACATATATAAACCACTACTTAAATAGTTAAGTATACTATTAATTTTTGTGTATAAAAACTATGTTAAAATATACTGATTTCAAAGCTATGCTCGAAAATGCACCTTCGCATGCTAAAACTAAGAAACAGAGGTAGTACAGTAAAAATTTCAATATTCATCCTTTACAGCTGTACCGAATAATCCAAGTAGTTGAAGTTATAATTTGAACCAGAAAAGAAGGCCACCGTGCAATCGTTTGTATTCGTCTGAATCAATTTGAATTTCTGAAGTCACTTACATTTATCGAAAAGTTTTATAGGAAAAAGCAACAAATTTTAATTCAATTTTATTACCAAACTCATTTCGATTATTGTAGAATTTAGTGCTATAACTATCCTACTGTTATTTAATTAATCACTGATAAAATTATAATAAAAGTAATATAAAAGATGAGTCTCAGTTTGCACAATGGTCCATATTATGGATAAACGGTAAAAAAAAGTTTAAAATTTATCGGAGCAACAATATGTGGGTTATTAATGGCTACATTATAAAATTATTTTGAAATATACAGAGGTCCCATGACGTATCAAAGTTATGTCTTTTTTATGGAACACTATATTTTATTGCATTTTTGGATTGTGTGTAAAAAATGAGATAAACTTTCTTACACATGTCCAATATCTGAACATTGAAGTTTATTAGATATTTTGATTTTTCGTAAATTGGAAAATCTAAAAATAAGTTAAAAACTTCAAAACTAATGAATTTAGCTAAATCCAATTATAACTATAAATATTAGACTAATAATAATGATCGACGTATTTACAATGATCGAAAAGTATACCGGGTGCCCAACACAGGGCACTTTGCTAATGACATCTTCAAATACAATTATCATGCTTATGTTAAATAGGGCACCCTGTATTTGATAATTCCATCATGCAGTAAATTTGATTACCTTTCAAAAATTATACAGATGTACCATAATCAAATCTTTTACTTTTGAAGTAATTTGCATTTCTTTGAAATTTTTCTATTATTTTCCTTCTATAGTGTAAAATTCGCAAAGAAATTAAAAACAATATACACAAAATTAACTGAGCAGCTTTAATTAGAAAATAATAGAAATACTTAAAATTATAACAACTGTTCAAAATAATGACCATCTTCTTTGGTCTGACCCTTTTTTCAAAAGACATTGTATAACATATTTGGAGATATTGTCTGAAATACGTTTCTAATTCTTTGTTTCATGTTTTCTACTGTTGTAGGAAGGGTAATTTAAATCCAGGGGAATCGAGGTGGGTAATCATCTGGTTTTCCTCTTCCTATTCATTTGTTGGGAATCTTTCTATTTAAGTAATTTCTTACAACAAATGCAAAATGAATGTGCAGAAGCACCATCCAACTGCATCTATATGTGTTGTCTAATATTTATGAAACATTTTCCAACAGTTCTCAGAAATTTCATTTTAAAAATCGAAAAAATTTATGCCCATTTAAAGAACCATCAAAAAAATGAGCCTATACAATTCCTCCTTAAACATTAATACTTCAGCAATTCTGACACTGTTGTGTGGAACACATGTGGCGACTACATGTCTTAGTTAGTATGGGTGTGTTTACTATGCCCAAGGTCACGGGTTCGAATCCCGGTCGCTTGAAAAATGTTAGATGAGCATTTTTCACAAAAATACACCCTTGTTCGAATAAAAGGTAAAATGTAGGTCCCAAGTGTGAGTGTTATCATGCACGCTAATGATCCCCCCTCTTGCTTGGAATAGCAGGGGTTCGGCAAAATTTAAAATTTCCAGGTGAAAAAAACTCGCTTCTTGGTCAATGTAGTACCTTCAGGTGGAGCATTGGAAAAATCAAATATAGTGTGTGGAACACATGGCAGATTCCCGTGTCATACTAGTGACAACTATGACGATTAACTAATCCATTATTATGAAAAGTGGATTCGTCCATAAACACTGCTTTAAAAAAAATCATATTCGTCACTAATCTTTTCCACTGCCCATAATAACAAATTTAACCATTTCTGAAAATCTGTTCCATACAGAGTTTGATGCATCTCAATATGCAAAGTGTGGTATTTGTTTTTTTTTTAAATTATGGACACATTAGAATCACTTAAACAAGTCTCATTGGCCATAACTCGAATGCTAGTGTTCGAATTTTCAACAACAGATCCCAGTACCATTAAGTAGCCGTCATCATCATCGTTAACTGGTTTTACAGTTACAAGTTTCGTATATTTAACACTACCTGTAGATCTAAAAATTTCAAGCAGGTTTACAAGGTTTCTATTATCAGGATATCCCTGATCAAGGTACTTCTGTGTGTATATTATTTCTGCTAATAAAACAATTTTCAAGACATTTTCCGATTATTAAACTCATCTATTCTTTCTTGCACCGAATATTTCATTTTGCCACGGGTCTTTTGTCATAATCTCAATAGCAAGTTGTGCAATAACACGAAAACCGTCAACAACATTCGAAGTAGAAGAAGAATTATAGGGCAATAATTACATCCAACTAAGATTTAATGGATATTAATTGTAAAGGCAATACAGTAACATCTTATGTAGAGATATGCGTGAATAGAACAATGAGTATTGAAAATTGATAGAAGTGAGTTTTTGTATGGGGATTTGATATAATATATTTGTAAAAGTGAGGTTGTCTGCACAGAAACTTCAAGAAAATGTAATTGCATTCCTGAAGGGCAAAGGCAACAATCAACATGCAAATGTGGAACACAGCTGCAAGTGGCATGTAATTCTATAAACGCATGTGCAGGGATATAATGTAGTGATAACCGTTTGGAAACAAAGGGGTAGGACCTAGTAAGTTATCCTTCCTTTCAATTGGAATTTTACAGCATATTCAGAGTCAGGGAGTTGTGTTTGGATATATAAAAAATGATGAAAGGAAAATACTGGTGGTTGGAAATCCTAAAAAAAATTGGTGTGGCGAATAGTTTTGTCGATAGCTTAGATTTAAGTTTTTTTAAGATTATCCTTTAGGTTATTTTTATTTTAGCAATAGCTAGCCTGATTTGAAGTTAGGAATTGTTTTTAGGAAAGGATATTTGTATGTGTTTTAAAATAATTTTGTGTTAGAGTTAAGTTTAGGTGGATTTTTATTCCACTTTATTTAGGAAATAGGTAAAGTCAGTGATTTGTAAAAGTTATCCAGGTGCCCCAGTGATAGTCTTATTTGGAAGAAGCATTTTATTTTAAGAAATTTCTTTAATTATGATCATCATCATCATCATTTATTAGTCACAATATTACAATGTGTGATAGGTCTATAAGTCCATTTACAGAAAATTTTGAACTGCATAGTAGCAATTGTTCACTAGCATATTTCTAAGCTTAACTTTAAACATTTTATAAGTATGAGCATTCTTAATGTCAATGTGTACTTTATTGTAAACCTTCATAGCCAAACACACAAAGCTCTTATCCGTAAGGGCCAATCGGTGTTGAGGAATTACAAAATTTCCACCAAACCTTGTATTAAGACCATGAATTGAGAAGTTTGTAGAAAATAAAAGCATGTTCTTACGTACATAAATAGCAACGGAGTAAATATACAGGCAAGGTAAGGACATTATGCCGAATTGTAGAAAAATGGGCTTGCAAGTGTCAAACCTATTGGCATTAACCATACATCTTAGGATTTGTTTCTGGATAGAAAAGATACGTTTTGCATAAGAAGAATTTCCCCAAAGCATAATGCCGTATAACAACCTAGATTGTACTTCTGCAAAATAGAAACACTTTAAAGTGTGAAAATCTAAGACTGCTTTTAGAATATCGAAGCAAGAGAGTTTTTATACGGAATAACCGTCTTCCATATAGAAATGATATAAAAAGAATTGCTGTGACAGACGGTTTAGTATCTCTGCATTTTGACAACTTATATTGTTACTGAGTCCCCATCCCTTCAGGGCAAATAAAAGTTAATTTCACCAGTAACATGCCGTTTACTTTTTTAAAGCCTTATTAAACTTACTTTGGGCATATATTTGTATACAAAGTACCTCTGATATTCATTTGAATGCTGTCTGGAAGATCCATAGTCTTAGTTTCTTCTAAGGCCTTCTTTTTCCAGGAGGTTAACCATCTGCCATGATTTAATGTGAGTACCTCTGCTGAGACTAATTTGTAAAGTTGTAATCACTCTCTAATAAGTATAAAGTTAATATAAAATTTGGTACTGTCAGATATAGTTGAAAATGTCAAACGCAATTGAAAGTTGGGTTGATATATGGTAGCATGCACGATATAGATGTCTCTTTCCAATGGTTCAGTTGGATAGTGCATCCGCAATCAAAGACGAAAGTTACGGGTTCGAATTCTATCTGGGACCTTATGTTTTCCTTCTTTCAATTACTAGCTCAAAATTTGAAACAATTATTTAGGCTTTGTATAAAATCTATCATCTCATTAACTAATATTGTAGTATTTATAAAAATACACTTTGCAGTAGTGTGAATACAATATCAAAAGAATTACTGATTGCAATACATCAGGGTTTGGAAAATTGTTATATAAAATCTCAAAAATGAATTCTTATAAATGATGTTTTGTTTTATATGATCATCCATTGGGGTAGTATTCAAATAGACATTTTATTTTTCTAGTTTATTTCAATGCATAAACTTCTTCTGTCGGTTCAATACATGAACATACTTCTTGTTAAGGTTTGCAATGAATTCCTACAATTAATTGCTCTTTTGTCATAGTCTTCAAACGACCTCTACAGGTTTCATTTTCACATAAAAAAGCCACACGTTTTGCTTGACTTTTCAAATCTGTAAAATACTGATCTATGATTTTATTTTCAATTTATACAAAAGTATGAAATTTACATGATTTCATTGGCACTGATTTTTGGTAAGAAATAGTCATTAAACACCTTGAATAAGTTTTCAGACGTTGATGTCTAATTTGAATCTAAATTATTGTTCACATTGTTTCCTTCATCCCCAACGCAGCTTAACAGATTGACTATTTTTAAATCTTCAGACTTAGGTTGTTTATCTAACGTTGTTGAAAAAATTTTGAATATTTATTTCCAAAGGTTCCAATTATCGACAGTTTAAATTTCATCAAGCTAACTTAGACCGATTTAGCTTTGTTAAAATTTAACACAATCTAAAAGTTTGAGGACTGAAAACGTAATGATAATGAACCTAAAAGAACACGTTCAATTTTGAAAAATTCACACTCTCTGTGAATATACATTGAGTAAAAGTCGTATACACTCAAATGAGTTTTATTAAATAATAATTTATACAATGGCGCAAACAAAAAACATTCATATACTTATGATGCAATACCAGCCAGTCAACACAAATCTCCACCTTCCGTTATCAACACAATAATAGTGGTTGGTTAGAGTGTTGTCATATAAAAATGCTTGCCCAACGTTGACAATCTGTTCCTTACGTTTATCATAAGGACGGTGCACAATAAGCCATTCTGCCCAAAAATGCTATATCGAGTAACAAGTTTGGCACTTTCTTCTACAATTATTTAAACTTTTATACTAGGTTTCTTTGTCAAAGCTAGAATTTCATTAAAAGCTCTCTTTGGTATCTTTGTTTTGATGAGGTTGATCATACTTCAATTAATAGTTGTTTAATGAATCCCACTGTTCCAAGAGCCTTTCTGAATCTACCCTTAGGACCTAGAGTTCTGCAATTGGCTAAATGTTTTTCCACCATTTGTCTTACGTAATACGACAGATCTCTACATTCACAACACTTTTACATAGTACAACAGAATTCATAATCTTTGTCTATTCTTGCCCAAGAACTCGTGAGATTTTTATTTTTCATATTATTTAGTTTAGTTTGTTTCAATAAGGGTTAATAATTTTTATATAACTAAGTTTTATAATTTATTACATATTGTAATAATAATATTCTAATACAGTATTTTTATTTTATATCAATGCACAACCTATATATTAATTTTAATACACGTACTTTTTAAATAATTCTCTGTTAAATCATCTAAAGTAATAAATACCAATCCGACTTTATTCACATTTCTTAAATTGAGGATTTAAAACTTAAGAACTCATTTTTAGTAGCTTTCAATGTATGATGCAATCAAAGAACCTCTCCGAGATTTCTAAAAATGTAAAGGATCCACAGAATATATTAATTAAGTATATTCATGAGAAATAAATTTATAGTGAACAACCTATACTACCTTAGAGTAACAAAGTGAATGTCATCAACATTAAAGTCAGGGCATCCTTATTCCAAATGGGAGTAATGTTAGGAAAATACTTATATGCTTTTTCAAAACTGATTTAAACTTTTAAAAATGTTTTATATTGTAATAATAATTGCTCATTACTTTCCAAGGAATATTCTCCAAAAACAAATTCTCAAGCATTTATACAGAAGAATTAAGAGCAATTATTATATGAATGTATTTAGAAAGAATTGTCCCTTAACAAACAAAATACTTACTCTTAAAGGCATACACGTGCGCAAAAATTTCTTTATATCCACACAGCGTGACAAAGTATAAATAGCAGGTAGATTTTTGTAACACAAATTTACTAGAACACCCAATGATAAAGTTACGATTTCTTCCTCGTTGCTTTCTATCCATCGAGTGAGAGTTGACATTAAATGTGGGAGATGAGGTATCTGCCATGATATTTTTATGCCGCAAGTTAACTCCTAAAACAAAATCGCTTTTTGTAAGAGTATCAATTAACTTCAACATAGTACAAGTGTGGCGAATTTAATAAAATTGTGTAGTATGTAACATTCAGGCGTTATTTAAG
Organism: Platerodrilus igneus; assembly: GCA_036346225.1. Lineage (NCBI taxonomy): Eukaryota > Metazoa > Arthropoda > Insecta > Coleoptera > Lycidae > Platerodrilus > Platerodrilus igneus. The sequence goes on from JARFIW010001008.1 coordinate 1,630,302, forward strand.
CATACATTCATCATCAGAAAAGCATTTATTAATTTCAGCTAGTTCAGGAGCCTTAGTAAGAAAATACCCGTAAAATTTTATATACAAGCTTGGGTAATTTATACTTTATAAAGAGGCTATTTTAATATAATGTTAAATCAGAACAAGCAGATATACCAAAAATGCATCTAGTACATTTGTATATAGAGCAATAACGATGTGGATTATACGCTCGTAGTATTCAATTAGAGAAATCACCGATAAAACCAGGAACATTACTGCCCACAATATTTGTATCCATTCACATGGAGTTCAAGAAACCACCGAATCATATAATTTCATAAAAATTTATGCGATCACACAATTTGAAGACATTGAATTTGAACCTAAGATAGATTTAGACGTATAATGTCTAAAAAACGAAATTCAGAATTTTAACAGAAAAGGAGATTGAAATATTATGATTAAATTCGGAAGTACAGGGAACAAGAACAAAATTAGGTCTTGGTGACAATTGGCGTGAAGGTCAAGACCATCGGACAATTGACCGATCACGAATTGTTTTGAGCTTAGCTGGATGAATTGACCAGCAAGTTCAAACACACGTGTTTTGCATGGATTTAAATTGCATCGTTGGTGAATTGAATGGGTGATAAGTGAAATGTAACTCATCAACTATATGTTCGATAAACACTAGAATGAGGTGTTCTAACATGCTGAAGAAATAATCGGTCAATCAGTGGAGTAACCTGGAAACTCTTAAATACAAAATTGTGAGTAATGTTCTGAGCTTTTTTATTGTATTTTGGTTGACGCTTAAAAAATATGTCCATGTAAACTTGTAAATATTATTGTAACTGGTTCGTAGAGCGACGGAATTAGTTGTTTACATTTAAGTAAAAGATTATTAGAAAAGAAGTTTAAAACTTTTTAAATGCTAAAAAGGACATGTGTATTAAGTAAAAAGCAAGGTTTAATTGTAAGACGTATTGCAAGTAAATTTCGAGGTTTAAATTTCATATTTTTATTAAACCTTAGAAAAGCAGAAACAGACGTAACTTGTGTTAAATAATTTGATGCTGCGATATGCTTAGTGTCAAAATACATACATGGAAATGCACTTTTGGAATGTATAAAGCATAGAATTAGCAGCTCATTGCAAAGTGCCAAAAAAGAGACCAATACGTGTAGCCGAAAGAGGGCAGCGGCTCTTTTGGTACTTAGATTGGCAGAGACCATAGGGGTCGGTATGGCAGTCTAAAACACACTACCGCGATGTGGAAGGCAACGGGAAACCACCACATTATCTCCCAAGTACACAGCGTATTTAAATTGTAACAAACATAATGGCATTCTCTGGGGTAAAAAATTCCGGAGTTAAAATAGTCCCCCATTCGGATCTCCGGGAAGGAACTACTTCGGAGGATGCGATCGGAAAGTTAAAAATAAGAGTCGGGAACATTCTGCGAGTCGGAGCATGGAATGTTAGAAGTATGAAGCAAGTAGGTAAGCTAGAGAACCAAAAAATCGAAATGAATAGATTATCACTAGACATAGTAGGGATCAGCAAAGATCGGTGCCCAGAGGTGGGGGATTTTTGGAGTGGAGACTTCAGGGTAATTCATACAGGAGCAGAGGAAGGAAACTTGGGTGTGGGGATAGCTATGCGGAAAAAGATAGGATACTGTGTAGAAAATTACTTACAAAAGAACGAAAGAGTACTCATGGTTAGATTAGAATCGAAACCGGTAACCACAGTAATAATTCAAGTATACATGCCCACCTCTAGCTACAGTGACGAAGAGGTAGAAGTCATCTACAAAGATATCGAAGACATATTAAGATACTTAAAAGGACATGAAAATTTAATAATTACGGGGGATTTTAATGCCGTGGTAGGTGAAGGTAGAGCAGGAGCGGTAGTAGGTTTATTTGGTTTAGGCAGGAGAAACGACAGGGGAAATAGGCTGGTAGAATTTTGCGACAAGAACAATTTAACCATCACAAACACATTATTTCAACATCATGCTAGAAGACGATATACGTGGAAGATGCCAGGAGATATAGGAAGATATCAAATAGATTACATTCTTGTTAGACAACGGTTTAGGAATCAAGTAAAAGACTGTAGAAGCTACCCAGAAGCAGATATAGATACTGACCACAACATCGTAATTATGAAGGCCGCACTTAAATTTAAGAATGTGAAAAAAGAAATGGAAAAATGCACTTGGACTTAGAGAAACTAAAAGATAAAGTTATTCAAGAAAGATTCGAAAAAAGTCAAATGAATTGCTCAAAGATATCGAGAAAATATCTGATACTAAGGAAGTAGAAACAGAATGGAATAACATTAAATCCAGCCTAGACATGGCGGCCAGAGATATTCTGGAGTATACACAAAAAGAAAATAAGAAACCATAAAATGGGAAATTATTCGCAAATGCAGGAAAGCTAAAGAACAATGGATTGATGAAAAGTGCAAAGAGGTACAAACTAAGATGGAAATAGGAAAGACAGACGAAGCATACAAATTAATTAGAATGAATTTTAGGGATATAAAAGCGTATAGCAAAAATATAAGGGACGCGGGAGGAAACGTCATAGAAAATGTAGAGAAAGTGGGTAGATGGCAAGAATATATAGGAAATTTATACGTAGGAGAGGAACGAACAGCATTAGAACAGGAATCCGACATTGAAAATGATATCCTATACTTAGAGATGAGTTTGAATTAGCAGTAAAGTGTCTGAAAAATGGTAAGGTGCCGGGTACAGATAAAGTGCAAGCAGAAAATCTAAAAGCCGCTGGACAAGCAGTAACATAACGTCTCTTCCAACTTGTAAGCTATATGTATGAGATAGGCGAGATACCTAAAGATTTTAAACGTAACATCATAGTAACTATGTCAAAAAAGAAAGGCACGGATAGATGTAAAAATTTTCGAATAATAAGTTTGACAGCACACGTATCAAAAATATTAACTAGAATTGTAGAAAGACGAACGGAAAAACAAGCTGAAGAAATACTACGAGAAGACCAATTTGGGTTTAGGCGAAGCAGAGGAACACAGGAGGCTATTTTAGCTCTGAGAGTGATAATGGAGAAAACAATAGAAAAGAGAGCGTGTATATAGGGTTTGTGGATCTGGAAAAAGCATTCGACAATGTAAAGTGGAAATTGGAATGAGTTATAGGAATAGACGAATAGTACATAGCTTATACAAAGAGCAAACAGCAGTAATAGAATTAGAGCAGGAACTTAGAGAAGTAAACATTAGGAAAGGGGGAGACAGGGATGTGTCCTATTCCCATTAATTTTTAACTTGTACATCGAAGAGGCAATGAATACTTTCAAATGCAGGAAGACATTTGGAATTACTATGCGGGGACAAAAGATTGATATGCTTAGATTTGCAGATGATATAGCGGTATTAGCATCTAACAAAGAAGAGTTTGAAGCTGCTCTTAATGAAATGGAAACAGTTCTAACAGAGAGATGTGGTATGAAAATTAATAAAAATAAAACTTAACTACTAGTGCAAAGGACAAGAAAATAAACAAAAACACGAATACAAGTAGGTAATTAGAAGTACAAGAGGTTAAGAATCTCTGCTACCGAGGAAGTCAAATAACGCAAGATGGGAAGGGTACAAATGATATAAAACAAATATTAGCACAAGGCCGTGCTACATTTAACAAGAAAAAGCAACTACTGTGTTCAAAGACAACAAACATAGAAACAAGGGAAAGATTGCTTAAAACATATGTGTGGAGCACAGCGCTGTGAAAAATGCCTTTGAAATGTAGTGCTACAGACGTATGATGAAGATATCATGGACAGACAAAGTTAAGAATGAAGAGGTATTAAAAATGGTAAGGAAAGAAAGAAATATGTCGAAAACGGTAAAACATAGGAGAGATAGAATGATAGGCCACATACTACGGCATGAGGGAATAGTGCGGAATATATTAGAAGCAGAGATAGCAAAAAAGAGAAGAAGAGGCAGACCTACGTTAGACTACTGCACACAGATAGTAAAAGATGTAGGCTGTAGGGGTTTCAGGGAGATGTGTAGGCTAGCCCAGAATAGAAATCAATGGAGGTACGCATCCAACCAATCCCAAAATGGATAAACTAATGACGAAAAAATAACTGTGCTTAAACATGATGAACTACAAGAATTGGTTGGGCAACATTCTCGAATAATGTTAAGTGTGTGAAAGAATTTACTGGAAAACCAATACTTCGGCAAATATCTAAGTGTTGGGTGATCTTGGTAGCCACAGGTTGCTTAACCCCATTAACTGAATCTCGGTGAAAAAGGGCATAAAATTAGAAAACAATAGAAGGGGAACGAGCTGTATACACATGCTGTGTGAGAATTTCAGGGAACTATGTAGGCTAGCTCAGAATATAAATAAGTGCAAGTATGTGTCCAGCCAGTTTTGAGACTGAAAACCTAATGACGAAAAAATAAGCGCAGATAAATCAGATGATTAGAATAAACAACTAGGTGTTGGTTGCGAAATATCTGCAACTAATGATGACTGTGCGAAAAGATATATTGGAAAATATAATAAATCGGTAAATGGTTAAGTGTTGGGAGAACTTGGCAGCCACAGGCTGCTTACCTCCTTTCACAACCACTGAAGGTCGGAGAAATAGGGTATATAATTGTAAAATAATAGAAGGTAACCGAACTGCATCTAACAAGAAAGAACAGTGCCTATGAGGAAAGACAACAAACAGAACAAGAAGAAAATTGTTTAAAGCATATGTGTGGAACACAGCACAGTATGCCTATGAAATACGAGCAGTCTGAAACGCAGACAGAAAAACGGTAGCAGCCTTTTGAAATGCTGTGCTTCAGATGTATGAGGATGATAGCATGTACAGACAAAGATGATAACAAATAGGTTATAGAAATAGTAGGGGAACAAAGATATCTGGGGAAAAAGATAAGAGAAATAGAAGGGCAGAGTACGTTCTAAGGCATTTTTGGGGAATAGTATGGGATATATTACAAGCAGAGATAGTAAATAAGAGGTTGATGTAGACCTAGATCAGATAGTTATAGATGCAGACTGTGCAAATTTTAGGGAAATCTGTAGGTTAGTTCAGAATAGGAAACAATGATGGTATGCGTCTAACCAGTTCCAGGACTGAAGATCTAGTGATGATGACGTGTAGCCTGTTAAGAAAATAATTTTTTAGCAGGAGAGGCTTGATGTTCAGGTGCCCCACCATAACCATGAAAATCACAGAGTGCTGCAATCGATAAAAACAAACATGCCTGATTTATGTGCTCTCGAAATGTCAAAAAACATTTTATTAAAGTTAAGTCGTTTTACAAATACTTGCATGTATGATTTTCACAACCTTTTGGCCGACAGATATCAAGACGTAGCTTGAATAATTTGTTGCTGCGACGTGCTTGGTGTCAATATGTCCACAAGTAAACATACTTTGGAAATCGAATTTTGTTGCTAACAGCTCAGAAGTACTGCCAAGAATAATAGAAATTAAATAATAGCAATTGAACAATTGACTGTGATTGGTTAAGTTCTACAGCTTACAACATTAATCATACGACCCTGCTTAATAGCCAGCCAAGAAGAATACTTTATCCCCCATTTCGCAATTCCGTCTTTTGCGAATTCCATTAAACATAGGTCATTGATGTAAAACAAGCTAATCTACTAAACTAATATATTGCACAAAAGTATATATACATTTCAATTTGCAATATGCAGTACTAGTTTTTTAAAACCTGACATATGCTAATTTTTTTATTTAGAGATATAGATTGATACCTCCATAGGCAAAGTTTTAGAGCTTAGTCTAATTAAGAGAAGTTGGTAACATTTATCTTTCCAATCGTGCCAGTTATATACTAAAAACTTTATTATTTTTAATGGCAACACTGCACTTTTTTGCAATATTTGATTGCTTTTGCAATTCCAAACAAAAAATAAAGAGTAATATTATTTGAATAAAACCATTTTTAGGCTATTGGCTAAGAAAAAAAGAAGGTAGTACTCTTTTTTGGAAACCTAATAAAATATTTTCTTTATTCAAACATAAAATTCAGATTTTTTTCTTAGCCCAAATTCTAAAAATGGTTATCTTATTCAAATAATGTTACTCTTTATTTTTTTGTTTAGAATTACAAAAGCAATCCCATTTTGTGAAAAAGTGTGATGTAGGCATTTAAAATAATACCGTTTGTATACAAAAACTGGTAACATTACAAAAATAAATTTTGCTTATTTCACTTGATTAGACTAAGCTCTAAAAGTTTGACTATAGAAGTACCAATCTATATCTCTAAATAAAAAAGTTAGCATATATCAGGTTTTAAAAAACTAGCACTGCATACTGCAAATTGATATTTGCAGCAGCACTTCTGAGTATGTCAGTATTCTAAAAGTGTGTTTCATTGCAAGCATTTTGACACCAAGCACGTCCCAGCAACAAATTATTTGACAAAGTTACGTTTTGATACTTGTTGACTAAAGGGTCGTGAAATAAGATACGTGCAAATTTGTGTAAAATTGCATATCTTTTGCAAAATATTTTTTGACATATTAAGAGCACATAAATCAGGCAACTTGTTCTTTTCAATTGCACGGCACTTTGTTGGTGTCTGCAAACATTCTCATTATCGTCTTTCGAGTTACCAAAATAATCAAGAAATACAGTAACAAACAATTTTGTTTCACCCACCAAAATGCATATAAATAGCACTTCGTTAGCACTCAAAAGATATTCGTTGGTGCGTTTATGGGATCGGAAATAAAAAAATTCCCACGAGGAAGGGGAGTAACTTTCAGTTTTAAGGTTAATAAAAATGCAGGTATACAACACATGACCTCAGGTGTACAACACATGACCTCAGCTAAAGACTTCTACCTTGAGGCAAATACTTTTTAATAGGTCTAAAATAACAAATCAACAGAAATTCATATAGTGCTCTAAAGATCATTGTTAATAAGCTCCTCATTTCGAAAGTATATAAAAAAAATCCTGACAGCAATCAACTTAAATATCCTTTTTGTTCTTTAAACAATGAAATTGCATATAGATACTGCTTGGAGAGTTCTCTTTAATATATATTTTTTAGTAAGTGTGCTTTAAAACTTAGCAATAACTCATGGTAGGGTTACGAAAATTATACCTATATTTGCATTTCATAACTCAAACTGCAACAAGAAAACATGATTTGAAATGTATTTTGTCTAAAAAATATATTGACTGTGATAGTTTTAAATATCAACCTTAGTAATAGTAATCCTTTCTTTGATTCAAAATATATAAACTTGAATAATATACAGGGTGTACAATTTAAGATTGCAGTACATGGGGATTTTGGAAATTGTACGACGTACTATCTTGGTTAAATGGGACGAAAGTTGCACAATAATAAGGTCGTGTCAGATCGTTTTCCAAATATCAAATATTTCAAAGGTTGTTAGATATAAACGAAAAACACAAAATTGTCAATTTTTTTATTTGCTCGTTGCTACAGTGTTAATTGAAATAAAATGTTGTAAATTTTGATATTATGGTAGTTCACCATTGCGCTTCACACTGTGTGCATAGTTTTTATCTAAGACATCTAGATTTTGCGTGACGATGTTGAACTTTTTATTTTCTAATAGCCGCCATATTGAATTTTTCCATTTATGTCGAACACACAACGGACACCTTCTATAAACAGCTTCACAAGACCATCTCGTCATAGTTGGACTGATTTCGTTTACGGTGTCTTTGACTGCTTATCGCAATTCGTCTACATGTTCATACACTTTTGAGTACACACAACTTTTTAAATGGCCCCATACAAAAAAATCAAGAAGGGTCGAGTCGGGTGACCTCGCCGGCTACTTTATTGGTCCTCGATTTCCAATCCAGTTGTGTTATATAAAAAATCTGCAATAATCTAATCATTATGAGATAAAGCACCGTCATTCTGAAAGAACATATTTTGCACAGCAGCAAGTGGAAGGTCCACTAATCTGTTTAATACATTTCCCTTAGGTAGCTTGCAGATTTTAAATTTTCATCATAAAAAACAGACCTATCATGTAACTTCCAATAATGCCAATTCATATGTTGAATCCCCATTTGATGATGTCTAACTTGACGATGTAAATGTGGATTATTATCTGACAAAAAAAAACTATACTACAATTTGTAAATCGACTTTCATCAGGCCACAGAATTTTATAGTTAAAATTCGGTTTATTTTCATGCTTTCTGATGTACCAATTGCAAAATTCCACCCTTCAAATTTGGTCTTCATTGTGCAGCCTCCGACATGATCGTTCATGATATTGGCGGTACTTGAATCGCTTTAAAATTGTTCTTGACGTAGAGTGAGCAACACATGTGTCATTCTGAATTTATCTAAGAGAAGTACGAGGATTAGCAACAACTGCTTGTAAAATGCTGTTTTCAGTATCTTCGTTTGTTCGCCGATTTCTTTTGACTTGACAAAACCCATAATTTAAGAGGTTATTCTGAAATCGCCAATATATACAACTGTTTGGTTGGAGTCTTTCTCGGTACTTATTTAAATAAATTTCAGCAGCCTTAGTATTATTTCTTCCATAAAGAATAAAACATTCTAACATTTGATATTTATCACGGTTTGAATAGCAATCCATCTCAAACGCACATATTCTGTTCAAACTTCTAAATAAATCAACCGTTTGTTACACTGCATGACTTGAAATATTAGATAAAGGAAAAACTTTGACGTTTCTAATATGTAGAGCTATTATAATGGAAATTAATACCTACTATGACCAAAACATAATTTCGTGATTTTTAATGTTTTGAATCAATCAAACATACCGATGTTATGCTTTTTTGTCAATATTTCAAAAATGTAAAATCCAATATTAGCGGCTATTAGAACATAAAAAGTTGAACATCGTCATGCAAAATCTAGATGTCTTAGATAAAAACTACGTACACAGAGCGAAGCGCAGTGGTGAACTACCATAATATCTAAATTTTCAATATTTTATTTCAACTAACACTGTAGCAATGAACAAACAAAAAAATCGACAGTTTTGTGTTTTTCGCCAATATCTAGTAACCTATCAAATATTTTTGAAATTTGAAAAACGATCTTATACGAACTTTTTATTGTGCAACTTTCGTCACATTTAACCAAGATTGTATTTCGTACAGTTACCAAAATCCCAATGTACTGCATCCTAAATTGTACACGCTGTACATGTCAAAACCTAATTGTGATCGATAGCACCTACAAATATCTATGTATTCAAATTAAATCCACTTTTCAGCAAAGTTGGTATATAACATACCGTATTCAAAATAATTACAATTTGTCACATAACAAAAAAGGCAATCTGTATATATACTTAGTAACTCTTTGTATTCTAATGTTAAAAATAAAACAAACCTGCATTAAACTCAATAATTTAATTTTCTTTTCCAACGATAATCGATCACCAAGTAAACGTGATAAAAGTGGTAAAAACTGGTACGTGTGAATCAGAGAATTTCTAGCAGCAGAATTTCGACAAGCCAAGCCCAGAACGTTTACACAACACCATGCAAGTGATGATCTTGGTTCTAAAGATGATAACAGTTCATATAAACTAACAAAAAATTCAACAACTACAATTGCATTTGGGTCAAAAGTACTTAAATCAATTGTAACACTTATCAGCTGAAACCAAAATAGAGTAAATAATTAAACTAAAGCATATAAAATATACCTGTAAATGCCGATTTATAATATTTGCTGTATCTTCTGTTCGCGTTTGTAAATAACTTTTTACTGCATCAATAAATTGTTTCATATTATAATGCTTGGAATCATTTAGATTTCCGGATAACTCTGCGGTAATACCTAGCATACTCATGTTTAGGTCTTTTAATAAATCGCTGCCTTAAAAAACAAGGAATAATATTATTAGAATGAGATTTTGTTTAGAAAATACGATATTTTAGTCCTGATAAGAATTCAAACAAATTAAAATTTCCAACCGTCATGAATGTCATAGCAAATCCAAACGCACCCACAGCTTAGTGCGTTCCACTCTTCGAGCACATAAATTACGGATGCATTCAAGTAACTAATATTGTAGCAAGTGCATTAAACCTTATTTACAAATAAAAGTGAACTCTATTTTCGACAACAACGTAAATCAAACATATATTTGCTTAATGATATTCATAAACTAAAGAAAAACTACATTACCTAAACATCCGTATATTTGAAATTGTCACATAACTCGGCGTTATTTGATAATAAGAATCTGCACCTTGCAAAATCCAGCTGTACTTCAGTTGCAAATGCGATTTGTAATTGAAGTATATAGAATTAGTAGGCAAAGTACAATGAAATTGATTAATAAATCAGTAGTTGATCTTAGTATAAGTTAAGAACTAAGAATCATATTAAACTAACGAACAGTAAATAGTAGTTGTTCAGTTAATAATATAAATGCTCAATATTATTTCAAATAATTTGTATATTGAAAATGGTTTAGGGCGGTAAAATATCAGTGCATCAATTACAACGGTACTACAATATGAAATCTTACTTATGAGTATCTTAAACATAGTCTGTGCATCAATCACTTATTTGTACTTAAATTATAAGTTGCCTACACTTGATATGGTCACCTCAATTCATCTGAACTTTTCATATAATCTTTCCATCCAACAATGATACTGCACTATCTATAGCAAAACAACTTAAACTTCTCGTGGTATTGCTGTACTCTACTATACCCAAGGTCCCGGGTTCACATCCAGACGCGGTCTGTTTGAAAAATGTTAGGCAAACGTTTTTCACAAAAATACGCCCTCGTTTGGATGAAAGGTAAAATGCAGGTCACGTGTGGTTAATGTTGATGAACACTTAGTAATTTTCGGATTGTTAGTTAATTTTGATTATGTTTCAAAATTTCTATCGATAGATACTGATTTTTCACAATTTGAAATGATATACTGAGAAATGCTAAAATGACATTGTATGTTAATCTTGAGATTGGTTGCGACACGTCACCACACGTATAATCTCACCCTAACAGTTCCTTAGTCATTATTTTTTGTTGCTCAGACTATTAGTTTATTTATGATTATTGCCGACTATTCCGATATGCGTGGTAAGTAATTTGTGTTTTAATAATAATATCTGTTTCTATCAGTAATTTAACCTGGAATACTCTACCGTGTATAGTTTCTTTACCAAGTCGTGGGAGGCATTTTTATTTCATCACGGATGCACTCAATTGAAATATGTCTTTAGCAATTACCTTATCTGCAGTTGTATCGTTCGCTTTTCTAGATGTGCTGCTTACAAAAAATTGATTCGTAATAGCATCCTAAACTACAATTTCGATTGCTAGCACATTTCCATGTACGTTATTTATTAAACATTCTGCTGATATTACAATTATAACGTGTTTCCAGTAAGCTTTCCAACCTATGACATAAATCAAAGGGAGTATTACTGCTCTTGTTAATATCCGCTCCGTCATAAATGAAATTATTAATGGGTTTTTCAGTGTGTTTAATGATAAACAAATACAGCTCATATAAGGTATGTGGTATGAATTAGCAATTACTATAAACAAGGAATATGCAATTTTTAACGTAGTTTCTTGTGTATACACTGTATCTCTTTGTTTATGGTTAGGATCAAGTATTTATTTTGGTAGTTGACTTGAACTTCTTATTTTTCTATGGTTTGAGATTAGATTTTAGTACCGAATTAAAACAGTATTTATTCGAAAAACCGTGTCAGACCCGCATCATTTTGTTAATTAGTTTTAGACTCTCTAGCACAGTTCAAAACATCTTGAAATGGTTTTTTAGAAGTGTATAGAAATGTACCGTACCTTTATACTGTTTCATAAATTAAATAAAGGTTTAATAATTAATAACCTCAACACGGAAAAAATCCAACATGTAGGTTAGATCATCTACTGACAAATGATCAAAATCACAAAATATTATATAGAAATTTTTATTCAAAAACTTTTACATAAGAATATAGAGTTTAAACAATATCGTTCACAAAATCAGTATAATCCAACCTTAAACGTACTGCGCATGTGGTACATTTTTCATCAAGTCTTTATTTTGATAAAAAGTTGTTTGTCTGAAGTATAATGGGCTAAACAGAATACAACGCCGTTGTACGGCGTTGGATGTCGATGAATAGTTAAAAGAACCGTTTTAAATGACTGTACACACAATGCACGGCGTTTGACGCCGTTCAACGTTAATAGTTGGCAAACTTTCTACTTTTACGCTCGCGAATGTCAAGTACGTTGAACTCATAACCTTACTTTATTACTTTGAATTTTGTACGAGCTTCTGCTGTTAGTATCCTTTTAAAAAACAAAATATTTCTACTTTATTGTTTTATAATATTTATTAACATGGCAACTTTTGAAAAAGAATTGATTACAGTAGTTCGCGAATATTCAATTATATACGATAAACGGGGTAGTGGTTATAAAAACACTACGTTAAAGTTATAAAATCCATTTTGATCTAAATAAATGTAATTAAAGATTAATAAAATGATAACAACTGAGGTTACTTCAATTGCTAAAATGAAAGTCGACGGCGTTCATTCTGTGCATCATTTTTTTCCTTACGTTGAGGCCGTTAAACGGTGTTGTATTCTGTTCAGAGTCTAATTCTATGGACCTCTCTGGTTCATATTTAATTCGTACCAATTTGAACAAGAAGGAGTGTTTACCCGAATACGAGTCGTTTGTTTCGCTGTATTACAGCTTGAATTCGAACACTCTCCTCATATATTGAATTTAGCCATTAATAATCTCCCTCAACTTCTTATGTTTTGACAAATGATGAATGACGGTTATTAAGTTTGAAAATTTGCTTGCTTTTAGGCCTGATGTCAGTGTATTTGTATATGTATTTATTAATTCAATGCAAGAGTGTGTCTAATTAAGAGAAGGATGTCTGATTCTGAAATTGTTATAGAAACCCCAGGTAAACATATTTATGTGTTAACTATATTTTAAATAATATATTTTTTAGATATTTCTGTAGATGTGCCGTCGTTTTCTGACCGAGGTAATTCTTTTTTTCACGATGTAGTGGAATCGTCTTGTGCAGGATTGTTTGAAACATCTGTAGGTATGTCAATAAAAATATCTTGTTATTTAATTGAAAAAGTTTAACCATTTGTAGTTAATTATATAAAGCTACTAACTAAACATCTCGAATATACTTTAGCATAAAATATACAATACATTTAACGATTGAGTGTGATCTTTGTTAGAGACCTTCGAAATGATTTCCTTTATTAGGTGTTATTTATTATTAAACGAGTTTTATTAACTCAGATATCCCTGATGTACCAAATATAATCGTACAACACTAAGTTTATATATGGTGTATAGTTATTCTTCCGTGATGTAAAATCATTCTTGGAGTATCTGCTAATGGTGTAGGACGTATTTTGTTAATATCTTTCAAATTTATATACGTTTTGATTTAGATGACAAGTGATCATTATCGAACATGGCTGAATACCTATATGGTAATATACGCACTGCTAGGTAATTTTTAAAATGGGTATAATTTGTTTAAACTTGTAAAAAAAAGAGACAAATATGATGTTTTATGTCATAAAACACTGTTTTATATTTGTTTTTAAATTGCCTCTCGTGCATATTTTATGTGTATTAAGTTTAGTATGGTCTCTAGAACAGGTGCTGGTGCTGTTGGAAGATAATAGTGAAATATTACAAAATGTAAAAGAAGTGAATGCTTCTGCAAGTATTAAAATGATGAAGACTGGCGATAAGATGGTAATCCAAACTGATAATTTACCTGGTTCAGAATTAAGTGCTCCTGCTGAAATCTGGTTGATTATTCATCAATATGACACTGAATTGTCATCAGACGATAACGTGCGTTGTCTCATTTTACAAAGATAAACAAGAAAAGGAAAAAATGAATTACTAGATATCAAATGACATAATAGTTTCAGATAACATATCTATACAACATACGTGCAAACCAGAATCTTATCTGAAAAATCCCGTGAAATATTTCTATCAATTTTTAGATGATTGTATTATAGGGACAATTGTTTGCAAAACTATTCGATATGCATCACAGAAAAATCAAATACAAACTGTTATTGGAAAAGAAATACGTGCTTTCGTTGGCATATGTATTCTAAGTGGTTATATAGCATATCCCATGGGCATTTAGCGTATTATCAATGATAGAGATCTGCGTAATGGGCAAAATTATGTCTTTTGGGTTACTTATTTAAATTTCGTTTAGAAAAACTCTAAATTCTCAACAGTTTAGAAATTTTATAAAAAAATAAAAACTGTCAATTTCTTTGAAGTATTTTTGTTATAATACAAGATACGAAACAATGTCTCCTATAAAGTTTAGTTCAATTGTGTACACTTAAAAGTGATATTAAAATTAAATTCAATATGACCGGTTATCAAGTTATTGGTCGCAACTTTTATGTTTTAAATACATACCTTATTAAATTTTTAGAGGCTAGATAGCATTCTTTTTCTTTTTCAACTATGTGTCACAACATATCATCATCATCGTTAGGTCTTCAGTTCTCAAATAGAACAAGATAACGATTATTTTAAACCCATTAATAAACGACCTAGAATTATATTGATGCCGACTTCATATTGCACTCTGCATTGCTAATGGAATACTATTCAAGAATGATGTAAAATTTTAGCCTTCTGCAAGTGCAACCAGTATTGTTAGTAGAGAAAAATATTTCAGTGCATCATTAATACGTCGAAGTAAAACCTGTATAAAACTTTTAACCTTACAAATTTTGTCAAATGTTGATCGAAATAATTAATCATATAGATGTGGAATATAGTAATATGTTAGCTTTGATTATATCTCTAAGATGTTATTGGGGGAAACAAGTGAAGATGCCGTGCAGTGCTGGAAAGTTAATAAATTTAATTGCCACTTTCTAAGTGGGATAGTAAGAGCATAGTATTCTGATAATCTTCTGTGCTATGCGAATGCTTATTTTCCATAGTTGGAAATATATTAAGCAAATGTTGCACAAGCTTATCTGCGATGAGCTCAGCAATTGTTATTCCTGTGTTGTATTCAAAGGGATATTAATTAAACAATTAGTATCTCAATATGTTTTCTTCTATAATTATATTACTTAATGTTTGAAATAGTACGTCCACTATATACATTTGATATATTTCAACAATAGGTTAAAATATCTTGCATTTGCATGCGATTCAACCACTGTATTATAATACGGTAGCGTGTTTTTGCATTGAAATATTAGACATTAAATCAACATTTTGAAATATTTATTACTTATGTTCTACAATACAATATAACAAATATCTACATAAATAATTGCCAGAATGGTTTTATAGATCAGTAAGCTAGTATTTTAAAGTTGAGATAATAACTTAGACTTTTATGCTAACCCCAAATAATCATTTCAAATGGAGCTTAGTAATTGAAAGATGGAAAATATAATAATAATCCTGTCCGGGACCTTATATTTTCCATCTTTCAATTACTAAGCTCCATTTGAAATGATCATTTGGGCTTTGCATAAAAGTCTAAGCTATTATTTCATCTTATTCCCTAGTACTTTAGTATTAATCAACTTGCCTTGTGAAGTAATTATCCAAAAATGTTTATTTAATAGTGTAATTTTGCAGGCCACTTCCTGTCTATAACTGACATAAGTCAAAAACTTGACAATGTCAGATATGATTAACAAAAATACCATATGTAATTGAAAGTTAGGTTGATATATGATTGTGTACATGATTTAAATTTGTGTAATTTTCCAACTATAGTCACCTGTCACGGTGGCGTAATTGGAAAACGCATGGACCGCGAAAGCCTAAGCTACGGGTTCGAATCCTGTCCGGGCCTTATATTTTCCATCTTTAAATTACTGACTCGATTTGAAATAATCATTTGGACTTTGCATAAAAGTCTAAGTTATTATTTAATCTTATTCACTAATACTTTAGTATTAACCTTGTCCAATAGTTATCGAAAAATGTGTGTATATATTATATAATTTTACCCCTCTTTATATTATTGATGGCAAGCTTAATTTACGACAAAGTTATTTGAACACAAAATTATAATGAGTCTTATTTGTACTTCAAATTGCTATTTTTGGTTTATTCCCCTTGAAAATATCGGAAATTTATTTTAGACAATTTTAAACTGTTTATATCGTATGAAACATTACGTATTTATCAGTTGCTGAAATTTTGTAACAGCTTAAAATTATCTACAGAGGCGCCGGTCATAGACTCAATCAGCATGGATTCTTATAATCTCAAGGTAAGATTCATTTAATCCCGAAACTGTCTAACCAGGGTTCAGACGGTTTCGGTTTCTCCACCTCATGCCCCCACAGACACAGACCTATCTCGAATTCAGACAAGTCGGTTACAAAATTGACATCTATTGGCTCATCAAATTTCCAATAACTTAGTTATAAAAAAATTTAATGAACAGGTACTTTTGTAGGTGTAAATACCTAGTCCTTTTATGAAGGCCTACTGTTTAGATTAAATATTAATACCTTCAATTCCTCAGACTGCCTACAGGATTTCTTAGTCCTTGTCCAATCAACTACCATAACCTAAACAAAATCACTTTAAAACTAGTTTTGGTATATGTAAAAGTATGATTTAAATTTTAACAATGAACAAAACTGGATACTTTATAATACTTTTTTGTTACTCCAAATTTCGCATCCATACAGTAGTAAAATTTCACTGCACCTTTATCCAAAATCACACTCTGCTTTTATAGATGCCCTGCTGGATTCCGAATCATTCACTTTGCCTTGCTCATTCTTATTATATTTGATACGCTCTATTTTTATATCTTTTGATACGTTAGATTCAATAGCTTTTCTATTTTAAAACCAGTACAAAAGTTTGAATGAAACTCAGGAACCACTTTTTTATGCGTCTAATTTTATTTAACAAAATTTTATTTTCAATCAGCAAATTATAATATCACCTAGGTACTTATTTTCAACCATCCGACGCCAACTATATACAAATTTTTATTGTTATTCACCTTAGATTAGAGTCTGTTTACAACCTGTCTACTCTCACAATATTATTGGTCCATTTCTTTTACACTTTAAAAACTTTGTACACACTCATTAGACTATCTTTTCTTTGTGGCACTATTCTAAACATTATCTTTGAAAATATATAAACATGAAATACTTATAAACTAATACCAATAAAACAAACAAACATAAAACTTGACTCAAATCACAAAAATTGCTTCCAAAACCCTATAGCTTGTCTGATAAGTACAACGGTTAACTATTACAGTTTATATTCAGCCTTAAGGATAAGTATTGCATCTTTCAACGTACCTGTTCACATGTACTGGTTTTATATTTATTCTCCTCTGGTAGATCTGTGTTTTGTGGTTTTTGTTGTATTCTATTTCTCTCCCCTTTTTATACATTACATAATATATATATATATATATATATATATATATATATATATGTTAAATGTTTTTATTTTTCTTGACCTTTTTACTCTATATTTGTTTGAGGATGATTTTCTTGGGATATAGGTCAAAACATTAATATACTTTTACATTTTATTGTGCCATAACCTCACTCGACCATACGCACGTTTCGACTGCTTGAGCCTTTTCAATGGTTCAGTCATTCCCTAAACTATTCTATTCCTTATACATTTAACAACTAAAGTAGTCGAAACGTACGTATGGTCGAGTGAGGTTATGGCACAATAAAATGTAAAAGTATATATTAATGTTTTGACCTATATCCCAAGAAAATCATCCTCAAATATATATATATATATATATATATATATATATATATATACATCCCACCATCAACCGAACGTCCGTACATTCTGATTTTACATTACATCCAACGTCCATGCGAAATACTACGTCCAGTATACGGACGCCGAATTTCCAGCATGTTAAATTTTTGGAGAAGCTTTGTATGAGCTAAATATGTCATTTGGCAAAAATTAGGGTGGACGTTCCTTGGCTGCAAAACATAAAAAAATATACATTTTTAGTTCAACGTTTTTACAGCAGAGGCACTACGTTCGTCGGGTGTATATCGAGACCGTATATCTAGCAGTCATGGTATTCACAACTACACGTCCGGAGAATTGGCAACGTTGTACCCTTGAAGTCGTTCGTTATTTTAGGTACACAACAACTAAGCTTTACTTGTTCGATTGACTAGTATGTGGGAGGGGAGTTTGACAGGCGCTTGCTGCATTTGCTTTTCCGTAAGATATTATTAGTTCACGTTTAAAGAATTACGTGACTAATTTGAAGGACGAAACTGCGTTTAGCGTTCATTGAATTAATACAGTAGTCTGTAAAATTGAAAATGCGTACATGTAAATTATTGACTTTTATTAGGACATGGTTTAGGCTTTAATTATTATAAGAACTTACCATGAGTAACAAATCGAGAATAATTTTGAACCCAAACGTTTGTCAACAAAACGCTATATAATTTTGCTATAAAGTACGTACAACATTAATTAAACTACATTGTTTGATGAAATTGTGATTTTCAGCATTACTACTTTTTCTTATTTTGGTTATTTTAAAAAATTCAGTGTTATGGATCTTAATTTTTAATAATATTTTCTAGAATAACGCAATTTGAAAACAATTTTTACCGCTGTTTCTTTGTTGTTCAAGGTTGACACTACACCGTGCCATTGTATTCAAATCTGCATATTATTAAATCGATTGGTGAAGTGTTTTCTAAAGAAGAGTCAAACTTATTGATTGCAATGTTATCTAAAAATAGTTTTACGGACACTTAAATTTTCTTAATGTGAAATATGATAGGCTTTGAGATGTAGAATTTTTCATATATAAAAGCGGATGAGTTTTTTTGCCTACATTCTACAAGGGTAATGAACAATAATTAACTCTCTTTTTTGAACGCAAAATCCCTTGAGTGTACATACTATTTTCAAGTAAAGTCATTGACAAGAACGACAAATATCTCCTTGTTATAAATAATTACTTTTTTCATTCTTTAAAATTTAAACGTTCTAAACCCGCCGAATATACCGTCCTTGTAAAATTCATTATACTGATACTGATTAAGATTTTGCGGGTTCTAGGCTTAAATTGACTGTTCTTGGCTATATATTCATATTTTTTTAATTCATATTAAATAGAAAAATGATCTTTGAAAGTAGATTAATAAAGAGGAATATTAATAATAATAATAATAATAATAATTATTTGTATACCGAGACAGCGAAATCCTTTCTTTTTGAAGGGGTTTAAGTCAAACGTTGCGGAGGGCTTGGCTAAAAATTTCGAAAACTTATAAGAACACCTAAAGAAGAAGACCAAAGCTCTGCAAACCTGGCAGCGAAATAAGAAGAGAAACTACAGGAAAATGCTGCAAACCTCGCAGAAAACAGTACAAGCACCAGAACGCTTAGTGCCTGTGATACAATAGCAGGTACCGGAATCTAGGAATGTCTGAGAACGCGAACTGGCGCCAAGGTTCAGAATAAAACCAACCACATTCGATAGGAAGTCATCTATACAGGCGTATCTTAAACAGTTCGAGGCTGTCGCGTGAGCTAACGCTGGCACGACGATGAAAGGACGACCGCGTTAATTACCGCATTATGAGGCGAGGTACACCACGTACTTAAATTGTAATAAACATAATGGCATTCTCTGGCGTAAAGGATTCCGCAGTTAAAATAGTCCACCATTCTGATTTCCAGGCGGAAACTACTTCGGTGAATGCAATTGGAAAGTTCAGAATAAGAGTCGGGAACATTTTGCGAATCGGAGCGTGGAATGTTAGAAGTATGAAGCAAGTAGGTAAGCTAGAGAACCTAAAAATTGAAATGAATAGATTATCACTAGACATAGTAGGGATCAGCGAAGTTCGGCAGCCAGAGGCGGGGGATTTTTGAAGTGGAGACTTCAGGGTAATTCATACAGGAGCAGAAAAAGAAAATTTGGGTGTGGAGATAGTTATGCGAAAAAAGATAGAATACTGTGTAGAAAATTACTTACAAAAGAACGAAGAATACTCATGGTTAGATTAGAATCTAAACCGGTAAACACAGTAATAATACAAGAATACATGCCCACCTCTAGCTACAGTGACGAAAAGGTGGAAGCTATCTACAAATATATCGAAGACATATTAAGATACGTAGAACATGAAAATTTAATAATTACGGGGGATTTTAATTCAGTGGTAGGTGAGGGTAGGAAAGGGCGGTAGTATGTTTATTTGGTTTAGGCACGAGAAACGACCGGGAAATAGGCTGGTAGAATTTTGCGATAAGACCAATTTAATCATCACAAACACATTATTTCAACATCACGCTAGAAGACGATATACGTGGAGGATGCCAGGAGATATAGGAAATATAGGAAAATATTATTGTTAGAAAACGGTTTAGAAATCAAGTAAAAGACTATAGAAGCTACCCAGAAGCAGATATAGACACATACCTCAACTTCATAATTTTGAAGACCGCACTTAAATTTAAAAATTTAAAGAAAGAAACGAAAAAAGGTACTTTGAGTTTGAGAAACTAAAAGATAAAGATATTCAAGAAAGATTCGAAAAAAAGTCAAATGTATTACTGAAAGATATTGGGAAAATATCTGATACTAAGGAAGTAGAAACAGAATGGAATAACATTAAGTCTAGCCTAGACATGACGGCCAGAGATATTCTGGGCTATACACAAAAAGAAAATAAGAAACCATGGATAACAAAGGATATCCTGAATTTAATAGAAGAAAGACGAAAATACAAAAATAAATCAGACAAAACAGGAAAACAGAGATACAGAGCCATAAAATGGGAAATTATTCGCAAATGCAGGAAAGCTAAAGAACAATGCATTGATGAAAAGTGCAAAGAAGTACAAACTAAGATGGAAATAGAAAAGACAGATAAAGCATACAAACTAATTAGAAACTTGGGGTATGCTATACTTAGAGATGAGTTTGAATTAGCATTAAAGAGTCTGAAAAATCGTAAGGCGTTGGGTACAGATAAGGTGCAAGCAGAAACTCTAAAAACCGTTGAACAAGCAGTAACAGAACGTCTCTTCCAACTTGTAAGCTATATGTATGAGACAGGCGAGACACCCAAAGATTTCAAACGTAACATCATGGTAACTATACCACTAAAGGGAGGCGCGGATAGATGTGAAAATTTTCAAACAATAAGTTTGACAGCACATGTGTCAAAAATATTAACTAGAAGTAAACAAAAACGAATGGAAAGTGGCCTAAAGAAATATTAGGAGAAGATCAATTTGGGTTTAGGCGATACAGGGGAACATTGCGGGCTATTTTAGCTCTGAGGGTGATAATAGAGAAAACAATAGAAAAAGGGGAAAACATGTATATAGGGCTTGTAGATCTGGAAAAAGCATTCGACAATGTAAAATGGAAAAAAATGTTTGAAATACTCAAAAGGATTGGAATGAGTTATAGGGACGGACGAATAGTACATAGACAAAGACATAGACATAGTACATACAAAGAGCAAACAGCAGCAATAGAGTTAGAAAAAAAACGTAGAGAAGTAAACATTAGGAAAGGGGTAAGACAGGGATGTTCCCTATCCCCATTAATTTTAACTTGTACATTGAAAAGGTAATGAATACTGCCAAATGCAGAAAGATATTTGGAATTACTATGCAGGGACAAAAATTGAAATGCTTAGATTTGCAGGTGATATAGCGATATTAGCATCTAGCAAGGAAGAGTTAGAAGCTGCTCTTAATGAAATGGGAACGGTTCTAACGGAGAGATACGGTATGAAAATTAACAAACATAAAACTAAAGTACTAGTATGCAAAGAAGGGGAAAATAAATCAAAAACAAGAATACAAATAGATAACAAGAACTTACAAGAAGTTAAGGATTTCTGCTACCTAGGAAGCCAAATAACGCAAGATGGGAAAAGCACAAAGATATAAAACAAAGATTAGCACAAGGCGGTGTTACATTTAACAAGAAAAAGCTCCTACTGTGTTCAAAGCCAACAAACATAGAAACATGGAAAGGATTGCTTAAAACATATGTGTGAAGCACAGCACTGTACGGCTGTGAAGCCTGTACAGTAGGAGAAGCGGATAAGAAAAGGTAGAAGCCTTTGAAATTTAGTGCTACAGACATATGATGAAGATATCATGGACAGACAAAGTTAAGAACGAAGAGGTACTAAAATGGTAAGGAAGAAAGAAATATGTGGAAAACAGTAAAAATAGGAGAGATAGGATGATAGGCCACATACTACGGCATGAGGGAATAGTGCCGAATGTTTTAGAAGCAGAGATAGGAAAAGGGAAGTAGAGGTAGACCTAGGTTAGACTATTGCACACAGATAGTGAAAGATGTAGGCTGTAGGAATTTCAGGGAAATGCATAGGGTAGCTCAGAATAGAAATCAATGGAGGTACGCATCCAACCAGTCCCAAGATGGATAAACTAATGACGAAAAAAGTAACTGCACTTAAACATGATGATTATTATAAGCAACTACAAGTATTGGTTGGGCAATATTCTCGAATAATGTTAATTGTGTGAAAGGATTTACATGAAAATTATTAATTCAGCAAATGTCTAAGTGTTGGGGGATTTTGGCGGACACAGGCTGCTTAACCCCCTTCACATACCATACATGTGATTTTCCAATGCTCCACCCGAAGGTACTACATTGGCCAGGAAAAGTTTTTTTTACCTGGAAAATTTGGAATTTTGCCAAACCATTGCTGCTCCAAGCAAGGTAGCGATCTTTAACGTGCGTGACGACACACACACGGGACCTCCATTTTACCTCTCATCCGAACGAGGGCGTATTTTTGTGAAAAATTTTTGTTTAACGTCTTTCAAAAGAACCGTGTCGGAATTCGCACCCGGGACCTTGGGCGTAGTAGTCACACGCATACTACGGACCCGCCTCCCCCTTAACATATCACTAAATCTCGGTGAAATAGGGCATATAATTAGAAAACAATATAAGTGGAACCGAGCTGTATATAGGCTGTGTGAGAACTGTGTAGGCCAGCTCAAAATTTAAATAAGTGCAGGTACGTGTCCAACCAGTTTTGAGATAGAAAACCTAATGTCGAAAAAATAAGCGCAGATAAATCTGATGACTATTATATACAACTACAGATGTTGGTTGTGAAATATCTGTAACTAATGTTGACGGTGCGAAAAGATATATTGAAAAAAATATTAAATCGGCAAATGTTCAAGTGCTGGGGAACTTGGCAGCCACAGGCTGCTTATCCCCCTTCACAACCACTGAATGTCGAAGAAATAGGGTATATAATTGAAAAACAATTAAAGGGGGACCGAACTGCATGTAACAAGAAAGAACAGCGCCTATGGTGAAGACAACAAACATAAAAATATTGTTGAAAGCATATGTATGGAGCACAGCACAGTATGCCTGTGAAATGCGGGCAGTAGGATAAGCAGACAAAAAAAACGGTGGCAGCCTTTTGGAATGTTGAGCTTCAGATGTATGAGAATGATAGCATGGACAGACAAAGTTAATAACAAATAGGTTATAGAAACAGTAAGGGAAAAAGGATATCTTTGGAAAAAATAGGAGAAATAGACGGGCAGAATACGGTTTAAGGCATTTTGGGGAACAGTATGGGGTATATTGCAAGCAAAGATAGGAAAAGGAGGTAGATTTAAACCTAGATCAGATAGTGATACATGCAGACTGCAAATGTTAGGGAAATGTTTAGGTTAGTTCAGAATAGGAAACAATGAGGGTACGCGTCTAACCAGTTCCAGGACTGAAGGCCTAATGATGATGACAAAGCGAGGTCTTGAATATTCTGCAGGTCATACCAGATCATGACCAAAACAGCTATGGGCCTCAAGATCAAGGCTAGAAATGAAGTACGACGACTCTCTGCAACAAGTGCATAACGCTCAAGTGAAGGACCGTCACCAAAGGGATAACAAGATTTCGCAAGAGTTTAAAGCAGATATTTCTTGCTTGGTGAGACTAGCCTACCTAACAACACCAGACAGCTTCCTAAAGTAACTGACGGTACAGACCTTTGTTGGCGGGGTACGAAACCGAGTGATCCCGCAAGCACTATGACTGACTCGACCAAGTGCCTTAGATAAAGCACTAGCTCATTCTTTGGAATTTGAAACAGGAAAGCAAACTTCGCATCATAGTAGTGGCAATTGCAAGATGTTCCGTTTGAAAGCAGCGCTTAGGAAACATAGAAAAGGTGATTCGACGAGTAGTTCGTGAACACCAACCAAAGAGGAGGGGACCCAGATGCTGGAATTGTGGCGAGTTTGGACATATACAGTCCAAATATAAGCATCCCAAGAAAGTAAAAAAGCCGGAAACTAAAGGGGTTTGACAGGAAGGGGCGAAAGTCAATCTGGACGGATTCTGCGCAGGAGATGATCATTGACATCGCACCATCCAAGCATGATGACATTATTTAATATGTGAACAGTTTAGCGGCAAGATTGTGCATTGTTTGGTTGATACTGCACTAACTAGGACAATTGCTAATCTGGATAAAGTGCACAACAGTGGTATAGTATCGTTCGCACGGTACATCTTCAAACCGTGGCTGGTGAAAACATTCAAACACACGGAGTGCTAGATGTAAAAATCAGAGTTGGGGGCAAATTATTTGACCACCAGATAGTAATTACGAACATCACCAAAGAAGTTATCTTGGGAATAGATATTTTGAAGGGATACGAATCCCATGTAGGTATGAAAGAGTATGTCTTGAGAGTAGGGAACGAGGTAGTGCCGTTTTGCTAACAGACGACGTGTTTATGCAAATTTGTTTTTTGTTTGACGGACAAGGTTGTCTTACCTGAAAGAAGGACAATGTTGTACCGGGAGGCTTGGATGTTATTTTCTAGGAAGATTTTGTGCTCGCTATTGAACCAATTAGTGACGAATTCCTTGGAGATAACGTGCTTTTGAGAAGACTCTGACAAAAGTGACGTATGGTGTACCTGTTAGAATCCTAAACGCTAATGACTTCTAACGTGCTAAAAAATAATTCAACGGTTGGTGGTATTCTTCGGTTGTCCACGTGACGGGGTGCTCCGGTGTTGAAAAAGAACCACCCACCAAGGAGTATTCCGCAAAGTAATTAGATCAGTTGACAAAACCGCGCCAGTTTCTTAAATAACAACAGCTGTCCGATCTTAAGAACTTGATCCGACAGTACTCGGAAGATTTCGCAATCGACGGCGGCCGATTAGGAAAGACCGCAGTAGCCGAGCATAAAATCGATACAGGAGATGTTAGGTCAATATACGAGCAGGTGCGGAGACTCCCATTGGCCTAATGCGAGAAGTTTGAGTAGATTATTGGAGTTATGGAGGAGTAAGGAGTGATTGAGCATTCTGATAGCCCTTGGACATCGCCTGTTGTGCTTGTTAAGAGAATGGACGAGCTAACAAGATTTTGTTTAGACTACATGCGATTGAATTCAAAAAGGACATACCTACTTCTAAGGTATGACGACATCCTTGATACATTTTCAGGGTAGCGACGGTTCTCAATTTTGGATTTGAAGAGTGGCTACTGGCGAATGAATATGGAACCCAAAGATCGAAACAAGACTGCTTTTACTATTGGCACTGGCCTATGACAATTAGCAGTCATGCTATTTGGACTTTGGAACGTTCCTGCCACCTTCGAACACTTAATGGACAGCATCTTGCCTGGGCTCACGTGGAGAACGCGTCTGATAATTTGTATGGCGTGATTCTGATTAGAAAGTCATTTGGAAAATATTTGGGAAATTTGGAAAAAGTGTTGTGAAGACTCGGGGAAGCCAATTTGAAGCAGAGTCCAAAGCAGTATCATCGACTAGGCAATGATGTGAAGTACCTAGAGCAAGCAATTTTACTCAATGGAGTCAGGCTAGACCCGAAAACAATTCAGGCGCTACAAGAGAGGCGGATGCCAAAATGCAACCATCAACTACGTGGCTTTCTGGGATTCTGCACTTACTGTAGAAAATTCGTTTCTGAATTTACGAATATTGCCAAGCCTTTGGTAAAGTTGGTTGAAGATGCGGTTATTATGTTTGGAATGAAGATTGCCAGCGTACGTTCCAACAACTAGGGCAGTTATTAATAACGGATTTGATCTTAAGTTATCATCATCGATTGGAAGGCAAATTCATCTTGATTACAGACCCAACCAATGCGGCCATCGAAAGTGTACCATCCCAAATCCAAGGCGGCCAAAAGAAAGTCATTGGTTACCTTAGCAGGATGCTCTCGAAACCAGAACGGAATTGTTGAGTTACAAAACGGGAACTGTAGGCAGTGGTGCAATCTGTAGAGCACTTTTGTAAGTGCTTCTACGGGAGAAAATTTCACCTGAGAAGCGACAACGCCGCTTTGAAGGTGCTATTACAGTTTAGAAAACCCGAAGTGCAAGTCACCAGATGGATAGAATCGCTTCAGCAGTATGATTTCGACACGGAACACCGTGCTGGTGCAAGTCGTCGTAATGCAGATACACTATCGAGACGGGATGTAACCGAAGATTGTAATCATTGCTCAGGGGTAGAGACAAAATGTGATCTACTTGGTGGATTACCGTGATCAATGTCGATTGGTAGCCTATACAGATGCGAACGAAACGAGAATGACAAAGACCTACGACTCATTCTGGCTTGGAAGGTCGGAGCAGAACGCGTTTCCTGGCAGGACACTAGTCCATTGAATAGCACTCTGAAGTCGTACCGGACAAAATGGGAGCACTGAACAGACACTTGCATGTGCTATGCTGGGAGGCAAAATACTTCTGCGTATGATCTTGAGTTTGGGTGTAAGCTCTGAGATGTCCTCGAGTGCTAGGGCTACGTCGAGGAGCGCAAACGCAAGATGCAGGACATCCATGGTGACGTTAAGAAAAATATCCAGTTCACAAGCGATCAAATGATAACCAGATATGACATCAAGGTACAGGAAATTAGTTTTCAAAAGGGCGACCGCGTTT
This sequence comes from Platerodrilus igneus, assembly GCA_036346225.1. NCBI lineage: Eukaryota > Metazoa > Arthropoda > Insecta > Coleoptera > Lycidae > Platerodrilus > Platerodrilus igneus. Next base: position 1,657,392 of record JARFIW010001008.1, read on the forward strand.
GGCTGTACAACCGCAGACGGATACGTGGATTGTCCACGAAGTTACAAAGACATTGGGAGGGTCCGTACAAAGTTGTAAAAAGAATCAACAACGAGGTATATCGGATTCGTAAGCTCCGAAAAGGTACGCGTTAACCGGTTAGCATCCTACGGTAGTGATGACGCCGGTAGTGCCAAAGAACGACACGCAGTGAGACTATCAGTTACGCTTGTTTAGATGCTAGCGAGTAGTTTATATGTAGTGTCCCACCTTGTATTTGTATATGAATAGTAATTTTTTTTTTTTTTATTTATATGTTACTTATATCTTAATTATTGTCTGGTTCTTTATTTTGTTATGTATTTCTACACTTTACTGTCGGGCTGTAGGTTCATTGGTTTCGTTTTGATTGACCCCTCAATCTTCGACTGTGTTAATGCGACCTTCTTCTTCCTTCCGTTTTTTCTTCTGTTATAGTAATTCCGGCGATACGTTCTTGACCGACTCACGTCCTTTTTTATGGCCGGCTAAAGTTATAACCAGTTTGTGTGCTTTATTCTATCCTTATAAAAACACTTGGTATTTTCAAAATCGAAGGTCCGCGGCTTCTAAATTAGGTAACATGAACATTAATTGCTATTTATAAGCAATCGTAAACAAATTAGGTAAAATGTATTGTAAAAGTTGCATGCGGTCACTATAAATGTACCCTTCGGAGATGATACTTTGGTACTATTGTGTTAAAATGTGCTAATTTTTTGCACTATTTTTACTTTTTGAACAAAATTTTGTACTTAAAAGGTAGACAGGCTATAAAACTTACACGTTGTGAGGACTGTTTTGTATCGTCGAACGAAAGTGGTATATATTAATATTTGATAAGCTAGATATTAATATATAGAAGCAGAAAGTTTTTCGTTTTTAAATGTTGAAGTTCAAATCAAGAAAAATACATTTCAGTTGTTTTCGTTAGTAATTGTTTTCAAACAGCACTTAATATCCTAATCCTCAACCGTCGACTTCTCGGTTATCATATTCGCACAATAAATACGATACCTCATGCTTAGACCTTGAATTTAATCTGATTCTAACTGTTCCGACAGACAACATTAATGAAAACTGTGAAACCTGATTTCTAAATCATTTTTAACTACATTTACAATGTGATTTAAGACAAATCCCCTAACCCATTTTAACTTCCGTTGCTTTTGTAAAAACTTTTTTACTTTTTAAGAAATGTTATGTAGGTAACCTTTTAAGTCAAATAATTTCAATTATTACTCAAAATGAAACATGTTTACATGGTTTAATTCCTAGAATAAGCAAAACTAATATGATGAAATAAATTCCATATATAAATATAAACGGTACTCATAACTTTTAATTTCAACGAAATTCATACAGGAAGTGCACAGAAAGCACAAATACTTAACTATCTTGTCGACTACGAGATATGCGAAAAAGCTGGCAACGTTGTCGGATCTTTGGTTGATATCGTATTTGGGCTGTATATGAAAGGAGTATATACATCGGAAGCTTAAAGTGTGCAATATAAAAGGACGCAGTGAAGATGCAAAAATAAAAATACATATTTTTGTAACAATAGATTTTAAACACCCTAGGTTCAAGCCCATTCTAAACGGTTTAATATACATGCATGTATATTGAAACATTAGCAGTATTTCTGGTGGACGCTGTAAGTCTTAGTTGTAAAAGGACGCGCTATTAATACTGGGATGTAAATATATATATATATATATATATATATATATATATATATATTGCTGTGACACAGGTTGAAGGAGTGCTGTGAAGCAGCTATTTTTGGTTTGTAGACTTGAAATTGTTCACTTACCTTTGTTGTTCACTTTACCTGGCTAGCTCAACAGAATTTACGGAGTTTTTAAAATGAAATAAAACGCAGCACTATCACAAAGCATTTATAAATATGAAATATCTTCTTTTATACAAAAGCATTTACAACATCGTTTCTTTCAAACATAAAATAATTTCTAAGAAGTCTTTGTTACAAACAAAATTATGATTGCTTACCTTATTCTACATTTACAGAATTAAACTTATTCTTTTGAGAATCTTTCACCTGGTTATAAATTATTTCCACACTGGTAAGATTTGTTTTGACCAGAAAAAGGTCACAGTATGTCGAACTCTGAACACAAACTCCTGGAAAAAAATCACTCGCACAAGAAAAAAATTTATTAGGGTTATCTTAAACTAGATCTGAATACTCTAATATCAGTTAAAAATAAATCTAACAGCAGCATCCACAAAACGCTTCGTGTAATTTAAAATCTTCTTATTTTAAATTGATCTCCAAATCGGCTTACAAGTTTTTCCAAATTAAAATTCCTGATTTCTAACAGCAATTATCAAATTTCCTTTTTGGGTTAAATTTTCTTTTCAATCATTTAATACATCTTTTAAAATAGCTTTATATTGAAGAATTTTGCCTTTTCTTTGTAATTAATAATTCAATTTTTGTATGTAATTTGGGTTTAAAAACATCACTTGCAACTATCAAACTACAATATGTTTACTACATATTTCTATTACTATCTTCGCATAGTAACAGCTCATACTTTTTAATTAAAATAGCATTTCATGCTCTAATGAATGAAATCGAATGAGTGAATTCATTACTAATTTATGAATGACCTCTTGAAACGATACATGCTCCATTTATATACCAATTTATCTATTTTCTAGAATTTACAACAATAAGCTCAAATATTATGATGAATGGTACCAGGAATGCCCAATTAGCGTATAAAATTTTGACAGTTTATTACCTTCTTATCTGTTTTAGGTATCCGTGACGCTCGCTTTTGTTCTTGCTTTACCTATACACTATTGTTGTGTGCCGTATGCTAATGCAAGAAGTTAATTGAGCATTCCAGGTATTTTGCAGGTTTTTTTTCGATGTTCAAGCTGTTATTTCCAGTAGACCTATAACTCACAAACTATCATATTAAATTAAAACTAAAGGTCGTTAACAATACAAATTATATATATATATATATTATATATATATATATATATATATACATATTGTTGTGTTTTTCTATTTGAAGATCATGCCCCACGAATTGTGCGCCATAAAATTGTTGTGTCCTTTGGGATTAAATTCGAGCCCCACCGATTGGAAGCCATAATAATTGTTGTGTAATCTGAAAATATCGTGCCCCAATGTTGGGCTGTCATAAATTTGCTGTGAAGTTCTATTGAAAAATAAAGTTACCACCTATGAAATTTTATTTAAAAAAGTTTTTAATTCCAAAATCTCTTGAAAAGCTCCCCTAAATCAGCATACCACGACTAGCTCTTGTTCCAGCTTCTTCAGAGATACTTACCCATTCTATGCATCGCTATCACTTAAAATACCAATAAAAAAAATTACCAACCACATAATTTAACAAAACATACAACCTTTCTATTCATACAAGTCAAAAATTACGTCACATCAGCTCAATACTTACAAAATGGATAAAAACATCTCCATAAATTTTCACAATAACCACAATTAAATCCTTCTAAATTTCCTAAATTTAATTTATTTCAACACTTCTTTATATTCAGTTCATGTAGATGGGCCTATCTTGAAACCCTAAATTGAAATTTACCCTGATCTATGGTGAGCTCAGTATAAACCTTCTTACTCTGAATGCATAAAGATTGCATTTTTTTAAACTACTCTAAAAACCCATTTACTCCTTACATCAAAATTATACGTCATGTATTTATACCTTCAAATAATAAAATCAAATTGTCTTTTTCATATAACCTTTAAAATAAATTTTATGTTCATAAAATATTCACCAAATACGTCAAATCACTCTAACGCAAAATACCAGTACAAATGTTCAAACAATAACAATAACAACAAATTTCTTTACCTGGTGTATGCTCTTGAACCATCACCTTTGTAGACGTCGTCCACCAAATTATCGTCGTTGAATTACATCAAACTTCCCTCTGCTGCATGGACAGCAAACTCATTTCCACTCGTTCATCCAATTATAAGTAGACGCCTTCAGTATAGCTACCCATATAATCGTTCGAATATGTTTGTCGGCTTCTGGATATACCATACAACCACCACCCTCGTTCCGAAAAATAACTTGACTTGCTTTCCTTTGTAACAACTCTTGTTCTTTATGAATATTTAAACTTACAGCCCCATTCATGGAAAAGCACCCACTCGTGCTTTTAAACGCTTGTAAATTAAATAACGGACTGCTCTATCACCCGATCTACAAATTTGCAGCTTTGATGTTACACCATGTAGGTCTGAAGCGAACAGAAGAAATAGGAGAGCCTCACTACGTCTCTTAGTGTATTTATAAGTCTACCCCCTGTCACATATTTTCACAGAAATTCACCTCCACCTTAACCAGTTTTAGAAACTAAGAATTTTCTCACTCCATCGTAGCTTTAGTCCGAAATACTGATTAGAATCCTCAACGGTTGCAATTCTCTCAGAAAAGTTTCTCACCTCAATCGCTTTCGTCCAATCAAAACACATTTCCCCTGTTCAGGTCTATCTTCCAATTCTATTATCCTCGTCTACCCCATTTTTGCTGTCTTTGTTAAAATCCCACTATAGCAACTTAAAATCAATATTGTTGTTTGCCTCTACAAATTATCGCGTGCTTTAAACGGTTGTTTTGTACAACGTCTTATCTTCCATCTTCCTTTACCCTGTACTACTTATATTCTGTCTCTGGAATATCTTGCTTTGTTTTGCAATAACCTGATGTTTCTCAACCTCCGCTTCTGTCGTTAACTCAAATTTCTGAAGAATTATGTTTCAATGTACATTATGATTTCTCAAATTGTTTATTTATCTGAAAGTCCTTTCTATGAATTGTTTGCCAGTTTGAAATTGTATTTTCCCATGTTGTTTAGCCTGTAGACTTTCTAGAAATTTGTTTTTGATGGATGCTTTGTTAGTTAAATGAATATACGCGTTTACATTATCGATTTTATACACTGCAAAGCTTTTCGTAATACACGTTACTTCTATGGAATTAAAGCATGCTTAAATTATTGATTTTATACTCTTTAAACAAAAGCTTTCTCCCTATTATTTGCTGTGCTCGATTTACAACCTTAGAATACCAAAGCTACTTGTTGTCGCATTATTCTTGAGTTTTTATGCACTGCCAAGCTTCCACACTATGCAACTTTAAAATTACGACTTGTTGATACAAACGTATGCTACTATACGTTTGTTTTAAGATCAAAACTAATTAATTTGAAGCGTAAATAATATATTCTTGTTTTCTATGTACAAGGTCCTTACAAAATTACTTTCTTGACTTGTTTATCCATTTTTACATATTACCTACACGATAATATATATATATATATATATATATATATATATATATATATATATAGAATGCTGTGAAACCTACAAAATCCGTGAACTACGCTTTTCGAATCGAGCCTCACGAATTGGGTGTCAAGAATGCTGTGAAACCACCAAAAGCTATTCATTACCTTAACTGTGTTGGTCCATTGACTTTCTTCTGTTAATCGCCTCGGCTGCTCCTCTAGATAACTTTCATCCTCATACATAAAAAAACAAACACATTCCTACCACAAACATCAACGTTAACTCTATTTACATCAATATTCACAATACATTAAAATTTCAAAATTAAAATTCAGCATAAATTTTAATATCAGAAAATTTCAAAATTAAATTCATTATCATTTTAATGTGCATCCAGAATAAAAGTCCTTGTAGGATGCCTACTAATTACTATAACAATATATGCAGACCGAGTCTGAGTACAAAGGAGCATCTACCACCCCTTTACGTTAATTAACCAGGTTCGTCTAATTGAGCTCAAAGACATACCCAAATTTTCATCATAATCCAGAACATCAATACTAAATACCCTTTCTACTTAAACAAGCAAATTTCACCTTAAAATTAAAATATTATTGTTAGTACAATTTCACTACTGTCCATTTTAAGTAAATCAATTATAAAGTTATTCAACACACACCAAAATATCAAAGTTTGAACAAAATAGTATAATTTACCTGAAGGTTACTGTACTCGTAGCTTCAATGTACATCGTCCCTTTGTTAATTACACCATTCCAACTGGGTTATATTTACGGCTTCTGATTCTCAACGCTTTTAAAATTTTCTCCATCACCATTTATTTAAAGTTGTTTCTGGGCTTTTCCGGAACTCATCTGTGTATATCTGAACCTTGTTTTGTGGATCCAGACACGTTTATGCACCATTTAATTATTAATACCCCCGAAAAATAACAAAGAAATTCATACTTCTTTCACCAATATACGCCAAAACTGCCTACTTTTGTGTATTCATTAGTCGTTGTAAATTTTACTAATTGGTACAGTGATACTAACTTTATTACCTTGTATCTTTTTTTCTAAGTGCACTAACGTACATTCATTGTAGCACGTAAAGAACAAACTGTTTTTTATCCCAAAAATATTCGAGCAAACTGTTTAAATTATTTAATCAAAACCGGAAAACTAAAAGCACTGTTTAACGCATTGAATCAAGTCGAAGATCTAAGAGAGCTTGTTCATATTCCCCTGGGTATATATAGAGGTTAGCCTGTCTGTCGGTCGAGTCCTCAAAACGGACAATTCTAAAGAATTTCGCCTGCTATGTTCCCATTCCGCAGCCCGGCATGCGATTTTTACGAATTTTGCACTCGCCCCAGTTAAATCTCAGAAATTTCGACACGGCACGCAACGTCTGGAAATAACTAATTGAATTTTATACAGAAATGTTATTTTTACCTCTCAAATTTTGCCTTTTACTTTCAACCAATCGCAACCCTATGACGTTGCTCTACTCACGCCTTTTACTATATGTGCCTCGGTCTTGCGCATATTATCTGTCTCTATCTACCCTGTTCTTATTAGTGCAAATTGATATTCCTTATTATCGATTATTTCAGTCCATGTGGACTATCTGGGTTAAATAACCCCGTATCGCGCCTTCTCGTGAATATTAAGCCACGGTTTCTCCAAGATTCTTTGTAACCATTAATTATCTGCAACATTTACGCAGAATGAGCCTTTTAAAAATACGCAGGTGTTCAAACATAATATTACTTCTCAGAGCTTTATTTCATGGTATTTTATTGGGTTTTTACAAGTTTTTATAGATATTGTCTGTTACTAACGGTTCAATTAACTCCAATTAAAATAATACCCTTTAGTTTTTAGTGAATCCTAATTAAATATTCAATTATTATCAGTACATTTTTGTTTAATACCGGTTACTTAAAATAGAGTTAATTAATATAAATTTTGCACATAATTTCTTTTTGTTTCTTTACTAGGAATAATTAAATTACATGTAGAGTTTTCTAATACTGCTTTCTTTTATATAAAGCGTCTTATAAATAATTTAAATCTCTTATTTTTAATAAAACGAATGAATTTTTATGCTTCACGGTTTTTAATAACGTACCTTTTCCCAAAGCTTCTACACGGTGATTAAAATTATTTGATGTGATTATTTAATTTTCTACCCTGGTCTAAATATGAGTATTTTCCCCCTATTTGAATACAAATAATCCCACTTATTTGAATTCAAATATAAAATATTTAAACCGCAAACAAAATTTACAAAAAAAAATGCCTATCTCTCTCTGCCCTTATCTATCTAACTTACCTAACTTATCCAATCAAAAAAAATATTTACACCTATCCTATATCCCTATCCTATTCCTAACTCTCACCTAATTTTATAAACTGAAATTATCCCTAACTTCATCCTACTTATCCATCTAATCCTATATACATCCTATATACCTATCCTATTCCTAACTTTTAACTAATCTTCACTATACTTTACTTCTCCCTACCTAATCCTATATACCTATCCTATTCTTATTCTATTCCTAACTCCCCACTAATCTTATCTGAAATATCTATACTTAACCTATCTTATTTTCTTCCTACATTTACTCTTTATTCACATCCTAAACCTATTTCTAATTATCTCCCATATTTTTCCTATACCTAGCTTTATTTTTTATACACTATACTAAAATTCACCTATCTCTATCCTTTGTTCATCAAGTTATTTAAATCTAACTCTCTTCTTGACCCTCCAAGTCTTTCTTCTCACCATCCTAATACTCTTCATCTCTATTTCTCCCCCTTCTATATCTATACTTATCATCCCTGTTATCTCACATACCATAAACTTATCATCCCTATTATCCTGACTCTTACATATTACTTCTTCTTCAGTCCCTACACTTGTCTGTTTCTTATTTATTCTTATTTTCTTTTCTGCCGACAAACCAAACGATACTACTTTAAAATTATCGATTTTTCCCTCTATGGAAAATCCTATGTACCTTCTAGAATGCTTGTGTAATGGAATTCGCCAGAATGAATTCCTTAAATCTACTTTATTAAAAACAAACTTGCCACTTAACCTCATCAAAAATAATTCTGCCTTCACCTGCTCCCGATACGCTGCTGTTGCTTCTACCCCCACTAATTCTGCATGTTTTTGTACTAAAGCTTGAACCTCTACTCTCCTATCCTCTGGACATCTTATTGTGTTGATCTGTTTACCTTCATCATCCTCTACCTCTACTACATTAATACTCAACCCCGTGTCATCCTCTGTGACTTCATAACTGCCCTTCCATGGCACTACCCTATCATTAATCCTTATTACCTTCCGTTCCATATCCATCAAAACCCCTAACTTCATCATACAGTCAACACCTAAAATGCTCTGAAACTTCAGTCCAGGTACAATTACAAACTCCTGTTCACAGCTTAAATCTCCTATATCTATCCTAAGCACCACAACACTATTTACTACAGCAAACTTCTTTTTATTTGGAGCTACTAAATGGCTATGCTTTATAGGCATAATTCTATCACAAACCTTATCCCTAATTTTGCTGACGAATTCCTCTGATATTAAACTCGCCTCTGCCCCTGTATCAAGTAATACTTCTACATTATTCTCAAAAATTTCTAAATTAATAATTGGCAAACATAATTTTTCCTCAGTTTCTGGCTCTACTTCCTCCTCAATTTTGAAAAATTCACGTGGATGTTCATATACATTTACACTGAAATCTAGTGGTCTGTCGCGTTCTAAAAATCCTGTCCAGGTCTGTTTTCCCTACTCGGTCCTGGTCTAGCCGTCACCTCAGCGTATGTCCTGGGCGTTTCCACTCGTTCCGTGTCTGTATTAGCAGTCCCCCTCATGTCCGGTGAACTATTCCTTCTGGTAGGTTCCGGTCTCGGTGCAGGTCCCCTTCCTAAACTATTACTTCTAACGTACGGTCGTCGCTGTTCCCAATTCTGTCGCTGGTATCCGTAACTATTCCCCCGTCTAGCATAGTTGTCCCGTCTATTGTCAAACCTAACTGTGTTGATCTGTCTTTCCCTATTATCCCGAGGTCGTCCACTACTTACGTCGTCGTACCTCTGCAGGTATTCCAAAACATTTCTCTGTCCACTATGTTCTGTAGTGCTACGTGTTGTCTTATTTCTACCTCAAGTGTCTTGATAAATACTTAATAATTTGTCGGTCCGTCAGTGGTGGGTTCAGTTGCTTTGCTATGCTATACTTGCGTATAGCATATTGCTCCTACTTCCTGAAAATTCTCCTTAAATTTCCCTGTGATTAAGTCGTCTCGTACCTGGTCTTGTCTGTGGTCACTCCAGTAGTGCTTTAAAATCTGTCTTCAAACTCCGTGTAGGTGTCTATGTCCTGTCCTACTAAATTGTACCATGCTTCGCGTTGTCTTTCAATAAAGTTTTTATCGTATTCAGTTTAGTCTGTTCGTCAAATAAATTTCCCACTAGATTTCTTACACTATTAATAAAAATTTGTGGATTTACCCTGTTATCGCCATAAAACTTCATGTGTTGGTCCAATGATACTCCACCTGTAGAAAATCTGGGACCATCCCCGTTAAATTTGACATGTTGTATTTAATACTACTAACTTCGCGTTCTACCCGGCCTAACTGATCCCTACATGAGTCCGTTACTTCAGTCATTTTACATTTATTTCTTCTTCACAAAAATGCGTACTTCGGACCTTAAATGTCCCATTTCCTGTCGAAGACCTGTAATATCACGCTCATTCTTTTCAACCCTATTTTCAACCTCCCCATTTTCACGGTAAGACTATTTTTAAATTCTGTAAATTCTTTAGTCGACTGCTCAATTTTCCGCTTATCTGCTCTAATTTTTGGTTGGACTCCTCCCTAGCTCTATTAGATTCATCGCTTAGCAGTTCTAATTTTCTGTTGGACTCCTCCCTAGCTCTATTAGCTTCATCGCTTAGCTGTTCTAATTTTCTATTGGATTCTTCGTTCATCCTCTCTAGCATTCTCATTATCATCTCGTTTCCTTGATCCCCTGATTCCGTCCTCGACTGATCTCTACTGCCTCCAGCTTCTTCCATTTTAGAATTTTTCTCACACAATGCACTATCGTCACTTCCAATTTCCACTCCTTGACTCCTTAACCACTCTTTTCTCTGCATACGTTCTAATCACTCACACACACTCTCAAAATACTCTTAAATTTATACACACACAGAAACTCTCTCTCTCAGATCGCCAGTTTCCTGGAATAAAATCACAAAAATTTTATTTGGAACTCGAGCTCCACGTTGGGCGCCAAGAATGCTGTGAAACCTACAAAATCCGTGAACTACGCTTTTCGAATCGAGCCTCACGAATTGGGCGTCAAGAATGCTGTGAAACCACCAAAAAGCTATTCATTACCTTAACTGTGTTGGTCCATTGACTTTCTTCTGTTAATCGCCTCGGCTGCTCCTCTAGATAACTTTCATCCTCATACAAACACATTCCTACCACAAACATCAACGTTAACTCTATTTACATCAATATTCACAATACATTAAAATTTCAAAATTAAAATTCAGCATAAATTTTAATATCAGAAAATTTCAAAATTAAATTCATTATCATTTTAATGTGCATCCAGAATTAAAGTCCTTGTAGGATGCCTACTAATTACTATAACAATATATGCAGACCGGAGTCTGAGTACAAAGGGAGCATCTACCACCCCTTTACGTTAATTAACCAGGTTCGTCTAATTGAGCTCAAAGACATACCCAAATTTTCATCATAATCCAGAACATCAATACTAAATACCCTTTCTACTTAAACAAGCAAATTTCACCTTAAAATTAAAATATTAGTGTTAGTACAATTTCACTACTGTCCATTTTAAGTAAATCAATTATAAAGTTATTCAACACACACCAAAATATCAAAGTTCGAACAAAATAGTATAATTTACCTGAAGGTTACTGCACTCGTAGCTTCAATGTACATCGTCCCTTTGTTAATTACACCATTCCAACTGGGTTATATTTACGGCTTCTGATTCTCAACGCTTTTAAAATTTTCTCCATCACCATTTATTTAAAGTTGTTTCTGGGCTTTTCCGGAACTCATCTGTGTATATCTGAACCTTGTTTTGTGGATCCAGACACGTTTATGCACCATTTAATTATTAATACCCCCGAAAAATAACAAAGAAATTCATACTTCTTTCACCAATATACGCCAAAACTGCCTACTTTTGTGTATTCATTAGTCGTTGTAAATTTTACTAATTGGTACAGTGATACTAACTTTATTACCTTGTATCTTTTTTTTCTAAGTGCACTAACGTACATTCATTGTAGCACGTAAAGAACAAACCTGTTTTTTATCCCAAAAATATTCGAGCAAACTGTTTAAATTATTTAATCAAAACCGGAAAACTAAAAAGCACTGTTTAACGCATTGAATCAAGTCGAAGATCTAAGAGAGCTTGTTCATATTCCCCTGGGTATATATAGAGGTTAGCCTGTCTGTCGGTCGAGTCCTCAAAATGGACAATTCTAAAGAATTTCGCCTGCTATGTTCCCATTCCGCAGCCCGGCATGCGATTTTTACGAATTTTGCACTCGCCCCAGTTAAATCTCAGAAATTTCGACACGGCACGCAACGTCTGGAAATAACTAATTGAATTTTATACAGAAATGTTATTTTACCTCTCAAATTTTGCCTTTACTTTCAACCAATCGCAACCCTATGACGTTGCTCTACTCACGCCTTTTACTATATGTGCCTCGGTCTTGCGCATATTATCTGTCTCTATCTACCCTGTTCTTATTAGTGCAAATTGATATTCCTTATTATCGATTATTTCAGTCCATGTGGACTATCTGGGTTAAATAACCCCGTATCGCGCCTTCCCGTGAATATTAAGCCACGGTTTCTCCAAGATTCTTTGTAACCATTAATTATCTGCAACATTTACGCAGAATGAGCCTTTTAAAAATACGCAGGTGTTCAAACATAATATTACTTCTCAGAGCTTTATTTCATGGTATTTTATTGGGTTTTACAAGTTTTTATAGATATTGTCTGTTACTAACGGTTCAATTAACTCCAATTAAAATAATACCCTTTAGTTTTAGTGAATCCTAATTAAATATTCAATTATTATCAGTGCATTTTGTTTAATACCGGTTACTTAAAATAGAGTTAATTAATATAAATTTTGCACATAATGTCTCTTTGTTTCTTTACTAGGAATAATTAAATTACATGTAGAGTTTTCTAATACTGCTTCCTTTTATATAAAGCGTCTTATAAATAATTTAAATCTCTTATTTTTAATAAAACGAATGAATTTTTATGCTTCACGGTTTTTAATAACGCGTACCTTTTCCCAAAGCTTCTACACGGTGATTAAAATTATTTGATGTGATTATTTAATTTTCTACCCTGGTCTAAATATGAGTAATATATATATATATATATATATATATATATATATATATATATATATAAACTCAAGGGAAGTCACGGTCGTAACTTTGTTAGTACTTAAATTATAAGGGGTATCGACCTAATTATTGAATGAAAAAGTTCTTTATATCATTCTTTTATTAAAATTCTGTTAATCCAAGCTTTCGTTGTCAATTGGACAACTTCATCAGGGATCTAAAAATTGTGATACATTGGAAAACAATATTATAAATCGATTACTTACATTAATCAATTCTTTTCATTACAACCAACAAGTATAACAATACTTAACATTAAGTGTCAAATATCACCGTAAATAACTTTCAAAAACATTATTCTTACATTATTTATGTATCTGGTTGTTGTTCACCTCGTGCTGGGTTGGATTGAAATGGATGTAAAACGAGTAACTTTTAATATAAATTCATTTCGCCATATCTTATGTCAGGTGATCAAGTTTAGATAGTAACTTGTCAATTTCTACATAATTGAGTACGTTCCTATAAACGTGTATGTTCCAAATGTCTTTATTGGTTAATGTTCATTCCTACTCTCGTTACGGTTGTCTTGTAAATGTAGTAGGTAGGTGTAAATGTTACTTAGTTGTTGTGTGTCCGTTTTTTTATTAATTTCAGCTTTTTGTTTCCATATATGGTACATTTCTAGAATTAATCTCTTGTTATAATTCAATTGCTTTGCTAGAATTTTTGGATTGTTCCAATCAATCGTATGATCGAGGTTGTTCAAAATATGTTCTGCTAATGCGCAGCGATTTTATTAGTTTGAATGTCACTTTTGTGACATGACAGTCGTTGTTTAACAAGGTACTAGTATGTCCAATATATTTTGTTCACAGCTACAGGTAAGTTGATATACTAAATGTGATTGGTATAACTTTGGTGTTTTGCTTTTTAGTTTGCTATACAATAATGCTCCAACGGTATGGTTGTATTTATAAGCTACTCTTACGTTTTCGTCTTTAAACACTTTACCAATCTTATTAGATAGTCCTGTAAGATACGGAAAACTATATATTTAATTTCCTGTTCTGTTGGTGTCGATCGATGAACTGTATGTGTTGTATCATTATCTTGTAATAAGTTATTAATTATTTTTATAGGATAGCCATTTTTTAGCATTATACCTTTTAACAATTTTCGATTTTTCATATGAAAATCTGGGTGTGATATTTTTAACATTCTATTCCTCATTTGCTTTATTAAATTCATTTTCATGTTATTGTTATGATCTGATTCATAGTGAATGTATCTATTGGATGCTGTAGCCTTTTGATACCAATCTAACTTGATTGTGGTCTTATCCCTTATTACCAATGTGTCTAAAAACGGTACGCTATTGTTATTTTCTTCTTCAATTGTAAATTGAATATGTTTGTCATAACTGTTCATGATGTTGAGTATTTCTTGACTACCTCCTTCACTGGGAACCGCCAGAATTAAGTCATCGACATACTTTTGATAAACGGTACTTGGAAACTGAGTTTCAACAAATTAGTGTCCAATAAATCATCCATCACATATTGGGCCAAAATCGGACTAAGTTTAGAACCCATAGCACAACCAAACACTTGTATAAACAATTCTTCATTGAAGACAAAGAAATTGTTCTCCATAATGAAATTTATAATGTCCACAAATAATTTTTCCCTCCCTTAAATGTCATTTTTATTAAGTCCCACTTTTTATATAATACTTTAATCACTACTTCTTTTGAAATGTTACCAAATAAATTAACCACATCTAATGAAATCACTTTATAACCCTCTGGTATTACAAAATTATTCATCAGTTCAAAAGTCAAAGAGTCTTTTATGTAATATCGATTGTCTTTATTATAAGCACTTTTTAATATGTCCGCCATAATTTTCGCAATGTTATTGGTTGGTCCTTGTACATCCGCTACAATAGGCCTCATGGGATAACCTTGTTTGTGAATTTTGGGTTACCATATAACCAGACTTCTGAATTATATTGTTTGGCCTGTTTGGCTTCTTGTTTACTCAAGTGCCCAGATTTTCTAAGGCTGTTATATAAGTATTACTCTTTTTTCAATTGTTCGGGTTGGATCCCTGTTAAGTTTTTAAAATTGTCAGTATCTTGTAAGATAACGTTCATTTTTCAATATAATCTGTTTTTCCATGACTACCGTGACATTTCCTTTGTCCGCTTGGAGGACTAAAAGATTATCATGTTGTTTTAAAACATTTTAGTTTGATAAATCATCTTATGTAAATCATTAGGTATGTCATTGTAGTTATGGATATGATTAGTTATTATCGCAGTGATTTTTGATCTATACAAATCTCTTTTAGTTACATCTATTAACGATAAGGTGTTTTCAATTTCTGGTAACAATTTTTCAAAATCGATATCTCTCTTTGTAGTACTTATACTAAATTTAGGTCCTAGAGATAGCACAGTTTTTATCACCTCTGGTAGTTGTAAGGTTGAAATATTTTTAAACCATTTTTTGTCTGTTGAAATAGGTTTTTTTTGAATTGCCTCTAATCTACTAATTTTGTTTAAATTTTCCTTCTTTATTCTTAGAAACTTATTTTGTAAAGATATAAATTGTCTGAAATCATACTCTATTACCATGTGTTCGGGTAATATGGTTCGACAATGATTTTTTATCCTTTTAATTTCATTCAAGCAATAAGACAATTGACAATTCGTCTGTGATATCTCTATTCCCAATAATCTAAGTACTAACCTGTTGTTAAATTCGTTCAATTTTCTGCGTTGTTCCGGGCTTTGTATGTAATATAATTTGCTGACATTGTTTTGTATATGTTGTAGGTGTGCTGGTACAATTTGCTGACATTGTTTTGTATATGTTGTAGGTGTGCTGGTACAAATTGTACCAGCACACCTACAACATATACAAAACAATGTCAGCAAATTATATTACATACAAAGCCCGGAACAACGCAGAAAATTGAACGAATTTAACAACAGGTTAGTACTTAGATTATTGGGAATAGAGATATCACAGACGAATTGTCAATTGTCTTATTGCTGAATGAAATTAAAGGATAAAAATTGTACCAGCACACCTACAACATATACAAAACAATGTCAGCAAATTATATTACATACAAAGCCCGGAACAACGCAGAAAATTGAACGAATTTAACAACAGGTTAGTACTTAGATTATTGGGAATAGAGATATCACAGACGAATTGTCAATTGTCTTATTGCTTGAATGAAATTAAAAGGATAAAAAATTGTACCAGCACACCTACAACATATACAAAACAATGTCAGCAAATTATATTACATACAAAGCCCGGAACAACGCAGAAAATTGAACGAATTTAACAACAGGTTAGTACTTAGATTATTGGGAATAGAGATATCACAGACGAATTGTCAATTGTCTTATTGCTTGAATGAAATTAAAAGGATAAAAAATCATTGTCGAACCATATTACCCGAACACATGGTAATAGAGTATGATTTCAGACAATTTATATCTTTACAAAATCAGTTTCTAAGAATAAAGAAGGAAAATTTAAACAAAATTAGTAGATTAGAGGCAATTCAAAAGAAACCTATTTCAACAGACAAAAAATGGTTTAAAAATATTTCAACCTTACAACTACCAGAGGTGATAAAACTGTGCTATCTCTAGGACCTAAATTTAGTATAAGTACTACAAAGAGAGATATCGATTTTGAAAAATTGTTACCAGAAATTGAAAACACCTTATCGTTAATAGATGTAACTAAAAGAGATTTGTATAGATCAAAAATCACTGCGATAATAACTAATCATATCCATAACTACAATGACATACCTAATGATTTACATAAGATGATTTATCAAACTAAAATGTTTTTAAAACAACATGATAATCTTTTAGTCCTCCAAGCGGACAAAGGAAATGTCACGGTAGTCATGGAAAAAACAGATTATATTGAAAAAATGAACGTTATCTTACAAGATACTGACAATTTTAAAAAACTTAACAGGGATCCAACCCGAACAATTGAAAAAAGAGTAATACTTATATAACAGCCTTAGAAAAATCTGGGCACTTGAGTAAACAAGAAGCCAAACAGGCCAAACAATATAATTCAGAAGCTCCGGTTATATGGTAACCCAAAATTCACAAACAAGGTTATCCCATGAGGCCTATTGTAGCGGATGTACAAGGACCAACCAATAACATTGCGAAAATTATGGCGGACATATTAAAAGTGCTTATAATAAAGACAATCGATATTACATAAAAGACTCTTTTGACTTTATGGAACTGATGAATAATTTTGTAATACCAGAGGGTTATAAAGTGATTTCATTAGATGTGGTTAATTTATTTGGTAACATTTCAAAAGAAGTAGTGATTAAAGTATTATATAAAAAGTGGGACTTAATAAAATGACATTTAAGGAGGGAAAAATTATTTGTGGACATTATAAATTTCATTATGGAGAACAATTTCTTTGTCTTCAATGAAGAATTGTTTATACAAGTGTTTGGTTGTGCTATGGGTTCTAAACTTAGTCCGATTTTGGCCCAATATGTGATGGATGATTTATTGGACACTAATTTGTTGAAACTCAGTTTCCAAGTACCGTTTATCAAAAGTATGTCGATGACTTAATTCTGGCGGTTCCCAGTGAAGGAGGTAGTCAAGAAATACTCAACATCATGAACAGTTATGACAAACATATTCAATTTACAATTGAAGAAGAAAATAACAATAGCGTACCGTTTTTAGACACATTGGTAATAAGGGATAAGACCACAATCAAGTTAGATTGGTATCAAAAGGCTACAGCATCCAATAGATACATTCACTATGAATCAGATCATAACAATAACATGAAAATGAATTTAATAAAGCAAATGAGGAATAGAATGTTAAAATATCACACCCAGATTTTCATATGAAAATCGAAAATTGTTAAAAGGTATAATGCTAAAAAATGGCTATCCTATAAAAATAATTAATAACTTATTACAAGATAATGATACAACACATACAGTTCATCGATCGACACCAACAGAACAGGAAATTAAATATATAGTTTTTCCGTATCTTACAGGACTATCTAATAAGATTGGTAAAGTGTTTAAAGACGAAAACGTAAGAGTAGCTTATAAATACAACCATACCGTTGGAGCATTATTGTATAGCAAACTAAAAGCAAAACACCAAAGTTATACCAATCACATTTAGTATATCAACTTACCTGTAGCTGTGAACAAAATATATTGGACATACTAGTACCTTGTTAAAACAACGACTGTCATGTCACAAAGTGACATTCAAACTACTAAAATCGCTGCGCATTAGCAGAACATATTTTGAACAACCTCGATCATACGATTGATTGGAACAATCCAAAATTCTAGCAAAGCAATTGAATTATAACAAGAGATTAATTCTAGAAATGTACCATATATGGAAACAAAAAGCTGAAATTAATAAAAAAACGGACACACAACAACTAAGTAACATTTACACCTACCTACTACATTTACAAGACAACCGTAACGAGAGTAGGAATGAACATTAACCAATAAAGACATTTGGAACATACACGTTTATAGGAACGTACTCAATTATGTAGAAATTGACAAGTTACTATCTAAACTTGATCACCTGACATAAGATATGGCGAAATGAATTTATATTAAAAGTTACTCGTTTTACATCTTTTTCAATCCAACCCAGCACGAGGTGAACAACAACCAGATACATAAATAATGTAAGAATAATGTTTTTGAAAGTTATTTACGGTGATATTTGACACTTAATGTTAAGTATTGTTATACTTGTTGGTTGTAATGAAAAGAATTGATTAATGTAAGTAATCGATTTATAATATTGTTTTCAATGTATCACAATTTTAGATCCCTGATGAAGTTGTCCAATTGACAACGAAAGCTTGGATTAACAGAATTTTAATAAAAAGAATGATATAAAGAACTTTTTCATTCAATAATTAGGTCGATACCCCTTATAATTTAAGTACTATATATATATATATATATATATATATATATATATATTGCTGTGGATCGCTCTAAAGAAATTCTTGCCCCATGGATTGGGTGCCAGTCAGTCTCTGGATCTCCCTAAAACCTATTCAAATTCTAACGTTCGGCTGTCATAAGATTGCTGTGATCGGACTAATGAGTTTGACATCGCTCGTGTCAACACTGATTTTCAAAAAAACAAAAATTTTTATAAAAATATTCTTACCCGTTTATTCTGCTGCAACGATCTTCAGCAGCTTCCCTGGCTAGCTCAGCTGTACCTCTTCTCGGATACCTAAATTTACAATCATTTCTTCCCACTCACACATCATTCAATAAAAGCACAAAATAATACAACAATCATACAATCTTTATTTACCGCTATTTACAAACAATTATTCACAGATATATACAGTTTGGTACACAAATTACAACTCAATAAGTACTATTTTTGTAAAGTCCTTGTTTTAAATTTTTAATTTCAAACACATTTAATGCAATCGGAGTAAATGGGCCCCAAATAATACCCTATATTTATTGCACACTGGAGTATGGTAAGCTCATAATAACCCAGTTTATTAATGTATGCCTTTTACCTTGCATAAAATTACTACAAAACAAATAAACCCATGTACCCTTAACAATCCACTTTAAATTCTTAATGAAATTTAGTAAGCTTTATATACACCTTTTTTTCAATATTTAAAATACCCTTATAATTGTCAAGTACACGTATCTTTTCCGATACGTTAATTAACCATAAATAACCATCAAAGTTCACTCATACATCACAAATAATTCCAACAGTTTATCAAATAACAGCAAATTCAAATGAGTTACCTGGAAAATGCTTCAAGTCTCATCTCCTTTGATGATGCTTTATCCTTCAGAATCCCTTGGCTTCGTGACTATGCGCTCTCATCCACCAGATATTTATAGATGATAACCTCAGCATACGCCTAGCTCCGTGCTACCAATTACCATACCATCCCAGCATCCAAATTCACGTATATCATACTTTTGTTTATTGCTTTATTAGCTTGTTATGGTATTAGTTGGACCTCGGTTAATTTAATTCACTCGACACTACACACGTTAATAACTACAAGGCCTCAACTTACCACATTATAAGTGCTAATACTACTTTTACTGAATTATAAATTTTCAATACTCACAAGCCTCTACTATAACCTCGGTTGATTATTACACGTAGTCTAAAGCGATGAAAATACAAAGAGCCATGAGAATACAAAGAGAGCCCTATTAA